>CM067345.1:61198490-61342170 GCA_034190875.2 Urechis unicinctus
GCTAACTCTCTGCCATACCGCAAGTGGATGCATGGGTCCCTTGGAAGTGTTGATTCCTTGCCACGTACAGTTTCAGTTCTTTCCATTCACTCTTGGCAAGGTCAATGTCACAGCCTGTATTCTGTAGAAGCACAGAGAAGTGGTCATATAAAACCTGTATGTCACCACTGCCATATTGTAACAAGGCATCACGGTTATTGCGATCTGGCCAGTTCTTATGATCAAATATGTGGCCTGCCAGGTAAAGTGGGTCTTGGTGAATATTGGCCAGTCTTGCAGTTATACAATCCATGACCGGCTGCACAACTCTACTTCTGTCTCTGTCAAGAGTGACTCCATCAATTGAGTTGTGGAGAGTTTCATCTTTGTACTTGTTCCCATCTAACTCATTTTGGAACTGCTGCAGGTTGTGCCCATCGTTGTCCACCATGACCCTCAATGTCTCACCTTGGTAACTGCACTGGAGACACATATGTCTTCTCTCTGAAATAGAAGTGATATTTTGGCCACTTCATTCAACACATCCTTCATAAAATGAGCATACCATACAAGCTTATACTGAGTAAGCTTCCTCGGTATACCTTTTGCTTTAGCTCTGTATTGGGCACCATTTGTGTTGTCCTCTGCATAACTTTAATTAAATCGCTTTTCGTTTGGTTTGAAACGCCTTTATCTTGATTGTTTAATAAATTGATTCGTTTTTCTCTTATTCGTCGGCTCAATGGAATAAAATGAGGATATATACCCAGCCATTTTAGCAGCCGACAATATGTAAACAACGAATTTGACCGATTCCAACTTTTTATAAAACTATAGAGAAAGCGCGATCTAAAAAAACCGAGTCTACTCATTATGTATGACGTATACATGCTGTTGACAACATGTTGCCATGGGGGTAATATGGCGAGAAGCAAACGAAAGAAGTTAAAACCAGTTTGTTTTACCTATCACAGTCAAGTTCTTAACTTGAAATCCACTCGCAAAAAAATGCAAGCTTATGAAATAGCCCACCCCACTCCCTCCCAAGCTATCTAATGGCAGCCTCTCATATTTAAATACAACATGCACCTACTGACCTGAATAAGTAGAACGGTTTCTTGGCAATATTCATAAAAATTTGAGATAAAAGCCAGGTTATGCAGAAAAGCTGAATTCATGCATACAAGAACATTTGCAATGATTATCTAGAACCGCAACAAAACAAAATTAATACGGCTGTGAAATTAGGCATGTCAACTCTTCTCCGGCAAGTAACATTTGCAAGTGACGCGACGGAAAGACGTAACATCACCAATCCTCGTGACTTTTCTTTCGCAACTGCTTTGTGATTGCAGTGCGCATTTAACGATAGGCACACCAACAGTTGTATGACTTACGTAACGCGCATGGCATGTTTTCTTTAAGCGTTTCTTGCGAGTTGACTTCCAAGCCGTCGGTAAGCAAGCCTATATAATGGCATGCGATTTTTCAACCGTACACAATTTCTGAAAATGTCGATGTGGCGTTATGTTCACGGTTCTAAAACGCAAATTTGAAGAGAACGAAAAAGCTCAGAAAGCACTCTATGAAAATGAGAAGCGCTGCAGACGCTGGAATCCTGCCTGGTTAATTAATGGAGGAGAAAAACGCGATTGGCTTTCGCATGACAACGAGAAGGAAGTGATGTTCTGTTCTGCATGAAGACCGTTTGCCGTCAAAGAAGTAAAGGACCACATGAATAGAAATAGAATAATAGAAACTACAAGTTGGAGAGTGTCAACGATCATGAAAGTTTGTGTGTTTTGACAAGTTTGTAAATACTGATTTAAATGTTGCATTTAATATAAAAATATAATATTAAAAAACAATAAAAACTCATACATTTTTATTTTTTACCATTATTTATAATTTAAAATGTAGGGGCCGGTATAATTTCAAGGTTACCGGCCCACCTGGCAGGTGAAGAATCTGGCTTATTTATATAGCCCTGTATATATATATATATATATATATATATATATATATATATATATATATATATATATATATATATATATATAGATATAGATATATATATCTATATATATATATATATATATATATATATATATATATATATATATATATATATCTATATATATTACGTTTGTCGTTGCTATTTTTCTGCCATTCCCTTGAATTTTGCTTCCGAATTTCGAGCATCTGTGAAGGTTTGCCCGCTACAATTATTAAGAGGCATTTCGTAGCCCTGTATGATCAGTTATTTGATGGCAAACAACTATTTGGAGACTGTATCTACGTCGTCGTCGAGTGGACGATAATAAGTGAATATGGCTGACAATATTACTATTGACGAATTACTTTGTTTTGTACAAAACAAACTAGATGTCATCGCGCCGGATATGATAATTCAATTATGCACAACTACATACAGTGAAAGTGAAATTGAATGCTCAAAGAAAAGACTCTTCGATCTTTGTACCGAACAAAACATCGGACGGTTCAAAGTAAGGAAGGGACCCAAGAAAAACGCCATGAACATTGAGGACATAGTCAAACTTATGCTTGAAAACAGCGCGAGTTTACCAGTTTTTGTTGCTAGGGATTTGCAAAAACTACCGCCAATCACGTTCAACAGCATTGATGTGTCATCATTGCTGAACCTCATCCAGAAAACTCGGGATGAAGTCGGCTTACTTGAGGTATCTATGCGCCTTCAAAATGAAAACACTCAAGTTTTAAACCATGCTGTGAGCGCGATTGAAACTAAATTGAGCCAAACCGAGCCTGCACCTGTGAGAGCACAAACCAGAAATAGCGTCTCAACCAGCCCCCTAAACACCGTTTCAACCTCGGACAAAGAAGCAGGCAATTCTCAAGTTGTGACAGAAGATAGTATTCCTTCGAATACCGTTGACGATTGCACATTGTCCAGTCCTGCTGAGGATAGACAGACTCCGGAGAGTGTTGTGCGTACACCGGCTGATGCGGCCACAGCTCAACCACGTGACACTCAGAGAAATGACTATAATGTTACAACTGCCGAAGATACCAATGAAATATCTGACGAAGATACTTGGGCTAAAGTGGTGGGGAAGGCCAAGAACAAACGGAAAAAAAAATGATGCTAATGGCAGGCTGACACAGGGCATACAAATAGACCCCAGACGAACAGCTAAAGGGATCACCGGTAAAGCAAAAGGCACTACCATCAAAAGTAATGGCAAGTTGGTCAGAAACCGCATGGCCAACTTGTTCGCAACACGATTTGACCCTAGTGTGTCGGTGGTGGAACAACTTCGAAACTATCTCTCTGACAAGCTCAATCTGGAAGTGAATGTGAATGCTGTTACAACCAAACATTCAACTTATGCTTCTTTCCACATCACTTGCCAGTGTCCTGACCCCTCAGTGTTCATGTCTGAGGATCTGTGGCCTGAGAACACCTTCGTACGCTGGTGGCGAGAGCCGAAAACTCAAGCTAAACAAGGTCATGTCTTGCCAGATGATGGGATGGAGTCTTCACTCACCTCACAAACAACTAATTCCGTGTAGCCAGCTATAACTGTAGAGGGCTACCCAAGACTGCTAAGGGTCTATCCCTCCGACCTGATATCACTGACTTATTGTGCAATAATGATATATTATGTTTACAAGAAACGTGGCTGTCCAAGCAAGAATTATCTTGTCTAAACACTATTCACCCAGATTTCCATGGTATAGGTGTCTCAACGACGGACCACTCTGATGGTATAGTCCATGGACATGCCCCTGGGGGTACTGCCATCTTATGGAGAAATTCTCTTGATCCAAACATTAAGTTTATAGACATGGCACAAAATTGGTGTCATGCAATTGAAGTGGCCCTTGGTACAAAACAGTTTGTGTTAATTAATGTTTATTTACCATATCAATGTGTTGATAATGAAACTGATTACTTGGATGCCCTCGGTGCGATTAATGCCTTTTTGCAAGAACTTGACAACACATGTTTTGTAGTTATTGGAGATTGGAATGCAAATGTCAAAGATCCTGTCAACTCCTTATTTGCTGGGCATATGTTAGATTTCTGCAAAGACCTCAATTTGATCATTTCTAGCCAAACTTTATTGCCTTGTGATAGCTTCACTTATGTAAGCGCGGCCTGGGGTACTAGGTCGTGGTTAGATCACGCAGTCTCTAGTGCAGATTTCCACAATGTTATCAATGATATGTCTGTATGTTTTGATATTTCTGATGAGGATCACATTCCTTTTTATATGTCACTTAGGCTAGATAGCTTACCAGAAACTACAAATCAGAACAACAGTTCTGTATCGAGAATAGCATGGGACACGTTTTCTGATGAAGTTTGTGAGAACTATTGCTGTCTTACTGAGGAGTTATTATCTGGTCTAACCATACCAGACTCACTATCTTGTGTCAACTGCTCCTGCTCTGATCATAATCATGTTGAAGATATGCTACATTTTTATGAACAAATTGTTAACTGTCTAAGAGCAGCAGGAGAGCAGGTATCTCCCAGGTTAAGAAAGGGCTTTGTAAATAAGCCTGGGTGGACAGATTATGTCTCTGAAATATACCAAGCATCTAAAGAGGCATTTAATGTCTGGAAAAATGCTGGTAGACCTAGACAGGGTCCTGTATTAGAACTGTATAAACGTACACGGGCTAAATGTAAATATGCCATACGCTATATAAAGGCTAACGAAAACACACTTCGTCGAGACTCTCTGGCTAATAAGATGGCTGATTTGCAAACAAATGCCTTTTGGAAAGAAATAAAACTTATGAACAACTGCAAAACACCATTGCCTTCCTGCATTGAGGGTACAGTTGGTGAGCAAGCTATAGCTGACCTGTGGCAAAAACACTTTAAGGATTTGTTCAACTGTCTTAAGGTATCTGATTATAGCAGAACTTGTGAGGTTGGTAGTTCTAATGATATTATTGTCACACCACAGGAGGTGAAAGATGCTATTAGCAGCCTGGATGTTAACAAAGCATGTGGCAGTGATGGGATAAATGCTGAACACTTGAAATTTGCCTCTAACAGGCTGTTGAACATGTTATGTAAATGCATGACAAGCATGTTTGTCCATGGGACCCTACCAGAATCCATGATATCTGTGGTATTGGTGCCAGTGATTAAAGACAAAGCCGGTAAAATTAATGCCAAAGACAACTATCGTCCCATTGCACTGTCCAGTGTCATTAGTAAGGTTCTTGAACGGATAATTTTAAATCGTATATCAGATTACCTCTTGACAAGTGAAAATCAGTTTGGTTTTAAAAAGAATCACAGTACTGATCAATGTATTTATGTCTTGAAAGAAATCATAGATGCCCACAGATCTTTGAATGGTATTATGTTTGTTTGCTTTCTGGATGCCAGCAAGGCATTTGATAGAGTCAACCACTCTGTCTTATTTGATAAACTTATTAGCCGGGGTGTCCCTGGATATATTGTAAGACTATTAATCTTCTGGTACTCCAACCAGCAAATGTGTGTGAAGTGGGGTAGCATTCATTCTGAATATTTTAATGTGACTAATGGAGTCAGACAGGGGAGTGTCCTGTCACCACTTCTCTTTAACTTATATGTTGATGAGCTTTCTGTAAATCTCAATTTGTGCACAACTGGCTGTACATATAATGGAGTTATTGTAAATCACTTAATGTATGCTGATGATCTCGTCTTATTCTCTCCCTCTGTTCCCGGGTTGAGCAATCTCATTAAAACCTGTGAAATTTTTGGTGCTTCTCATGACA
The DNA here is from genome assembly GCA_034190875.2 of Urechis unicinctus. NCBI lineage: Eukaryota > Metazoa > Annelida > Polychaeta > Xenopneusta > Urechidae > Urechis > Urechis unicinctus. The sequence goes on from CM067345.1 coordinate 61,204,242, forward strand.
TCAAATATAATTCTAAGAAAAGTGCCATTATGATAGTAAGGTCTAAAATGCTGAAAGATTCCTCATTCCCAAATTTTTCACTGAACAATGAAGATATAAGAGAGTGTCAAGAGATAAAGTACCTTGGACATTTTCTGACACACAATCTCGCCGACGATGCAGATATTAGACGTCAGATTAGGCAGACCTATGTGCAAGCAAATATGCTGCTTCGAAAATTTCATATGTGTAGTTTGGATGTGAAAATTAAACTGTTCCGCACTTATTGTACATGTATATACTGCACAGCTCTGGTGGAGCTACAAGAAAAGCAACATAAGAAAGTTGTATGTTGCCTTTCACAATACATTTAAACTTTTTGTTGGTGCTTCTAAATTTGTTAGCACAGGATTTTGTTGTGCAATATTTGATGTCCAGTGTTGCCAATCTGTAATTCGTAACATTATATATAAGTTTATGATTAGATTGGATTCATGTCACAACAGCTTAATATGTGCCATTCTTGCCTCCAGTGTAAGATACAAATCTAGTATAAGGAAACATTGGCATAACTTACTTTATATTCATAGCTAATGCCATGGACATTAAATTTGACGTTGTAATAAGTGGGTTGTCAACGAGCTACAGCTTTGACGATTGTTTAGTCTTCTGGACACCAACACAGACACGGTCGAGTGAATCTGTTATCATGGCTCTTACAACCACCATGGCGTATGAGGGAATAAACACACTTTCAATGCTGATTTCCATTAATTTTAATATAATGCATCAAAAATTCCGCACCTACACATATTATTGGTAGATACATGGCGTTTGAGGGAATAACCACACTTTCAATGCTGATTTCCATTAATTTTAATATAATGCATCAAAAATTCCGCACCTACACATTTTTGGTAGATACATTTGTAAGATTGATTCTTTTCATATTTGTATTACTCTGGTTGCATTTTACATGGCATCCTGCATGACATTCACAGTTGCTTTGATAAAAGTACGACATATTGGGCAATGTTTTGAAACAGCAGCACAATCTGGACAGCAGGCTAAGTGACCACAAGGCAGAAAAACAATTTCCATGTTTTTTTCGAAGCATATTTTGCAGCGTTTAGATTGCTGGATAGAGTCACGTTCTTGCAACAATAATTCGTACTCGTCATCTGAAAAAATAAACAGTTTAATAAATTGTTTAAAGTTTAAAAAGAAGAAGATAAAAACAGTTGAATAATCACTGGTGAGAATCTCTGCCACTATTAATCCACGAGCGCCTTTGTCGATTATAATGGAAACGATTGGTAAGAACATACTTGTTTGTTTCGCAGCAGTACCACATGGGTCCTTAACGTGGGGTATGGCTGCGGCACTAGAACTACCGCGGGCACAGTCTGGTACATCTGTATCTGCGGGAGGCAATCTACCCTGTTTCTCAGCTTCTCGCTTCTTTTTATTCATTCTTTTCTTCTTGCCTACAACACGACATTCTCATCCCGTGAAACTCTCAGAAACGCGTAAATAATCAAGAAAAAACTGTCAATCAAACAGAGCTACAAAAAGAAACACCTATACAACTTACTCTTTGAGACTGCTGAAGTGTGTGAGGTGTCAGTGATTGGGTGAGGCTGATGAGACGTCTGAAATGCAGAGCCGTCGACGGAGTCCTCCTGATGCGATTCACTGCGACTTGGTGGTGCAGACTTTTTGATGTGAGAACTCACAAACTCGCAGCGAGGTGACAGTCGAGCGTGCAGTGCTGATGGTGAAAGTTCCTCCAACTGCGAGCTTCGGATTTCCGTTTTGCACCAGGGGCATATTATAATGCCGGTCTCAGACATAAAGAAACCCGCCTTCGCCACACTCAATGGTCTGACTGCCAGTGTGAGCGAGACCATCGTTTGTTTGAAAGAGGCAATTCTTCTGAATTCATTTTGCGTGAACTTAGCGTCTGCAACCATTCTTATTTTGCGACGCAGCTCAGTATTTCTCTCTCAATGAATCTGCATGGCAATAAAATAAGTCAAATCAGCCCCAAAAGCTACCACAATGAGTCAATTGGTCAAACTGAACGATTCACCTCTAGTAAGTAATATGAAGCAACCTTACCTGTTTGAGTGGTACGTACGAGCTGTTGAAAACAAACCTCCAACGACAACAGTCGTCAACTGTTACTCGATTTTATAAAGGAAACGTAACACGATCACAGTGATTGTCACTGCGTGCGAATGGCGAACCCGAGCTCTTACGAGTGATGTCAGAAGAAGAGGAGAGCAGAGACTCACTTCGCGATATGCTAATGAGTAATGAGACTGACCTTGTGATCCTAAACAAATCAAGTCCACGGAAAACGATCAGTTGACGAGAGAGAACGCTAGAGCTGACAGGCCAGATAATTATCTAATTATAACCGCACAACTGTTACATCTGCATTATTTTAATGCATATATCCAACAGGGACGGAAACGAAACATCTGAGCGGTGAAGAATATTCGTTTCCTGTTTGATTTAGATTGAGCGATATTTAAGCATAATATCAACCGGTCCCTTAAGTCTTAACTCCTCGTTCGGTTTTAGGAATTAACCAGGTTAACCCAAAGAACAAAAATGCCGATATACCTTGCTGATCATGCGGAAAACCAATACAGCTGCCGTATTTTATGCTTTTATGTATATTTGGTTAAACAGGAACACATAAATAACCTCCTTACGTAATTTTTGCTTGGAATTTCTCCACAATATTCCCTTTCTCTTTAGTCTTAGTACGTAAGACACAAATTGCCCCAACACTTTTTTGTCCTTTAACAATAACAGTACAATGGATAAATTGCAGCCGGGATAAAATGATGACTCACAGTTCAGTATTAACAGTAAATTATTGGCAATTAGAATCATTTACGTTCTACACAGTTGTCTTTTGGGAATAAGTCGATAAATGAAGGCAATTTCAAAGAATATGCAGTTAAACTGTCATTTTAGGATGTGTTGACCCCTTCTCTATTATCGGCCTTCATTGAAGTGGATTGCTTATTATTAGGCTTCTGTTTGTTGACGGGACTGGAATTTGCTGAAAACATACAGAGTTTGACTGACTACGAGAAAACGATGGAATTTGGATATTTTTTGAACTTCGTTGGGATAATACTTTCATAGCACAGATGCTAATGAAGTATTGATTATTTAGTGCAATTGTGTTATTTTTAGCAACTAAAGTTAATAGTCCAAAAATTAAATTTTGAACCTAGCACTAACAAAATGCATCTTTAACAATATCTTTTATAAATATGTTTGCAGGTTTAACATGAACACCTCCTTTTGCCAACCTAGGTTTCCTTTGAGGTAAGCACTCCTTTGTTTCATAACTCCGCCTGCTGGAAGTCCACCATGCAGCAGCCACTGATCAGCTACATCCAGAAGATTGTCATCTATGAGACGAAAGCTGTGAGTTGAAACAAGACGCTACCAGATGTCATTTAAATCTGATTAACTGAAGCGACATATCTATGAGTGAAGTATGGATTGTGATCTTATGTCCTTAATGCATGATTATATTTCAGAGATATTATGTTGTTGGTTCAAACAACGTTGAGTCTCGCTTCCGAGTTCTAAAAGTGGACCGCACAGAGCCTAAAGAACTCAACATCACAGATGACAAGGTAAATAACTCATACATTCCTTTGTTTACATATCCTTTCATTGCTATCTGATGTCGCAACACGAAAACACTCGCAGTGACTCGCGGCAACTTCAAAGGGCGTTGCCACTCCTTCTTTAGTTATGTAACTCCTTGGGCCGGTAGAATCTGTTCATTTTGTTTGTCGTTAAATGACAATGTGCTGCCTATTGTACTGTCTTTTGGCACCTATATGTTCACCAATGATCCGGATGTGTTATTTTTTAGATGTGAAATATGAATTGTCATACCTTGATAAGTTGAATCAGGTAGTTGCACCTGTGTGAAGTAACCTCTTAATAAGATGGGATGAGGACCAGGACCATGTTGTATATACTATTTCTGGTGTGGCTTGTTAAGGTGGAGTACACTCGCAAGGAGATCAGGGAACTGCTTCTTATGATCGAACAAGGCAATCAGACCAAGATGGCGCAGAAAACCAACAGCAAAGGGCTTCATAGAACCGTATCTGCCTTCGGGATCGTTGGTATGTACCTGTCAATGATATGACATGTGACTTCAATACGAAAGCTGTCATAAATAACACCTGTATATAAAGAAAACCTGCCTACCCAGTTTGTACTGCTCAGGTTATCACATCATATTGCTATGAAGCGAGTTGGCCATCATTGGTTACCAGCCTGTGCAGACACTGTCCAATCCTTGAAGTGTCTGTTTTACGATGCATTTATCATGAATATCTGTGACCATTCTTGGGTGTGTATTTATATATTTCATGAGAGAGTTACCTTGCAGGGTTTATTCGCTTCCTGGAGGGTTACTATATAGTACTCATTACCAAGAGGCGGCGGGTCGCTGTGATTGGCTGTCACACTCTATTCAAGATAGAAGACACTCGCATGGTGTACATTCCAAACGACACCGTACGCTACTCTCATCCTGATGAGCAAAGGTAGGAGGTGCTCAAAGCTGAAGGTGCGAATATAAGATAAACAAACAATGATTTTGACCAAAATTACAGTGAATGAAAATTACTGCTGTTTGGGGATATTTTTATTTTTACAGAAATACTTGAGGTACTTCATAAATCAGCTAAATAATTGGAATATGCCATTATCTATTGAATTTAGTTCATATGTAAACTAATTATTTTTCAGATATGTCAAAATGTTTCAAAATATTGATCTCTCCAGCAATTTCTACTTCAGGTATGTAAACTTCATCAGCAGGCAGCGTCTACATTGTTTTGCTTTACATGATCTGTTTGCCTCAGGTTGATGTTGGTCCTGATGTCAGTCTGTTTGACTATCTTATCATTCAAACAGAGCATTCCTTATCTCAACCGAACGATGACTATATGTGTGTAGCTACAGTTATGACCTCACGCGGACGTTACAGTACAACATGGCACCCTGTCACGGCATCAGTAGTCCCTCATCAGTCTATGATGCCGATGCTCAGCGGGCCCGCTTCTGGACCGCCAAGTCGTGCATTCCGTTCCTCCCGCGCCAGCAGCCTGAAGGTGAAGGTGAGGAGATGGGGGAGGAGGAGGTAGAGGATGCTGGCATGTCTGTCTCTGGGGATCTGCTCACTGGTGACATGGAGGACAGCGCTAGTGGCAGCAGCAGCGAGAGGGAACTCACCCACTAAATCAACTTCCAAGGCAGATGGTGAGTGAACATTAATGAAATGAAAATTAAATACTGGGGTGGAAGATTGCTCTCCGCAAGGAGTTGGTATTGCAAAGTTTATATGAATGACCTGGTCCTCGCATATATATCACAGAAAAGTCAAACTTTTGTTAGCTCTGCTGCTCAGAATAGCTTATCATATACCTTGACTCAAGCGTCTTTTGTCTTTTTTCGTAAACTTTTGATGGTACATTTTCATGCTAAGCAAGCTATCAGCCCCAAATTACACGAGGACCCCTCTCCCATTGATTCAAACTTGCAGTCTAAAAATCAACCCTCCATGACCTTTGACCCCCGATTTAATATAGAAAAAGTTTTTGTGGCCATTTTCTTAATTGACCATTTGTTGTATACTGAGCATCAGCCCTGCATGACCTTTAACCCCTGAGTTATTATTGAAAAACATTTAATTAAATGGCTGGGCTTCGAGGTCTATTGGCCTCTTGTTCATGGTATTTTGTGAGGGTTACTTTGTGATATCCTTATATACAACTCGGTCATTATAATATACCTGATTACTGTTGTCATAGAGCTGATGCATCTGGCTGATGATGTTACTATATGTTGTCATGGTTACTACAGATGAGGTGTGGGCGTACAGAATGACCCCTGCTTGGAAATATGCCTGGAATGAACACATGTTGAAACCAGCGCTCAGTGATCTCCATTCTGATTGGCTGCTTATTGTCATTCATGGATTCATTGGCCAATCAGGTAGGCTATATGTTTATCTGATGTTATTACCAATAGTTTCAGAATGCTTCCATGGAAGAAACTAATGTTTATAAGAATACTGTTGCAGTACTATTAATTGGGACGCTTGTCACTTTCCCATTTTTTTTTAAGCCAGGCAATATGTACATCTCATAATAGTATCAATTGATCTTTATTGGTCAGGTAATATTACTAAAATGGACATTGGTTGGATCTTACTGAATAAGGTGTACCATTTTGATCATGGGAAGAATGTCTAAGGTTCAACCGATGATAAAAGTGCTTCCTATTGCATCTGTCCTATTGGGTTGCTCATGGGATGGATTGCTTTGCTTCCTATTGCATCTGTCGTATTGGGTTGCTCATGGGATGGATTGCTTTGTTTCCTATTGCATCTGTGGTAGGGGGTGGTTCATATTGCTTTGCTTTCTATTGCATCTGTGGTAGGGGGTGGCTCATGGGATGGATTGCTTTGCTTCCTATTGCATCTGTGGTAGGGGGTGGCTATGGGATGCATCTGTGGTAGGGGGTGGCTCATGGGATGGATTGCTTTGCTTCCTATTGCATCTGTGGTAGGGGGTTGCTCATGGGATTGCTTTGCTTGCTTTGCTTCCTATTGCATGGGATGAATTGCTTTGTTCCTATTGCATCTGTGGTAGGGGGTGGCTCATGGGATGGATTGCTTTGCTTCCTATTGCATCTGTGGTAGGGGGTTGCTCATGGGATGAATTGCTTTGCTTCCTATTGCATCTGTGGTAGGGGGTTTGCTCATGGGATGGATTGCTTTTGCTTCCTATTGCATCTGTGGTAGGGGGGGATGGATTGCTTTGCTTCCTATTGCATCTGGATGGATGGGATGGATTGGGATTTGCTTCCTATTGCATCTGTGGTAGGGGGTGCTCATGGGATGGATTGCTTTGCTTCCTATTGCATCTGTGGTAGGGGGTGGCTCATGGGATGGATTGCTTTGCTTCCTATTGCATCTGTGGTAGGGGGTGGCTCATGGGATGGATTGCTTTGCTTCCTATTGCATCTGTGGTAGGGGGTGCTCATGGGATGGATTGCTTTGCTTCCTATTGCATCTGTGGTAGGGGGTTGCTCATGGGATGGATTGCTTTGCTTCCTATTGCATCTGTGGTAGGGGGTTGCTCATGGGATGGATTGCTTTGCTTCCTATTGCATCTGTGGTAGGGGGTGGCTCATGGGATGGATTGCTTTGCTTCCTATTGCATCTGTGGTAGGGGGTTGCTCATGGGATGGATTGCTTTGCTTCCTATTGCATCTGTGGTAGGGGGTTGGCTCATTTGCTTTGCTTCCTATTGCATCTGTGGTAGGTGGTTGCTCATGGGATGGATTGCTTTGCTTCCTATTGCATCTGTGGTAGGGGGTTGCTCATGGGATGGATTGCTTTGCTTCCTATTGCATCTGTGGTAGGGGGTGGCTCATGGGATGGATTTCTTTGCTTCCTATTGCATTTGGCATAGGAGGTGGCTCATGGGATGGATTGCTTGGCTTCCTATTGCATCTGTGGTAGGGGGTTGCTCATGGGATGGATTGCTTTGCTTCCTATTGCATTTGGCATAGGGAGGTGGCTCATGGGATGGATTGCTTGGCTTCCTATTGCATCTGTGGTAGGGGGTTGCTCATGGGATGGATTGCTTGGCTTCCTATTGCATCTGTGGTAGGAGGTGGCTCATGGGATGGATTGCTTGGCTTCCTATTGCATCTGTGGTAGGGGGTGGCTCATGGGATGGATTGCTTTGCTTCCTATTGCATCTGTGGTAGGGGGTGGCTCATGGGTGGATTGCTTGGCTTCCTATTGCATCTGTCATATTGGGTGGCTCATGGGATGGATTGCTTGGCTTCCTATTGCATCTGTGGTAGGGGGTGGCTCATGGGTGGATTGCTTTGCTTCCTATTGCATCTGTCGTATTGGGTTGCTCATGGGATGGATTGCTTTGCTTCAGCTCTAGTTGTATTTGGTCGAACAGTCAGCATGGCTCTGGTGGCACGAAGATCGAATCAGTACGCTGGTACTCGCTTCCTCAAAAGAGGAGCCAACGCTCAGGTAAACGGAGTGTGTGTATTGAAAATCACAGATATTGTCAAAGTCCAGTCCACAAATGCTTGAGTCTTACAATTAGCCGAAATTATATAGTCACAAGTGCTTGTAATACAGACAAGCAGTTTGTAAGGTTATTATATTTGGATGGAATATGAGTGTAATATACTTGTATGATATAACAGACATCCCTCACGTGTTACATTTATTGTGACGTCTCTATGTATCTTGTGTTTCCAGGGCCATGTAGCTAATGAAGTGGAGACGGAGCAGATTGTCATCGATCTCACGCTGTCTTTTCCCAACAAAGCTCGTTTCAGCTCGTTTGTTCAGATGCGTGGCTCTGTTCCCTTCCACTGGTCACAAGATGTTGCTAAAATGGTTCCAAAACCATCCATTGTGGGTGAGTTACTTGTCAGAACCATCCATTGTGGGTGAGTTACTTGTCAGAACCATCCATTGTGGGTGAGTAACTTGTCAGAACCATCCATTGTGGGTGAGTTACTTGTCAGAACCATCCATTGTTAATGAGTTACTTGTCAGAACCATCCATTGTGGGTGAGTTACTTGTCAGAATCATCCATTGTGGGTGAGATACTTGTCAGAACCATCCATTGTTGGTGAGTTACTTGTCAGAACCATCCATTGTGGGTGAGTTACTTGTCAGAACCATCCATTGTTGGTGAGTTACTTGTCAGAACCATCCATTGTGGGTGAGATACTTGTCAGAACTATCCATTGTGGGTGAGATACTTGTCAAACTATCTATTTTGGGTGAGTTGCTGAGCAAACCCATCTGTTGTCAGTGGGTCATTTACAAAACATATTGTCTATGAGTCACTAACAGAACCATTCCATTTCAATGAGTTGCAGACAAAACCATTCCTTTCAATGAGTTGCAGACAAAACCATTCCATTTCAACGAGTCACTAACAGAACCATTCCATTACAATGAGTCACTAACAGAACCACCCATTGTCAATGAGTCACTGACAAAATCACCCATTGATAATGAGTCACTGACAAAACCACCCATTGTCAATGAGTCTCTGACAAAACCATCCATCGTCAGTGAGTCGCTGACAAAACCATCCATTGATAATGAGTCACTGACAAAACCATCCATCGTCAGTGAGTCGCTGACAAAACCACCCATTGTCAAGGAGTCACTGACAAAACCATCATTTGATAATGAGTCGCTGACAAAACCACCCATTGTCAAGGAGTCACTGACAAAACCATCATTTGATAATGAGTCGCTGACAAAACCACCCATTGTCAAGGAGTCACTGACAAAACCATCATTTGATAATGAGTCACTGACAAAACCATCCATTGTCAATGAGTCACTGACAAAACCATCCATTGATAATGAGTCACTGACAAAACCATCCATCGTCAGTGAGTCACTGACAAAACCATCCGTTGATAATGAGTCGCTAACAAAACCATCCATTGTCAGTGAGTCACTGACAAAACCATCCATTGATAATGAGTCACTGACAAAACCATCCATCGTCAGTGAGTCACTGACAAAACCATCCATTGATAATGAGTCGCTAACAAAACCATCCATTGTCAGTGAGTCACTGACAAAACCATCCATTGATAATGAGTCACTAACAAAACCATCCATTGTCAGTGAGTCACTGACAAAACCATCATTGATAATGAGTCACTGACAAAACCATCCATTGTCAATGAGTCTTTGCACTTAATGGATTCAACATATGCTCCATTTCTCTTCAAAAACTGGTCGGCAGTCCATAGAAATGTAATGCGTTTTGATAAATGCCAGCAATTGATGCATGATATGTGTTGTTTCCTTCAGTGGACCAGACATCCCCCTACGGTCACGTTGCCGGGCAACACTTTAACCAGGTGCTCAGCAGATATGGATCACCTATTATAATACTCAACCTCGTCAAGGTATGGCATCTTCTTCTTCTCCATTGTAATCCACATCGTAACTGATGGCTATTCAATGGCAGAGTATCATGTCTCACTTACCTACGCCTTAATTGCTGGATGCAGAAACGAGAGAAGAAGCAGCGTGAGAGCATTTTGCGTGATGAATTCCTATTGATTCTCCGCTACCTGAACCAATTCCTGCCCATGGAACATGCAGTGATGTACCTGGGGCTCGACATGGCTCGGGCCAGCAAAAGGTGACTCCTTACTTCCTCTTTACCCCTAACTGACAGGGCTCGTCACGAATGGTGATTTAAAGAAATGAATAAGATTTCCATGGTTGTGTTTATTTCGTGCAGCCAAACCAGCAATGTTCTACATCGCCTGGCTGAGATTGCCGAGTTCTGTGTGAAGAAGACTGGCTTATTCCATAGTCGTCCGGGCTTTTACTCCAACAAACTCCGGCCTAATGCCCGGTGAGTCACCTATATACACCAATAAACTCTGCCTGAATGCCCGGGGAGTCACCTATATGCACCAACAAACTCTGCCCTAAAGGCCAATGAATCACCTTTATACACCAACAAACTCTGCCCTAATGCCTGGTGAGTCACCTATATGCACCAACAAACTCCGCCCTAATGCCCGGTGAGTCACCTATATACACCAATAAACTCTGCCCTAATGCCCGGTGAGTCACCTATATACACCAACAAACTCCGCCCTAATGCCCGGTGAGTCACCTATATGCACCAACAAACTCCGCCCTAATGCCCGGTGAGTCACCTATATGCACCAACAAACTCTGCCCTAATGCCCGGTGAGTCACCTATATGCACCAACAAACTCTGCCCTAATAATGGTGAGTCACCTATATACACCAACAAACTCTGCCCTTATGCCCAGTGAGTCACCTATATACACCAACAAACTCTGCCCTATATGCCCGGTGAGTCACCTATATGCACCAACAAACTCTGCCCTAATGCCCGTTGAGTCACCTATATGCACCAACAAACTGCCCTAATGCCCGGTGAGTCACCTATATGCACCAACAAACTCTGCCCTAATAATGGTGAGTCACCTATATGCACCAACAAACTCTGCCCTTATGCCCGGTGAGTCACCTATATACACCAATAAACTCTGCCCATATGCCCGGTGAGTCACCTATATACACCAACAAACTCCGCCCTAATGCCTGGTGAGTCACCTATATACACCAACAAACTCTCCCCCAATGCCCAGAGAGTCACCTTTATACACCACTGAACTTTGTCTCAATGTGTGGTGAGTCACCTGAATACTCTCTCATGGTCCAGTCAACAAATGGGAGACAGCAGGGTGTTTGGTTGTTGAGTAGGTGTCAGGGACTGTCAGGAGTGTGTTTGGTTGTGGAGTAGGTGGTAGGGATGGTCAGGAGTGTGCTTTGTTGTGGAGTAGGTGGCAAGGACTGTCAGGAGTGTGTTTTGTTGTGGAGTAGGTGACAAGAACTGTCAGGAGTGTGTTTTGTTGTGGAGTAGGTGGCAAGGACTGTCAGGAGTGTGTTTTGTTGTGGAGTAGGTGACAAGGAGTGTCAGGAGTGTGTTTTGTTGTGGAGTAGGTGGCAAGGACTGTCAGGAGTGTGTTTTGTTGTGGAGTAGGTGACAAGGACTGTCAGGGGTGTGTTTGGCTGTGGAGTAGGTGGCAAGGATTGTCAGGAGTGTGTGTTTTGTTGTGTGTAAGGTGTCAAGGACTGTCAGGAGTTAGTGAGGATGGCACCAGCAGGCAGCATGGCGTCGTCCGCACCAACTGTGTTGACTGCCTCGACAGAACCAACACAGCGCAGTTTGCCATCGGAAAGTGTGCTCTTGGTTTCCAGGTAGTCCAACCACGTGTCTCTTACTCGGTTATGGTAGCACATTGAAGATTCCTCATTTGTAATTTCAGCAACTTATGATGCTTGTAAGACGTGCCTCATCATTGTGTGTTAGCTTCTTGCTCTTGGCATATTGGAAAGTCCATCTCTGGAATTCGATACAGACTGTGTCAGGTACAAATGAACTCATAGAGATAGGAGATACCTAAGATCTCTTACCATATTAAGAGTGCTGGCTCCTAGCATGAGGTGTTTTTTCAAGAATTAGAAATCCACTACGTGTAGAAAAAGTTTCATTTATGCAGATAACAGTTGGTGGCAGATTGTGACAATGTAGCCAAGTATATATAGAATTGAAGTTTCTCACATGAGGTGTGTGTTGAGGTCAGGATGCTGGAGGACCTGTATGAGGGACAGGGTGACACGCTCGCCCTACAGTACGGCGGCTCTCAACTTGTACACCGCATCAAGAGCTACAGGAAGATAGCTCCGTGGACGTCGAGCTCACGTGACATTATGATGACCCTGTCCAGATACTACAGCAATGCTTTCTCAGGTGAGGCAGTATTATTGCGTTATGATATTAAGAGGCATGCCTGGAGATGTGTATGTATCCCTTTTTCCGTACACATTATCACAGCATTACAGCTTATCTCAAGCAACTGAATCTGACACCCTGATGAATGCTTCTTGCATTGTGATAAGCTGCTGTTATCCTGTGGAATCTGGTGGCCTTACAGCTGGCTGATATCCTCAAGCCCGCTTGAATCCACCACCTCGTTGTCGCAAATGGCTTATAGAGCCGGCGTCTCATTTCATGCCATCATCCAGCTCCTGTGTGTTGTTAAAGATGCTGACAAGCAGCATGCCCTCAATCTCTTCCTCGGTGTGTACGTACCTCAGAGAGGCCTGCCCAACATCTGGGAGCTCCCTACAGACTTCTACCTCCATAACCCCGTCTGTATCCACGGACCACAGCCTAGAAGTCGTAGGTGGGTGCACTGCAGGGGTGGGGGAGTGGGGGTGTTGAGAAGCCTTGATTCTGCATGTGGCCAGGGTTCTTGGGTAAAGTTCTACTTACGTTAAGCTGTTGTTGACTTGGCTATATATATATATATATATATATATATATATATATAGATATATATATATATATATATATATATATATATATATATATATATATATATATATATATATATATATATATATATATATATATATATATATATATATATATATATATATATATATATATATATATATATATATATATATATATATATATATATATATATATATATATATATATGTATCTGTGTGTATATATATATGTGTATTAAGCTATGTGTGTGTAAGGTGTGTCTCTGTGTGTGTTAAGCTATGGTTATTGGGCTCTATGTGTGTGTTAAACTGTGGTTATTGGGCTCTATGTGTGTGTTAAGCTGTGGTTATTGGGCTCTATGTGTGTGTTAAGCTGTGGTTATTGGGCGCTATGTGTGTGTTAAGCTATGGTTATTAGGCGCTATGTGTGTGTTAAGCTATGGTTATTGGGCTCTATGTGTGTGTTAAGCTGTGGTTATTGGGCTCTATGTGTGTGTTAAGCTATGGTTATTAGGCTCTATGTGTGTGTTAAGCTATGGTTATTAGGCTCTATGTGTGTGTTAAGCTATGGTTATTAGGCTCTATGTGTGTGTTAAGCTGTGGTTATTGGGCTCTATGTGTGTGTTAAGCTGTGGTTATTGGGCTCTATGTGTGTGTTAAGCTATGGTTATTAGGCTCTATGTGTGTGCGTGTGTTAAGCTATGGTTATTAGGCTCTATGTGTGTGTTAAGCTGTGGTTATTGGGCTCTATGTGTGTGTTTGTTAAACTGTGGTTATTGGGCTCTTTATGTATGTGTGTGTGTTCAGCTATTCTCAGTGGTGGGATCGCCCTGTATATGAGAGTCTGCCTTGGCCCTATGAAGAAGGTAATGCTGACCTTCCTCATGTTATATTGTCTGGTAAACATGATGATTTTCTAAAGCAGATCATTATCAGATTCTCGTCTGCCAATAGAGAATATGAGTTATACAAGCTATTATAATACCCGCATCTATATATAATGCATATTAACTACTTAGTTTGATATATGAAAACCATCCATGAATACGTTTGGTTTGAACTGATCTCCCTTATATGGAAATAATATTTGACCATATCCTTGTGTATGACTCATGAGCAGTAATTAGCAAATTTGTTTATGTTGGCCTGGCGATCCTGCAGCTAGTAAGAGTATTGCCTGTGCCTCGAGGGTCATGTGTGTACGTGGAGAAGATGAGAGGGTCAGTCAGTTCTGGGAGCTCTACAGACCCTACGAGATATCCCGACTTGACGACTTGTTCCTGATGCATATGCCGAACTCAATCAGGTCTGTTGCGCCAGGTGTTATATTATTGCTTTAGTTGTTGACTGTATATAAAACTGCCGTGTCAAGGTGAGTTGATATGTAAGCCAACATGACGTAAAACATGATTGTAAACTTGTGACATGTAAGCCGACATGACATAGAACATGATGGGGAAACTTGTGACATGTAAGCCGACATGACATAGAACATGATGGGAAAACTCATGACATGTAAGCCGACATGACATAGAACATGATGGGGAAACTCGTGACATTTAGGCTGACATGACATAGAACATAATGGGGAAGCTCGTGACATGTAAGCCGTCATGACATAGAACATGATGGAGAAACTCGTGACATGTAAGCCGACATGACTTAAAAATGATGGGGAAACTCGTTCAATAATGATTCGCAAGTAAAGGCTGGTTATCCAATTGATGAACTTATTGTGATTTATAGTTTAACTTATTAGTGCTCCTTTATTTGATTTCTAACATCACTGTGGCTAACATGCTTTCATAATAGATGTAAAATTGCAATTTATGAGTGTGTCATTTCAGGGAGTTCAAACCCAAGAACGCTACCTCACTAAGTCCGTTTGCTGTGCGGGTGCAGCCTGGTAGAGGACGGGAGGAGTTCGGGTCAGTAGCATGTGACATTTAACTGTAGACCTCTCTGTTTATCACAACCTACATCATCTCATGAATCCTGCTGCCTAATTGGTTACAGCTCGACTCACCAACACGCTCCCAGCGTGTCTGGCCTAGACTCGACCGCGTCCATCACTTCTACGGGGTCAGAGAGTGCAAGCAGCAGCAGTGACAGCTCTGACATTGACGGATATGTTGACCTCAACAACAGCAGCTTCTATCGCGAGGACTCCGGAGTCAGTCTCGTCTCGCTCAAGGTTAAATCAAGCTCTCTATTTGTTCATATCCAGGCTTCTTACTGCTCTCTAATGGCGCTTTACTTTATCTACATAAAGAGGCTCATTTGTCAGAGGCTCATTAAGGGTACGATTGTGAACCTGATTATTTCAGCCTTAGATTGGCCGTCTACCACGATATGACCTGTCACTCCCTGTACTTGTCGTGTTAGGATCTCTTCCCAACCATGAAAAAGACGTACGGCGTTGACATCAAAGAACCCAGTAAACACAGCATTTCCATGTACAAATGGTAACCCACATAAGCATAGGCCATCTTGGTGTGCATTCATTCCACAGTATACGTACGGTAGTGAGGCGTTGCCATGTGTTTTTTTTTACACAAGTCATGGTGTGTTGTTTCCCCCAGTTATTCGCAGATAGGTGTGAATGCTTCCTGCCCCATCGACAAGTATTGCTCAAGCAAGGGCCAAAAAGGCACCGCTGATATGTGAGTCTTAAACATCAACAATTGAGGTTAAGAAGGAACAGATGTATGTTACAGTGTGATGTATTGCCATAAGGCTGTGTGTGTCGGTTGACAGGATATGTCGAAGCACTTTCTCCCTCGATAGCTGCAGACACGTGGAGCCCCCTACCGTCAAGATCAAATCCCGCGACATCTACTCGACACACGTACGTCACGGGAAGGAAGGCGCTGACGCGGTGCCAGACTCGCAGCTGGATTTCTACCGCAGCTACGTCCGCAAGACTTGTCAGTGACGCCTACTTAGTGGGATTCTCAACATCTCTGATTGGCGTGGTGTTATGTGTGTTATGGTCTATCCATGATAGACCGCAACCGTTCTAGATCTAATGGATTGCTGTTATACAGCCATCTCTTAGCTCACTTGATGTAACATTCCAGTCGGCATTTGTCGTTGATGTGCAATATTTCGGAGATTATTATTAAACCAGGTTGTATTTCCTTGTTCTTTTTGTAGTAATTTTATTCCGATTTTGTTGATGATAAATTCCAGTTGGTAATTTGTGGAGTGGGTGTGCTGGGGCCCCAGAGAGGGGATGACGACCGTGATGGAATCTCTAGATTACATGGTAGATGTCAGCATGTATGATGAGATATTACATATACAGACCATATACAGACAACACGAGTGTCACAGGGTATGTGGATGGGCGTCTTATTGTTGGGGCAGGGAAACAAGTAGAGAACTCCTCCCATCTGAGCTTTGATGAGGCAACACTTCTGCTATAGCACCACAGCTACTCATATGACACCAATGATACAGGAATACTGATCGTCGACTACCTCCGCAACGAATATTGCTGATACAACATTAATGATATGGATATTGATGCCACACTTCAGATACAGCACAACTGATACAAGAAAACTGATACCACATTCTTAACTTCTATGAATTGCTTCATTAAAAACTAGAGAATTATAAATAAGAACCCCTACAAACTCGGGGATTGGGCCCGTGCTGCGATCATCATCCGCCTACCTCTCTATACCGGCGCCTTGCAAGAAGTCAGAACCAAGTTGTACTTCGCTGAGAGCTAACGCCTGTCATTATTGTATATGTACCTATAATGATCTGGTTTATGTGAAAATGAATGATCAGGAGATCTGCTATGAAATTCACGAGACAGCAAACACCTGTCTTGTCTTTATCAGGTGATACCCCATTCACGGTCACATCTGGGAGTTGGCTTGTGAATAAACATACTAATCAATTGGAGAAAAGTATAACATTTTCTCTCAGACGGGCATGGTATGACATTCACAATGGACACAGACGAATGAGCTATTGGAATCGTTTATTCAACACATCATTCAGGGACAACTTTGAGGAAGCATGACTTGATTGAGTAGCTATTAAAGCCGGTCGTCTGACCTTGATACAGCTGTGATGTGGACCGTAGCTGCCTCTATGCCCTGCGCGTACACTAGCACCAGATTACCCGCTTGTTCCCAGCGGAGTCCCTCACTCACCTCAACCTCATATCCCTCCGAATACAGGTAGGGCGATACGTAGATCTCTGTGGGTGCCTCTATGTCGTCATCGGGTTCATACTCCAATGAAAAGTCGAGCGTGGTCGAGTTGAAATGCATGCGCAATGGAATACCGGCAGTGGCTCGGGCGTATGTACGCATGTATGCGCGGATCTTGTTCATGCGAGGCTGACCATCGCTGTCGTACCATTTGCCATCACTGTGGTCCCAGTCAACCCAGCCCTGCAGGAAGTCGTCTGCCAAATCCATGTAGGCATCGCAGCGGATGTTTACCGTCTCCTCGTCCACATTGCATATTCCGAATTCGGTCAGAATGGAGGCGCCACCTGTTTTCTCCACGTTCGATGCTTGCGATTGAAATATGGTGGGCAAGAGTTCCTGCATGCAGGTTTCAATTGCATCATAACGGTCATCGTCAGTAGCGTTCGGTGCGAGGAATTCCAGAGGCCAGCAATATGTATGATAGGAATACACGCTGTGATCAGAATATTCAGCTCCACCAGGGACCCTATCAAAACCCGAGCCGGTATAATCACCGTCAAATAACTGTCCATAGATGACAGGTTCGTATATGATAATGCCGTCTTGGTCATTCTCCCTGATCTTGGCGGCCACGGCGTCGTACGCAGGCAGCAGGTTTTCCCGCCCAGCTACGCCCGACCACGTGAGGTTACCGTTGGTGAAGTAGTCCCCTATCCACGGCTCGTTCATCAAGTTATAACCGATCACGCCCGGTAAGTCACGGAAATTCAAAGCTATTAAACCCCAGAAATCTGCCCATCTTCCGATGGCATTCTCGTAATTGTCATAAAAGTTCTGGAATCCCTCACTACAAGCTTGCGTCAGGTAATTCTCCTCCCAGAAGTTGATGCTATCAAGCGGCCAGGGGTGGGGGTTAGTCGGATCGGGGAATTTTTCCACCAGCCATAGCGGGACGCCGTCGTAGGTCCCGTAGAGAGATGACATTACATCCTGATGCATATCGAGCATGGTGTAGATGCCTCGGTCCGCTAACCGCTGGACGATATCACGGAGGATGTTAATGTAGGTACCGTTATAAATACCCTCTATCGGTTCCGCACCGCTCCACATGGTACCCAGGCGAATGATGTTGACACCGAAGTCAACAAAGTCATCCATTCGAGAGTCTGACAGGAAGTAGGTGGGGTACCAGGGGAATCCTTTGTTGACCGCGTTGACGCCGTGGAAGAGGCAAACTCGACCATTTTCATCTTTGAACCAATGATTATCGCCATCAATCTGGGAAAGAGAAACCGTTAATTATTGAACTGGACAAAATAGATTGTATGTTAACCCCATAAAAGGGTATACATTCCCGAGAATTTAGGTATGAGTATATCACAACTGATACATTTCTCATATGATCAGAGACAGAGGTGTGCTCGGTTGACATACCCGGATCTTGCTGAGTTCCCGACCGGATGAGGCGGCAGATGGCGCGGTCAGCAGCAGCGGAAGTATCAACGCCAACCTCAACATGGTAGCGACGATCTGATTTGTGATCTGAATTTGTTACAACTCGTCTAGGGTCGTTACCGTAAAACAGCTCTGTCTCTGATGACGAATATATGTTAATGTATACAACCAAGGTCCCTCTGATGTACACCATAGGTACATCGCTTATCATGATAACTATACAAGGTGGCCATGTTATGGCAGGTTAGCTGTGCAGGGTGGCATTGGGGGCGTTATATTCCTGAGAAGAAATCCCCTGATACACATCTGGACTACATCTTTCACACATGTATAGTTCTAGCTGAAATTTGGGGACTATCGAATTGTGATATCTGTATCCACGTTTTATTTACGGATCGTTCGTATCATCCAGTTATCGCTGTCGCTTTATAGTGATCGGTAAATCAGAAAGCTGGGTAACATCTTCGCCTCTCACCTGCTGGACGACCAGATTCACGCAGAAGTTTTTACACAGACACTCGAGTTCGGACATTATGATTTCCCTACACTAGCATTATTATTATATAATAATGCAAGGGAGATAACAAATCATGATGTCCGAACTCCCGGTGGGTTGTCCTCTCAGATGCATCGCCTGGCACGCAGACGCCATACATGTTAGTGGTTGATCACCAAAATTGACATGTCCCGTCCACTGTGGGGGCAAAAAAAGGCACGACAGAACTTGCGATGTTGCCGCTGGTGATTGAGTATACGTCCTTCTAGCAAACTCCGACTCTGGTTTCTAGCACTAAAGCCGTGACATTTTCAACCCGAACATCTTCAGATGTAAAGAACTGGACTCAAAGGAGCCAGTTATTGTTGAATGTTAATTAGCTTATATGTGTATATATTTATACAAATACATACATTTCTATACATATGTATACATATTGTTTTTTTCACATAGACGTCTATATGGAAACATATATACATATTTATATATATTTATTCAAATGGATGTGTATATATATAAATATATATATGAATATACATCCATTTAAATTTATATATATATAAATATGCATATGTTTATACAAAATTAATTTATATTGACGTATATTTAATTATATTTATATATTGCATTATTATCATCAACATACATATATAAATGTGTGTATATATATATATATATATATATATATATATATACATTTATACATACATATATATGGAAAAAAATATATGTACACAAACATATATATATATATGTGTATTTATATACTTATATATATGCATATATATCTAGAAAAGTGACACAAAATATGTATAGTGCTAGCCGTGCACGACCGTGGCGGGGCTAATAGTGTGTATATTATTCGTATGTGATTTGTTGTGACACTGGTTATTTAAATGTAGGCTTATAGTCGGTAAATTGTTTACTTATCAGTGTTTTCTGCTCATCTGTAGTTGGTTACAAAGCACTTTAAATAGCCTTTAAATTTATTAATTGTTATAATAATAAACCAGTGATAACTTGGTGTATGTTAAACATTTTATGGTATAAATCGAATTCATATTGTGTGTTTTTGTAATACACAAACTACAGCTGGGCATGTACAAAAACACATCCACTTACATAAATACTTGGAGCAGTATTAAGACATATGCATGAAATAATTATAACAACAGCAAGAATTTATATATTTAACTATTAAGAAGGAATTGACCAGGATGGAATGCTGTATCCTGTTTACAAACAAAATCATTTATTCATCAGGTAGTATCACGATAATAATATACAGGTTGGGAGTGTTAAAATAGTATGGATATATAAACATGTAACAGTTTATAATAAAAGTTTCAAGAAAAGAATGCACCTGCTTTGAAAATGCAACTTTTACTTCAGTTTCCAAAATCTTGAATTCCTTAATTGCCCTCATAGCACGCTCAACATAGATATGAGCCGCATATATTTTTTTCCAGATTACCCTAACTGTTCTGCTGTGAATTGGCCTGTTAGTTTGTTTTAAAATGGAGAAATGACTCCTGGAGGCAAATCTCCTGCAACAGTCAAACCTCTGTCCACCATTACTGAGGCATTACGTGACCTTGATCAATACATCCAATTCTGATGTCTATATATATAATTTTATATACATATATATGTATACATTTATTTGTTTCTATATATATGTATATATAAATGTATATATATATATACATATATGCATATATATATATATATATATATATATATATATATATATATATATATATATATATATAAATAAACATATATATATATATATGCATGCATAAATATGTATCTGTTTATTAATATTAAACGATATTTACATATATATATATATATGTTTATATGCATGTATATACATATATATATCGATATGCATCTAAATTGATATATATATATTTTATATGTTTTGAACGTACATATATATAGATATCACCTACTCTATATATATATATGTATATATCTAAATATATACATTTATATAGCTATATTCATACTTATATATGTATTTATGTTCATATGTATATATTATATATATATATATATATATATATATATATATATATATATATATATATATATATATATATATATGCGTGTGTGTGAGTGAATTCACATGCATACTATTTATAGGAATATATAATGATTTAAATAAACACAAGTATGTGTATATATAGTTATAAACATATATCTATTTATATGTACAATTGTTTATGCATACATATATCTGTATATACATGTATATATGTACATATATATTTTTATCTTGATATTCATATATATATATTTATATATATATATCTAAATCTTCATATATATATATATATATATATATATATATATATACGTAATTATATTCATATATATATACAAATTTTATTGTGATATATTCATAAATATATCTGTATATATATATATATATATATATATATATATATATATATATATATATATATATATATATATATATATATATATATATATATATATATATACAAAAAACATGCATTTCTATATGTATGTAAATATATTCATCTGTTAACATAAACATATTTATGGAAACATTTGTATTTATGCATATATTTATGCATCTATTTAGATTTAATAACGATAGTTATTATATATATATGTTGAAATATAATAATCTCTCTCTCTCTCTCTCTCTCTCTCTCTCTCGCTATATATATATATATATATATATATATATATATATATATATATATATATATATTATATATATATATATATATATATATACATACACATATATATCATATATATATAAATATATATATATATATATATATATATATATATATACCTATATATATATATATTAATTGTAAATATATATCTGTTTATTTATAATTTGGTTGTTTCAAGTCAGCTGGTTGCCACTACTTTGCGGTGCGTTGCACCCACAAGAGTTCATCAACGGATTGCAAGTTCTATTCCTTTCCCAGCAGCCCACACTGGAGAAAGACTTGGATGATAGTTGTCAACAGGCTTGCTATTGATGAGCATGACAGAGAAATGTATGGAATGTTGTGGTCACCTAAAAAACATCACAGGCTGTGCTCTTGGCATTTCTCGCAAGCTCCTATCTCCAAAAGAATAGTCGGTTGGAATCATGTAAAGCCAGACTTGTTTTCCACACAAAAACCAACTACTCCGAGAAAGACATCAAAATCCAGAAACATGACTATCACTGTTTATTCAGCTTATCAGGAAGACATACAACAGGAAAACGTCTTTTCGATTGTTTTTCATCACAAATACTCAATGAAACCAAAACGATATCACGGAGGATGTTAATGTAGGTACCGTTATAAATACCCTCTATCGGTTCCGCACCGCTCCACATGGTACCCAGGCGAATGATGTTGACACCGAAGTCGACAAAGTCATCCATTCGAGAGTCTGACAGGAAGTAGGTGGGGTACCAGGGGAATCCTTTGTTGACCGCGTTGACGCCGTGGAAGAGGCAAACTCGACCATTTTCATCTTTGAACCAATGATTATCGCCATCAATCTGGGAAAGAGAAACCGTTAATTATTGAACTGGACAAAATAGATTGTATGTTAACCCCATAAAAGGGTATACATTCCCGAGAATTCAGGTATGAGTATATCATAACTGATACATTTCTCATATGATCAGAGACAGAGGTGTGCTCGGTTGACATACCCGGATCTTGCTGAGTTCCCGACCGGATGAGGCGGCAGATGGCGCGGTCAGCAGCAGCGGAAGTATCAACGCCAACCTCAACATGGTAGCGACGATCTGATTTGTGATCTGAATTTGTTACAACTCGTCTAGGGTCGTTACCGTAAAACAGCTCTGTCTCTGATGACGAATATATGTTAATGTATACAACCAAGGTCCCTCTGATGTACACCATAGGTACATCGCTTATCATGATAACTATACAAGGTGGCCATGTTATGGCAGGTTAGCTGTGCAGGGTGGCATTGGGGGTGTTATATTCCTGAGAAGAAATCCCCTGATACACATCTGGACTACATCTTTCACACATGCATAGTTCTAGCTGAAATTTGGGGACTATCGAATTGTGATATCTGTATCCACGTTTTATTTACGGATCGTTCGTATCATCCAGTTATCGCTGTCGCTTTATAGTGATCGGTAAATCAGAAAGCTGGGTAACATCTTCGCCTCTCACCTGCTGGACGACCAGATTCACGCAGAAGTTTTTACACAGACACTCGAGATCGGACATTATGATTTCCCTACACTAGCATTATTATTATATAATAATGCAAGGGAGATAACAAATCATGATGTCCGAACTCCCGGTGGGTTGTCCTCTCAGATGCATCGCCTGGCACGCAGACGCCATACATGTTAGTGGTTGATCACCAAAATTGACATGTCCCGTCCACTGTGGGGGCAAAAAAAGGCACGACAGAACTTGCGATGTTGCCGCTGGTGATTGAGTATACTTCTTTCTAGCAAATTCCGACTCTGGTTTCTAGCACTAAAGCCGTGACATTTTCAACCCGAACATCTTCAGATGTAAAGAACTGGACTCAAAGGAGCCAGTTATTGTTGAATGTTAATTAGCTTATATGTGTATATATTTATACAAATACATACATTTCTATGCATATGTATACATATTGTTTTTTTCACATAGACGTCTATATGGAAACATATATACATATTTATATATATTTATTCAAATGGATGTGTATATATATAAATATACATATGAATATACATCCATTTAAATTTATATATATATAAATATACATATATTTATACAAAATTAATTTATATTGACGTATATTTAATTATATTTATATATTGCATTATTATCATCAACATACATATATATGTGTGTATATATATATATATATATATATATATATATATATATATATATATATATATATATATATATATATATATACATTATACATACATATATATGGAAAAAAATATATGTACACAAATATATATATATATATGTATTTATTTTCTTATATATATGCATATATATCTAGAAAAGTGACACAAAATATGTATAGTGCTAGCCGTGCACGACGACTTATATATATATACTACCGTCCGACCGTGGCGGGGCTAATAGTGTGTATATTATTTGTATGTGATTTGTTGTGACACTGGTTATTTAAATGTAGGCTTATAGTCGGTAAATTGTTTACCTATCAGTGTTTTCTGCTCATCTGTAGTTGGTTACAAAGCACTTTAAATAGCCTTTAAATTTATTAACTGTTATAATAATAATAAACCAGTGATAACTTGGTGTATGTTAAACATTTTATGGTATAAATCGAATTCATATTGTGTGTTTATGTAATACACAAACTACAGCTGGGCATGTACAAAAACACATCCACTTACATAAATACTTGGAGCAGTATTAAGACATATGCATGAAATAATTATAACAACAGCAAGAATTTATATATTTAACTATTAAGAAGGAATTGACCAGGATGGAATGCTGTATCCTGTTTACAAACAAAATCATTTATTCATCAGGTAGTATCACGATAATAATATACAGGTTGGGAGTGTTAAAATAGTATGGATATATAAACATGTAACAGTTTATAATAAAAGTTTCAAGAAAAGAATGCACCTGCTTTGAAAATGCAACTTTTACTTCAGTTTCCAAAATCTTGAATTCCTTAATTGCCCTCATAGCACGCTCAACATAGATATGAGCCGCATATATTTTTTTCCAGATTACCCTAACTGTTCTGCTGTGAATTGGCCTGTTAGTTTGTTTTAAAATGGAGAAATGACTCCTGGAGGCAAATCTCCTGCAACAGTCAAACCTCTGTCCACCATTACTGAGGCATTACGTGACCTTGATCAATACATCCAATTCCGATGTCTATATATATAATTTTATATACATATATATGTATACATTTATTTGTTTCTATATATATGTATATATAAATGTATATATATATATATACATATATGCATATATATATACATATATATATATATATATAATATAAACATATATATATATATATATATGCATTTCATAAATATGTATCTGTTTATTAATATTAAACGATATTTACACATATATATATATATATATATGCATGTATATGTATATATATATATATATATATCGATATGCATCTAAATTGATATATATATATTTTATATGTTTGAACGAACATATATATAGATATCTCCTATATATATATGTATATATCTAAATATATACATTTATATATCTATACTCATACTTATATATGTATTTATGTTCATATGTATAATTATATATATATATATATATATATATATATATATATATATATATATATATATATATATATATATATATATATATATATATATATATATATGCGTGTGTGTGAGTGAATTCACATGCATACTATTTATAGGAATATATAATGATTTAAATAAACACAGGTATGTGTATATATAGTTATAAAAATATATCTATTTATATGTACAATTGTTTATGCATACATATATCTGTATATACATGTATATATGTACATATTTTTTTTATCTTGATATTCATATATATATATATTTATATATATATATCTAAATCTTCATATATATATATATATAATTATATATCATTATATATATATATATAAATTTTATTGTGATATATTCATAATATATATATATATATATATATATATATATATATATATATATATATATATATATATATATATATATATATAAAAAAAACATGCATTTCTATATGTATGTATATATATTCATCTGTTAACATAAACATATTTATGGAAACATTTGTATTTATGCATATATATATGCATCTATTTAGATTTAATAACGATAGTTATTTATATATATGTTGAAATATAATAATCTATATATATATATATATAATTTATATACCTATATATATATACATACACATATATTCACATATATATATAAATATATGTATATATATATATATATATATATATATATATAATTGTAAATATATATCTGTTTATTTATAATTTGGTTGTTTCAAGTCAGCTGGTTGCCACTACTATGCGGTGCGTTGCACCCACAAGAGTTCATCAACGGATTGCAAGTTCTATTCCTTTCCCAGCAGCCCACACTGGAGAAAGACTTGGATGATAGTTGTCAACAGGCTTGCTATTGATGAGCATGACAGAGAAATGTATGGAATGTTGTGGTCACCTAAAAAACATCACAGGCTGTGCTCTTGGCATTTCTCGCAAGCTCCTAGCTCCAAAAGAATAGTCGGTTGGAATCATGTAAAGCCAGACTTGTTTTCCACACGAAAACCAACTACTCCGAGAAAGACATCAAAATCCAGAAACATGACTATCACTGTTTATTCAGCTTATCAGGGAGACATACAACAGGAAAACGTCTTTTCGATTGTTTTTCATCACAAATACTCAATGAAACCAAAATTATATATTTGAAAACAAAGCAGACTTGACATTTACAATCTGTCATAATTATTATGATTAATTGACAACATCATATTTGATTAAGGCAGAAGAATCCATTAAAGAGTTGTCACCAGTTGTGGAAATGGAGGCAGCTGAAGTGGAGCATGAAGACTCTCTAGAACATCTTAGTGTAAAGGGCAGTGTGTTGAAATGAAATTCTCTTGCGTTAATTTCATTGTTCTTAGTGGCATTTGCTTATTTCGTTGTTTATATGCTAAGATCAAGATGATAAACAATTTGTAAACAAAGATCTGAACATTAAGCATCACATTAGCATTGTTACAGGGACTGTTATGTAACAGTGGATTCTGACCATGCCTACATGCAAACACTGAGGGCTGATCAATTGGCTTCTATATTACACAACCTCATTGGCACACATCCCTAAATTTAAAGATATGATGAAAGAAATGTTAAGAAAGTGGAGGAACTTCAAAAGGTGATGGAAGAAAAGGGTCAGATGTTGAGTTTGAACCTAATCAAGGAAAACTCTTTCCATTTTCCCTATTACAGGTATTCCATCATATGAAACATTCAGTTTTTCACTACCGGATACGGCAGAGGACATGCAGTATGTGTCACACCACTGGCAGTGATTATCACTCATAAAAATTCAAATCAAAATTTGGTGGACAAAATGCATTGAATTTTAAAGAGAAACTTTACGCAACACTTGTACCCCTCTGTCTAAGACTGCCTTTGAAAGATTCGGCAGGGCAATTTGGGATTGTGGTAAGTATTTTCTTAAATTTGTTCAACACTTGGTGTATATTGATATTCCAGGAATTTGGAGATCATATGTTCCATGCAACAGAGACAATGCGAGGGAAAACAGCTCCATGCTTCAATGACAATCATCCGAAATGTTCTAGATTATACAGACCTGTTCAGTCAGACACCGGGAATGTAAGACGTCGGGCACGGCTAACACATTCAAGATGCAAGTATCATTTAGGATAATCAGGAAGAAAATGTGCTTTGTTGTGACACAAGTAATGTCATAACTTGTGTCACAACAAAGCACATTTTCTTCCTGATTATCCTGAATGATACTTGCATCTTGAAAGAGTTCCTTACACCTGTTATTTCCACAAACATATAGTTTGAGGAAGTCATCCCGTACCACCTGCGTAACACTGACAGCAGGAGCACGACGAAGCAGAAACCGGAAGTCAACAGAAGCTAGTTTCACAAAGCTCATCAGAGCGGCGCGAATATGGTCCAACCTAGACTCATGAGAGAAATTCATAATCATAGCGTTCACATGATAACATTTTCTGAGTGATATCATAAGGTACCCAATATGAATCACAAGCGAACTTTGACTTGTCTCACCTATGTGTCGTTTAGTCACACAGTTTTGACGAAATCCTAAGCCAGTTTTGACGGGGGCTTTGGGGTGCCGAGTTCTACCGTTCTGCTTACCTATAATCAGGTAATGCTCCTACAGCTGATCAGCAGACTCACCTGGAATCAGGTGATGCCGCTACAAGTGATCAGACTCACGTGGAATCAGGTTATATCGCTTCAGGTGGCCAGACTCACCTGGAATCAGGCGATGCCGCTACAAGTGATCAGGGTCACCTGGAATCAGGTTATATCGCTACAAGTGATCAGACTCACGTGGAATCAGGTTATATCGCTACAGGTGATCAGACTCACGTGGAATCAGGTTATATCGCTACAAGTGATTAGACTCACGTGGAATCAGGTTATATCGCTACAGGTGATCAGACTCACCTGGAATCAGGTTATATCGCTACAGGTGGCCAGACTCACCTGGAATCAGGCGATGCCGCTACAAGTGGCCAGACTCACTTGGAATCAGGTGATGACGCTGCAGGTGGTCAGACTCACTTGGAATCAGTTAATGTCGATACAATTGATCAGGCTCACCTCGAATCAGGTGTCGTTGCTTATTGTTGTCAAACAGTCGGCTCCTCGTTAGGCCTAACTTAATTATGTAACATTAGCACTCTACGAGAACAAAACTAACCCGCATTGTTGAGGCTGTCATGAAACATTTGTAGGCGCGTGCTATGCTCATGGATGCAACATTATTGTATAAGGATGTTCTGTTCGGTATTAGGATGTTCTGCTATATAAGGGCACCACTTCATGAATGAGTCCCGTGACGGCTGTGACAGCCGTGGTTGGATTTCGGTAAAGAAGACAATAACTTGCAGGGAGACCAATTACAGTTGCGGTCAATTTGTCGGACAACAAAGCATGCCGGGCTTACTCCTGCCCAACCGAGCTGGCACATTCCCGAGTAGGCATCATATCGTCCAGCCGAACTCCCCTCCTGGAGAGAGCGTCGCATCGCCAATGGCCAATCCGAAATCAATGCAGTGGGCGTTCCAAAGAGATGCGGGATTTGCACGGCGGGGATATAAAGAGCGCGGCAGAGCGCTGCGGTGGGTAGCCGACTGATGCGAGCGCTGTTGGCAGTTGGCTGCTGATGCTCAGAGAGTAGCCGTGGGATTGAAAATCTTAATAACTTGTGATAAACTTGGATATCGAAGGATAGATATTGTACCCACTCGCCTGTGTGAAGTTGGATTAAAGTTGTCGTGTTCTGAGTGATGAGGGGTGATATTAATGTTATTTTGAGCAGCATTTCTTCAACCAGGACCCAACTCGGTCGTGAGTTATCCAATTGGCGCCCCCCCACACCCTATAGTTAGATAAAATGGAGTACGGAGGACTCTCTGCTTTATTACGCAACAGGTCGGCGAAATCACACAGGCTGCCTCATAGCTGCAGAAACAACAGAGTGGAACCTCAAGTACACCTCTTACATGCAAGCAGCCTCACGTCGTCTTGTCTTCGGGGAGTTCTCACGCGCCTGTCACGCTGTTTTCCATATATCACAGTATTTGTTGTGGCGTGTGTGTGCTACCTCAATAGCCTCTCAGGGCAGTTTGTTCATGATGACTTGTTTGCAGTAGTTAATAACATGGATATCCGTCCCCAGACACCATTGGTGCAGCTTCTGTACAATGACTACTGGGGGAAGGCTATGAGTGATAACCAGAGCCATAAGTCATATCGACCATTGACAGTATTCACGTTTAGGTTGGTAAAAGCAGGACTTGGGCGTTAGTGCCTTTTAAAATAAATCACAGCAATAGTATTTGAAAATTACTTTCTTTATTGTCTCAATGAATTCCTGTTCAGATGGCATTATGAAGTTGTCATTTATTATACAAGTGAGCAGCTGGGTATCCTTGGGAATCGAGTCGTTATTCGTCCTGTTATTGTTGCAGAATGAACTTTTTGCTTGGAGGTTTAGACCCGTATTGGTTCCACGTGGTCAACATACTTCTGCATGCAACAGCCAGCGCCCTCTTCACGCACGTCGCTAAACACGGCTTTAAACTGAAAGACAGACTTGCTATGATGTGTGGACTGATGTTCGCTGTTCACCCGATACACACAGAAGCCGTGAGTAAGCAATAGTAGAAAGCGACTACAATCGAGCACGGGGCATAGTGGTTAATCATCTGTTAGTGGATATGGCCAACATCGCTTGTTCCTTTGTGATTCCAACGCGCGTTATCAACATTTGCCCCTCAGGTTTCTGGAATCGTAGGACGAGCGGATGTTCTCTGTTGTATTCTATTCCTGCTCAGCTTCACAGCTTACACCAAGTGAGTAGCACAATGGAGAATGAAGATAGCAAATACATGACAAACGTTTATATGGAGTACGACCGTCTATAAAACACATGGCGGTCTACAGACCTCTGTTGTATGTTTCTTGTGACAGAGTAGACGACGCCTACAGAACGTCCTGGTTATGGCTGGCGGTGAGTGTGGGCCTATCATTCTCTGCTATGCTGGCCAAAGAACAAGGCATCACTGTACTCGCCATCCTCGTGCTCTATGAGATTCTCAAGTGCCGTCACCTGTGAGTTTGCCAGCAGGGAGGTCTGGTCCTATCAGAGCCACAGTGGGGATGGGCCGAGTTGTCCTCCAGTTATATGACCATATACACCAATGGCGATCTCTAGTATAAATGGTCTTCGGCGTACAAATTCCTTAACACACACATGCACAAAAACAGGACGATTCACATATATATTTGATAACTCATAGAGTTTTTTTTTCAACTTTCAGATCGTTCACGAAGAAGGCGGCATTACTTACCTCTGTTCGCCGAATAGCCGTCCTCATTTGCGCTGTAAGCAATGTCTACCCAATCGTATAACTAAATCACACCTCGTCCGTAATCGTTACTCCTTTCAGTGACATTCTCTAGTTGCTTCATGTTGAGTTTGGCTGTTATTGCAGGCGACATGCATGTTATTGTTCAGACTGGGTGTGATGAAAGGTCAACTTCCAGAGTTCACTGATCAAGACAATCCTGCTGCATATTGCAACAGTTCATTAACAAGGTGAATTACTGTAATGTGATAGATACATTCTGGATTGCTATTTTGGACAATTTATAAATTTGTAATTTATAGGTGGCATGATTGTGGCTGCTTTCAGACTGATGACGCGCAGCTACATTCATTCACTCACCTTCTACCTGCTCACTTACCCCCTCACACTCAGCTATGACTGGTCAATGAACGCGGTGTCATTAGTGACGTCACTTTCTGACCTGCGTAATATCTACACTTTGGTCGTGTTCCTAGTTCTCGCATGTGTCTCTGGAAAGGCAATCTATGCATTGTGCATGGAGGTATGGTATTTAAAAAACTAATTAGCTATATTCCACCTCACCTAACAACATTTGAACTATGTACATAAATGCGTACATTTGACTTCAGGGGTCAAACGACCTGATACTATCTCTGGCATTCCTTACTGCACCTTATCTCCCGGCGTCTAACATTTTCTTCAACGTGGGATTTGTAATTGCAGAGAGAATATTGTACATCCCCAGGTACTGTGCTAATATAAGGTCAAGGTCAATGGACGTCGTCTAGGCCATGCACTAATATCCCCCGACAACCAATAATTATATCTGTTATGTTTCAGTATGGGGTTTATCATGCTGTTGGTGCTAGGCTTGGACAAGCTGTATGATAAATACCAACAAGGCGTTACACATAGAATGGTTCAAGTGTTACATGTTCTACTCTTGGTGGCCTTAACAAGTCGTACATTGATACGCAACCACGTGTGGTATGACCGGCATGCGCTGTTCAGGTACAATCTACAGACTGGGAAGCATTGTATACATTCCAAAACATCGGCATATTGCCTACAATAATGTAATATTTTGAAACGCGTCCCCCTTCTCAGATCCGGGATGGAAAATCTCCCCCATAACGCCAAGATGCATTATAATATGGGTAACTTATTGAAGGATGGCGGGAATACAGAGGAAGCGAGGCATCACTACCACCAAGCGATCAGGTAAGTTTGACATCAGTTGGCTGGCAATATGATGCACTTCTCTCTGTGGCGACTTTGATATATAGTAGAAATGTGCTTCACTGTTTGGAAGCTATTTGCTACAGTTTTGACGTTAAGATATAATAAAAACCAAGTTAAGTACGTAAAAACTTTCCAATACCACAGTCTGATATTATGATATTGGTTCCACCACAGGCTGTGGCCATCGTACGCTAGTGCATATAACAACTTGGGTACACTCATGACATCACGCGATGAGGCAGCAGATATGTACCGACAAGCTCTTCAAGTATCACCATGTCACGCCAGCGCCCTGATTAATCTCGGTATAATGTATTCTGGGTAAGCAACACATTTTAGATAAGGCGCTTCCAATTTAGATAAGCAGACCTCGGTGTCAAAACGGCCATGCTAATGTCCATATGGGTGATGATATAGTGAGCATGTTGCAGAATGGCAGGAAAGGAGGAAGAGGCTGTAACACATTTAGAGGCCGCTCTGGTGTGTGATCCAAGGAGCCCCCAGCCTCATATTATATTGGCGCAGCTGTACTACAGAATAGGGGATGAGGATATCTCTGAGAGATACATTCAGATGGCAACGAGTCTAGCAGATAAGAATCCCGATGTATATCCCTGGCTTGCCGTTACGCTCCATGAGCAAGGTGTTTGTTAACTTCTTCAGCATTCTTATGTCAGTATTGCATTAACTGTTGAATACTTTATTCCATCGAGCTATTTATGATTTGTGTGTAGGACGTTCTTTGGACGCTTGGTCAGTCGTACAGTCGTGTCTGGGAATTGACAGGAGTCACGTGGGTTGTCTGCGACTTGCACGAGTCATTCTACCTCCGTTGAATCTCACACAAAATGGGACAGCAATTTTCGCAAGGTGACAAAGTGCAATGCAATTCATTAATAACATATATCCAAACCAAGATCAGGTAAATACAGACATGTACGGCAGCGGACGGGCATCCTATTGGGTTGTGTGTTTACAGGGCCCTACAAGTATCAACAACTGCAGAATTACTCTACGAGGCAGGTTTATTTTATAAAACCATGAACGACACAGATACCGCCTCACGATATCTGACAGAAGCACTTTCCAAGCATCGCTCCAGCGCCGATATTAGAATAAAACTTGTGAGTCGTAAATAAACAATTTCTAGCCAGCTGATAACACTGAATGTTTTGTGAATACCTGCAGTGTACGTATGAACGCAATGCATTCATGATCCGCGTTCCAGGCAATTGCTCTCCATGAAGCTGGTCTTTCCCATTTAGCGTCCACGGCATTAACTGAGCTAATCGACAAAGACCCGGGCAATATACGCGCTGTGCTATTACTGTCGAACATATATGGGGCATTACGTGAACATAAAGTGGTGAGGACATTTTTCTCTTCGTCGTCTGTCAAGCTAATTGCAGATCACAATACTAGAGTTCCTTGAATGATTTATTCCTCGCTGTAGACATTAATTCCTGACATCAATTTGGTTGTGATGTGGTTTGCATGAGCAGGCCATTTCTATGTTGACGGCTTTTCTGGACACCAGAACTCCTATAGACGACCATACTACAGCTGCGGATGTTCATTTCCATCTTGGGAATCATTACAAAGATCATCACAATCTGGAGAAGGCATTTCAGGTAATGTAACAGGCTGTGTGGAATGAATCACCAAAGCATCAATACAAACTAGTGTCCTGGACATTGATCATTCTTTTTATGATTTCCAGCATTTCCTTCTATCAGAGTTACTCAATACCAACAATTCCGACGTTCATCACAATCTGGCCGTATATTACCATAGACAGGTAGCGTATGGCACATCACATTCGCCATAAAGATTTTGTAGTTGACGTAATCAGGAAGCAGCGTTCGCATTTTCTGTGTCAACAGGGTGATACAGAAGCTGCTAGGAAGCACTACACAGCCGCGCTGAGACTGGCCCCAGATGATGCTCTCATCAGACAAAACGCACTCAAGATGGAGCGCATTTTTCAACAGCAATCTCACGATACAGAGTCACTTCACGATCCTACGACAACAGAGCGTCAATTACAATGCTCATCTTCATTGCACGCAATGAATACTGCGCGAGGACTTAGCAATAACCGTCCACTTCTTCTGGATACCCACCGTCCACTAGTGGAACCATACCAAGGCAACATATCACCCAATATCACATCATTGTTAATGTATGAACAAAGGCATTTATTGCAAGCTGCTATATTGGACGTGAATTAGCACAGGGATCTCTATAGATCACATTACACAATGCCATTCACATGGAGTCATTCTCATGACTAGTTCTGATAGCAGTCAGTTGGTCTTTTGATGGCCAGGGTCGCGCTACGCTGATACAGTACATATCATGGTGCAATTGCATCTGTAGTTGAATAATAAGCCTCCTCTGTTCACGTCTGGAGTACCTTAAACCTGAATTGCCGCCAGTGATTCCATGACATACTTCTCACAACCCATCATCAATTGTTGTAATAACTCTCACAACATTAAGTTGTTAAGCATGTGACATTAATCTCTCGCAACAGTACATCATCAGAATTCCCTTTGAAAGAAGAAGATTAGATGCTAATATTTCATCGGCTATATCCAAAAATAATCCAGGGACCACAAGAATATGTATGTCACTTATATTCCAGGATTGAAAGAATGCTATTTTATTTGTACATGGACAGCGGATCGATTCTGAATAAGCATGCAACCTTAATCCGCTTCTGAATGGTGTCATATTGTAGTTAATCTAACAATATTGACGACCAGAACGTAGTTATTTAAGTCTCTCATATTAGATATTTTCTACTAGGACACTTCAATTAACATTATTTGCTGTAATAACCGAACCATTTCATATAAATTGTAAGAATATACTCTGACAAGGTGCATGCGACGACCTTAAGGTATATAGTGCGTTGCCATTATATTGTCTAAAATTCCACTTCAGATCAGAAACAGTAATGGCTTTTTTATTTACGTCGTTTGTAACAGATAGCTTATCCCACCACAACTCATATATCATAACAAGATATAGACTAAAGCAAATCATCTTCGCCCCAAAATGCTCCATAAATCGCAGCTGCACTCGTGTCCATTGCACAAATCTTTTATCATGTAAAGTAATGTAAGAGCACAAGGCATTATAGGACAAGGCCACGGGTGCTGACGAGCCGTTAATATATGGCTGTCACATTCTTCGCCTGCCCTCAATCGATTCTTGATATCAAACAGTGTATAACAGCGCGCTATTTAAAAGTTAACATGTTCAGTAAATGTCTGGATACTTTCCAATGCTGTTGTCAGATGCATGCAAGCCTCAGCCTATAATATTGTATGCAACTCCACATAATTAACATAAGAATAAAGTTATACGACATAAAACTAAGCTCTGAACACTAAGGGCAGATTTGGAAGTAAATTTATTTCTGAGATGGCAATTTTATTGAGGGTCTCCCAGAGGAACAAATGAGGTAAATAAATTTAACAAGTAAGTGCTTTTTACGAAAATCAGGTTTTGCTAAGTAGCTCTATCAAACATGCTGGTCCTGCAGCAGAACATTGCAGAGCATCGGCCAATTACCAACCGCTGTACTGTTTTTGCAACTTCATCTGGCTGGAAATGAGCGATGCTCGGCCTTCAGCACAATATTCAGAATCACCTCAAGTTCTAAATAAGGCGTCTTTATGTGCGTTCAGAGTGAAGGGACATTAATTCGTAAGTTGTCATTAGTTAATGGGACCGCACTAACTTAGTAACCAATCTCCTCTTTTGAGTATCAGGCTACTACGGTTAGGTTTTGACCACCATAAAAGAATTTAAATAAAAGTTTAATCCGTTGCTCTTACATAAGTGATGTATAGCATGCTAGCGGTATATGCCATTAAGCTCTAATAACAACTGAGGAGGCTTGTTGCAGCAAGCTTTAACAAACGGTAGGATGACGATACGGAGCGACTGCGTTAATCATCATGACGTCACGTTACAGTTTGGTACGTGCCATGGATACTAGAGGTAGGATAAATTTATCCACTACACAAAACATATTCTCTTGGTGCTGAGATTCTGTTGTAGTAGAATCTCACTACAGCATAAACAAATATACTTACAAAACGCCATGTATATAGAAGCTGATATTATGGATGAAACTGAGTATCCTGGTGGTCGATGGCTGGAAGCAATAGTGGGGGTTTCCTCTAGACTTCGTGAGATAACTTTGTAGGCGTCCTTTTAAGCATTTGATCAATACGTTGCCTTCATAGTTTGATCAATACATTAAGATGCTACTCTGGGAGTAAGCAGACCGTTTGGCGCCATATGCGCCAACTATAGATTCTTACAATTTGCCGAGTAATCACTTTGATAGATTCGTTACTGCGACGGCCAAGGGAATCCCAGAGTGAATTGCTCACATGTATCTACGCCATGCCAGTGCAGCTAGATGAGGATAGAGCGCATAGTTGAGATAAAAACCCAATCGAATTTGTAAAAACATTAGAAGAGTAAATCTTCACAATTTCTATCTGTTTATGTAATATACCGATTTTAAAATGTCGCATTTGTCTTATGCATTTCATTTGGACATTATCTCCTTTTTTTTCGCGATGAATTCATGCATTCAATTTCAGACCAATTGCATCAGATCCCGACACCAACATACCTCTACTTCCTGCATGCTGTAATGAAAAGCGCCAATAAAAGTCAGGTTGGAGGTACTTAATATAATTGAAGTGCATTTATGATTGTAACCAGCATAAGGTTACCATAACGGTATATAATGTATAAATCGGGAATAGGCTTTATGCAGATTCAACATAAGGTCAGTGTCTGAGCACATTCTTGTCACGGTGATGGAGATACAAGGGGACATTGTAATAAACGAAGTAATTGTCGTAAAACAAAACACATTGGAACAATGGTAGGTTTAGATAAGATGTTATCGTGGGATGTTGCTATGGTGAGCACGAGTAGCGACCCATCCAGCTCTATCAGGGCACGAGTAGCGACCCATCCAGCGCTATCAGAGCACGAGTTGCTTCTCTTTTACATCATCATGAATGCCAGTTTGTCGTTCATATAGCAGCGTGTTGTATGATGAGATCCGAGATGGTAGTGCTTTGTTGCCTACACAGCGCCATTATATCTGATAGGGCATGGCCATAAAGAAAGGAAAGTTGGTTCAACTATTTTGAGAATGATATATCAATCATAATTCGCAATACACTCGAATCGCCAATAAACTTTTGGAGCTCATGCATACCCAATAGGCTTCAATGTATGGAAGGTTCGTTTCCACATGAAACGTTAATCAGGAGTGTATTTATTGACGTCTGGACGTCTTTGATTCTGTGAGGGGGTTTTCACAACCTGGTGAATCGGGTTGATTGCTTTGTTACAAACGCATATTCCATGTTGCAAGGAAAAACAATCATCTTCACGCATGGCCTTACCATTATGCTGGCATTACGGCGCGTCTGTGCCGGAATGATTACTCCATGTATTAATGACACATGACCACTTTGTCTCTGATGAATGTTGCCTGTAGAAGTATTGTCTGATAACTCCTCCTTATGAACTGAGATTCCGTCTGCCTTCTGCTCACGGGATATTTACGCCCTCTATCGGTTCAGTGATGTCCAGACAATACCCAATGCTCTTGACTGATAACTCGTTCAGCCCCCATTGTTGTCTGGAATGACGCTCTTCAGCCTTGCTGTATCACAGATATGTTCTCTTTGGAGGTCGACAACGTTTTTTGTGCCAGGTTTAACAACGTAAGATACATTCAGTTTACCTTTGTTTATCAGCAATGCATGACAATGCACGAGTAGGATATGCTTCTTTGCAGTTCTGAAGTCAAACACACGAGGTAACTTGGATGATTAGATCCTGATTATAGAGGTACGCATTGGTACCTGCTTTCAAGGACTAAACCATGCGTCTTAAATCGACTTGAATCATACCTAGAGCGGTTCCGTAATCACCCCCGTCAGACTCTTTCATGTCAACGAGTTGGCGCCACAATCAGAATAGGTCAGGTGAGATATTAATCTTGTCTCGTGAAATGCGATGGATTACTGCTAGTAAATAAGTAGCCGCTATGATAAGAATTAATCACTTCAATTAATAATAATCTTTCAACAGCTCCATAAGTGAATGATTCATCAAATGACGCCTTCATATAAATTCACAGCAGTTGCATCGTCCCATAATTTACGAAACAGCGCAGAGTGGCCAGGCGCTGAGTAACTTGGTTTATGAGACAACCCAGGGCGGCCTAGGGCAAAGGAACTTGATTAGGATCCCGTGAACGACCAGCGGATGGGTCTTTTATGGTCATGCACAATTCATCATTTTAGAAAAACGCATTAAACTCATGACAATGGAAATAAATTATTGTAATTTATGTTGGTTATTCAATTTCCATATCCCATCAATCATTATTCCTTTACAGTATTATTTGGCAAATTCTGAGAGACAGGAATAAGCTCTTTATGCAGCTAGACAGGAGTCATTCTTCTGCCGCTTCATGGGATGTGAGAGAAACACTTAGTAACGAGGAATGAATTGTGATTGAGGCCCGCCCAGCCATAGAACACGCACTGTTTTATCTCAATCCTGAGTAATTGGGTAACTTGAGCGAACGAAACACATGATTTGCCAACAGAAGGCTTTATTGCCTCACTCACATAGGATGTGAGTCAGGCAGGCGAACGAATGGCAGTTCTCAACAAGAGCTAATTCAGCAATTGTCGTTTTTCTGTAGCAATGCTATGCTCTCCCAAGTAACGGAATTTACTTTACATTGCATCATATGAAGAGAGTGCAAGACACTTGTACACTTGTTTGTCCTTCTGCGATGTGGATAAAGAGATATAAACGATACATAGCGTGCGCAGTGGCATTGTGATCCATGAAATATGCTCATGGTCTGCGTATAATTGCTATGTATCAGCAAATACTTAACGAGAGCACGATGATATACATTAGTTACATTACAATTGGTTTGCAAGCGATTTCGTAATTTTGAGAAGATTACAATTCTGCAGCTGTTTGTAGATTATAGCTATATCAGTTGATTGAGTATGGCCATTGAGCAGGAAGTATACGTCCACAATGGCCCATGCAACAATGGAGAAGTATAAAGCCTTTTAGCCGTCTGTTCTTATACTCGCATATGTTGCCCTAGGACGTGTCAACTATGCAAAGAAACACACTGCCATATCATTTATGGCTTAAATATACTGCTGAATCTGACTGGCAAACCAGCGATAATTGCTCAAAGGTCATAGACACTGACTCAAGACGACCGGAAGTAGCCATATAAATTTCTACTCAAGACCCCTTACCTGATATCTGAAACAGGTATCAAGCGTGTCGCAGTTGTTGGGAATGCTTCAGAATAGCGAGTATATGGCTGTATTTACAACATTATGGGTGATTCAGTCCACGTTAAAAAACAACTAGGGTTAGTTATCCCATCTGTTACACATTGTATTCATATCATTGAAGGAGATATCGTTCAGAAAATTGAATATTGTCAAATTCCTGATAAATATTGCTATGGACACTCTAATAGGAACCACGAGCTGGTGATTAAAACTTCGCATTCTGATAAGATGAACTATACTTGTATGTCATTTTTGAGCATGTCTTCAGCAGATAGAAGGATTGCTGCATGTGTTTGAAGCGCAATTCCATAACAGCCTTGTCTCCGATGAATGCTGCCGCTGGTATTGTCAGCCTATAACTAGTCCTTTCTGCACTGCAGAGTAATGGCCTGGTTTGTGATGAGCAGTCTGCGCAGAGACATAGCATTCTGCTCCTACCACCAATCAACGATTGCTCCCGATCTATGTACGCTAATATGCGTAAGTGAAAGACTGAATGTTTGCAAACACTGATACCGGAATCTTTTCACTTTGTTCTTAACCTTAATATTCTTATCGTGTAAATGGGGAAGGTGGAGCGACAAACGAGAGGTTGTTATCTAATCACTGCTGGCAGCTTATCATTGTTATCAATGGCAAGTGAATCACGGCCATTAACTTGAAGTTATGAATATTCAGGAAATGGTGAGTCAGTTTTGGTTGGTTCATAAAACTCCAACTGTACCTGCATAATATCGCGTTAAGGAGAAGTCGCCATCCACTGCAAACCATCGTGTACTCCTTTAACATTGCATGAAAATAATCATGTTGTCGCCTACGACCTCCAAGATTCGAAGGCTGTAATTTGTATCGAGTTAAGGATCAGTCGCTTACTCTTTTATCGATGCATGTAAATAATCATGTTGACCTCTACGACCTCCAGGCCGTGGTCTGAGCGATATAATGTGTCACTCGATGTAACTTAGCAAAGATCCACATCAGAAGCCATAAGACGAGTGTCATGCCACATGACCAGAAATTAAATGTCTTTTCTAGTAAAATCTCAGGAAGGATGTTGACATATGATGTGCAGTGCTTTTTCTGCTTAAGAAAGCAATACTGATTTGGGTTGGCTTTAATATCCCTGTCAATTGTCAATATTCATACTTCAATCCATTTACCGCAGTAATTGGCGCTATTTGGTTGCGTTGTGCATTAAATCCACCGACAATCAAACATGGGCCGCTTATTTTTCCCGTTTTATTGACACATTTCTCTCACCGCAAAGAGATAAACGCGTGAACAAAATAGCCCTTTATCGATCAGTATGCCTGTAGCATCATATTGACTGACCGTCGTGAGATGATATAGGAAAACCGGCCCCATGACACACATATAGCTCTTCTGAAACGCCGGAATGAATTGCCGACCATAAAAAGATTAATTTGTCAACGCTTACACTTAACCC
Organism: Urechis unicinctus; assembly: GCA_034190875.2. Classification (NCBI taxonomy): domain Eukaryota; kingdom Metazoa; phylum Annelida; class Polychaeta; order Xenopneusta; family Urechidae; genus Urechis; species Urechis unicinctus. The sequence continues at coordinate 61,245,079 of CM067345.1, forward strand.
GACCTCAAACTATACCTGATCATATCAATGCATCTTATTATCCTGCAGTGCAGATCGAGTTCTGGGACCAACCCGCGTTTATTTCAATCAAATCATGGCTGGGTTGCTTCCCCTGATTGCCCCAAGGAAGCCACGGCATTATGGAGAACGGGAATTGGTGAACACATCAGTCATGGCCCTGACCACCGTTATTGTGCGTAATGAACCTCCTTATTGCAAGTCCCATTTACGGTGCAACAAAATGAAAGTTTTATGTAAAGCATGCATTAGTAAAACCGACAGAAACAGGTTTTATTTTGGTTTTATAATGGCTCATAAAAATTATGATCAAGTAGGTCCAATTGATACGCCATCTTCAGTCGTACTCGGTGCTATCAGGTTTCAATCACACTTTATCAACCACAATATCATTTGTATCTGACATATAAATAAAGGAAACCTAGTTGGGCAATATCTTCAATATCAATATTATAGTTTATACAGTACCCACCATGAACTGCCGTGTCTACTATCTATTGTGGAAGAATTAACCATAAGGAGCGGGTAACACTTATAACGCTGTGGCTTCTATGTGGCAAAAACTATTTGGGGCTTACCAATGCAATTTGATAAGTTGGAACAGTATGTTGACGTTAGGAGCTCGGTAAACTGATTGCATACAAAACTAATCAACGACCAATATATCACGCCAGCTGATTTTCAACATCCCCGGTGAGCCTCGAGAGCGAGTAATAAGGTAGGAATATGTTTGTTCATGGACTAGAATCCGTAATATCTAATGTTGTCGAAATAGACATTGGCATTAATGCGTCTGACATTTTGATGATCACAACACCGACACCATTTCCATGCAAGTGTAAAGGCGTTGGTGTAAAGGAGGCAGTCAAGTACACAACAAGCCAACATAGCGTGACGTCACCCAAGTACCAAGCTGCATGGCGTATAGCCCAGTCGTGCTAATAAAGCACTAACCGGACTGGTTGTCAATAGGGCTGCTGAAACACAACTCACTTCCAACAGCAGGTCGTCTGTCTTGATTACAGCAAATGAATTGCCAAGATACATATTTACACTTGACAAAAACGTATATCAGGATTTACAAAGGCAATAAAGACATGGGAAATTTAATTCAATAGGAGACTGTATAGGTAATATTGAGCTTAGTCGAGAACCCTGAATTCCACTTGGCTTCAGAAAGCATTGTACACTGCGTGTTGCCTTTAAGCTACGGTAATGATCGCAAGCGACATTGTCTTTTTTGTCAATAATCCATACACAGAAGTGGTTTAGTCATAAGAAAACTATTGGTTGTGAAGCAGCCACGTCTGGATCTAGTATCCGTTTGGATGCCTAGCACAATAATGGTACAGCTGGCGCCTGCGTTATCCATACCCGGTACAAAGTTGCTTGTCTATTGGCATAAAGAGGGTGGTAGCTGCGTAGACACAACATGTTTCTGATACCAATAAACAAATTCACAAGGATACTTCTGTCTGTGGTTCATTGGCGTGACAACAGGAAGATTTATTGTTAGGTGTGGAATGCATGGTCTAAGCATCAGACACGGACTGAATGGATTGATGTTCTTAGCAACGAGGATCATCACGACTCTTTGTTAATGAGTAATGATCTAGTTTGCTGAGATGGCCCCTTGTAATGTGTTTGTGGAATGGCTGGAGTTTATAAATTTAACCAATGAAATAGACTATAGAAGTAACAAGAGTTGGTGATGCAAAAGTAACCAACCACAATGCGGCTAGTGTCATTCATCTCAGCCGGACCAGTGTCACACCTGTGTCAGCAACTTTACAGCAGCTGGTTCTCGACTGATATTAACAATTACATATATTGAGTTCGGATTTACGAAACATCCCTGACCGAGGTATACTGTTCGAAATCCATTCCACACAACAGATTTTAAACTATCTGTAACCCACCGTGGTACAGCTACGTTACAACCAAGCTGTTATCAGACATCAATGCCAGGCCTTTCATGCTAGCCTCCCCTCACCAAATGAGCGGGGAATTGCCATTTGCTAATTCAAAATCAATGCACAAAGCATTTCAATGAGACAGCGCACTGGGGCTGTGAGCGGTGAGAGTATAAATAGCCGGCTGAGTTTTGTGTTCTGCAGTCGTACATAGCCTAAGTTGCTAGAAATGACAGCAACAAACGTGTTTGGCAGACTGCTATGAGGGCTGCTGCTGGGAAGCAATGAATACGTGGGCAGCTTCGAGCCGTGTTACAGGATATCTGATCAACTAAGGATGCCCTCAGATTTCACTAAACGAATAGTTTACTGGCTTGCTATAGCAATGAGGGATTAAAGTTGTTGGATTAGGAGCGGCTTCGAATAATATCAATGTTATAATTACCAATTTATCTAGAATCCATACCCAACGAAACTGCTTGACAAAAATTAGCACTGCTTCTATGCTGGTATAATATGGAGTGGCAAGGATTCCAAGTTTTACTGAAAAACAGACCGGCAAAATCACACAGGCTGACTCCTATCAGCAACAACAGCACAAAGAAGTCTCAAGTCGACCGCCTTGGTGGAAGCAGCCTCACGTCGACATGTCTTCAGGGAGTTCTCACGCGCCTGTCAAGCTGTTCTCTATATATCGCTGTGTTTGTGTTGGCATGTGTGTGCTACCTCAATAGCCTCTCAGGGCAGTTTGTTCACGATGACTTGTTTGCAGTAGTAAATAACATGGATATCCGCCCCCAGACACCATTGGTGCAGCTTCTGTACAATGACTACTGGGGGAAGGCTATGAGTGATAACCAGAGCCATAAGTCATATCGACCATTCACAGTATTCACGTAGAGGTAAAAGCAAGACTTGTAGCTTATCTTTTACATCGTCATGAATGCTAGTTTGTCGTTCATATAGCAGCGTGTTATGTGATAAGATCCGAGATGGTAGTGCTTTGTTGCCTACACAGCGCCATTATATCTGATAAGGCCTGGCAATAAAGAAAGGATGTTTTGAGAATGATATATCCATTGTCGCAATTTGCAACACACTCCATTCATCAATAAACTTTTGGAGCTCACGCATAACCGTTAATCAGGAGTGTATGTATTGACGTCTGGACGTCTTTGATTGCGTGAGGGGGTTTTCACTACCTGGAGAATCGTGTTGATTGCTTTGTGCTGTTACCAACGTCATATTCCATGTTGCTAAGAAAAACAATCATCTTCACGCATGACCTCACCATTATGCTGGTTTTACGGCGTGTCTGTGCCGGAATGATTACCCCATGTATTAATGGCACATGACCACTGCAGCTATGTCTCTGATGAATGTTGCCTATAGACCTATTGTCTGATTACTTCTTCTTTTATGAACTGAGCTTCCCGTCTGCCTTCTGGTCACATGATATTCATGCCCTCTCTCGGTCCATTGATGTTCAGACAATACCCAATGCACTTGACTGATAACTCGTTCCGCCCCCGTTGTGTCACACGGAATGACGTTCTTCCGCCTTGCTGTATCACAGATATGTTGCTCTTTGGAGGTCGACAACATTTTTGTGTAAGATACATTTAGTTTACCTTTGGTTATCAGCAATATATGACAATGCACGCGTCTGAGTTGGATATGCTTCTTTGCAGTTTTGAAGTTAAACACACAAGGTAACTTGGATGATTAGATTCTGATTATAGAGGTACGCGTTGGTACCTGCTTTCAAGGACTAAACCATGCGTCTTAAATCGACTTCAATCCTACCTAGAGCGGTTCCGTAATCACGTCCGTCAGACCCCATTCGTCCATTGAACCCTCTTGATACTGACTCTTTCATGTTAACGAGTTAGCGTCACAATCAGAATAGGTCAGGTGAGATATAAATCTAGTCTCGTGAAATGCAATGGAATACTGCCAGTCATAAGTAAATAAGCAGCCCAATGATGAAAATTAATTGCTAATTTTTGAACAGCTCCATTAGTGAATAATAGATCGAATGACGTCTTCATATAAATTCACAGCATTAAGATGCAGTTGCATCGTCCCATGGCTTACGAGACTGACCAGAGTGGCAATGCGCGGAGTAACCTGGTTTATGAGACAACCCAGGGCGGCCTAGGGCAAAGGAACTTGATTAGGTTCCCGTGAACGACCAACGGATGGGTCTTTTATGGTCATGCACAATTTATCATTTACGAAAAACGCAAAATTAATTCCTGTAAATTATTTTGGTGATGCAATTTCCATATCCCATAAATCATTCCTCCTTAATAGTATTATTTGGCAAATTCTGAAAGACAGGAATAAGCTCTTTATGCTGCGAGACAGGAGTCATTATTCTGCCGCTTCATGGGGTGAGAGAGGAACACTTGGTAACAGGGAGTGAATTGTGGTTGAGGCACACCCTGCCATTGAACATGCACTGTTTTATCTCAATCCTGAGTAATTGGGTAAATTGAGTGAATGAAACACTGATTTGCCAAAAGAAGGCTTTATTGCCTCTCTCACATAGGATGTGACAGGCGAACGAATGGCAGTCCTAGGCAAGAGCTGATTCAGCCATAGTCGTTTTTCTAAAGCAACGCTATCCTAAGTAACGGAATTGGCTTTTCATTGCATCATATGAAGAGAGTGCATGACACTTGTACACTTGTTTGACCTTCTGCGATGGAGATAATGTAATACAAACGATACATATCGTGCGCAGTGGCATTGTCAGTTACTGAAGTCGACTAAGCCTAACTGAAGATCAATTTGATCATGATTCCGGTTAAAGTCATTTGCTTGGAATAAAGTAGTTTGATAATGTTTTGCGTGATAACTATAAGGGATGGAACAGATATTATATATTTACCGTTCGTCAAGCGGAAAAAAACGGGCGACACAAGGAGTCATGGCATAAATACGATATGCAGTGGAAAACTAGGCGAGGAATATAGGTGAACGAAACCTGCCCTAAACCTTCAAAGATCTCAATCAAGACATTACATTCTGGCCGCTAGTTATCTCGTCATGTCTCGTAGAATCTTCAGCGCCTTTGATAATCTGCTGATCATTGCGGTATATGCATGAATTAAATTGGATATAGCGGCATTCGCCCCTCCAAAATGGAATAGACTTAGTGCAAGGTTCATTCGTTTTCCTCAGGTTAGGTTCAGGTTAAGTCTCCATGGTAGAATCGACTCACTAGGTTTGTTCCACCAAATGTAAACAGCCTCAGTGACATTCGTTTATCATTGCTAGAATAGGCACCTAGCTTTCTTGAGCTCTTTAGCCTTCCGAAGAAAGCTTTCACAGAGTCAATTATAAGCTGGATCATTGTGACTGCTGAGAAGCTTAGCACCTTAAGGTCACTTGCCTGCTCTAATTCATGCGTCTAATAGCTGGCGCTTTAGCTAGACTGCTCCCAGAATAGCTTCTGTGTCTCCGCTTAGGGCCTCATCTGCAACGCAAACCATCTGCAACGCAACATTGACTTCTTCTCCTCACGTTGCTGCTTGCAAACACTGTGAAGCAAAAGGGGAAACACCTTTCTTTCATAATGTGCGGTTACATTGTGTGTTGTGTTAATTGAGTAGATGAGGCTGCTGATCTAGACTCGACTGAATGGCATGTAGGTCCAATAACGCTAAAATCACCGGAAAAGACATTGCAACGAGTAGTGATTAGCTGCTGAGAGCAATTGTGCAGGGCACATGAAAACATACTGAAAGCTGAAAAAGATTTGAATAGACTTCAACAAGATGATTCTTCGCATCACCCAGAAAACTGATTATTATGGTAAAATCCAGCAATGACGTATGCGCCCATAATATCCGTTAATATCTGCTGTTCGAGTTTTAAGGTATCACTGTCAGACATAAGAACGCTGAATTTATCAAATTCCATGTGAGGAAAATATCGTAAACAGCCCTTTCGTTCTGTCAGCCCGACATCCGTTATCTATGCTATAAATAGTTCCATTTAGGTGGAAGATGCTGGGCTGATGATCGCCCTTCAATATCGATTACAATTGATTCACATGAGGCTACACAGTGATTGCATCGGCGACAATATTAATGAGTGTGATACGTTTTTTGTTCTCGATCAGACCTTGTATCAACGTCGTTGTGCTGTACTTGGAAGGTGAGACAATTCACAGCTGTTGTGTCAGGAGATCTTGATAGGTGACCCCACCCACGGTGACCGTCGTTAATAGTAATTACACCTGTATTTACGTGAACTAGATTTTGCGCATTAGCTTACTGACCAGTAGATGATGGACTATGACTGAACATATTCCGTTGATAAAACAAACATTATTCAGCTGGTATAAAAAAGACCATTATATTTGCTTTCACATTAAGCTGTGAAATGTATGACAGTCGAGTTGAGACATTGCTGCAGGCGGTCATCAGCACGGTCCGGATGATTATATGTATTGATCAACCGATATGTACGACAGCATCAACGAACCATTAGGACCTTAATAAAGGTGTATGCATACATCCTGCGTGTTATTATGATTGAGACATTTACATTGAGTGCCTAAGATGGAGGAAAACAGGTTTTGCAACAGGGTTTCTTTTGATTGTTCACCGAGGCTGTTATAACCAGTCTGATCCCATCTGTATCAGTAGATCGTGGTTTACAATCAGGAAGCAATATATGTCTTTTCTTCACATGGCATCTTAAAACCAACAAGAACTTTTTATATGTGTCATTATTATAAATAACAACTTTTTAATGTTTGTATAATGTTGTGACGCACTAAACTAACCATGTTACGTGACCAAAATCAACTACTTCCCTCTTCGGTACCTTTTCAAAGATCAGAGAGAGAGAGGTTGCTTCTGCTAACGCCATCTGATCAAACTTTCTGTGCCTGGACATAACGTTTAATCAGCACTAATCATGAGGTATTTACAAAGTTGCGGTAGAACAAGAAAAGCGAATTTGATGACTTTGATGAACTCCTTTCCGTTTCCTTTTAAATGATCATTTTTTGATAAAGATCTTCTTAATCAATAATGCTTATATCGTGTGTAAGAACCCTACATTTGTACTATTATGGGATAATTCAGCGATTTGCGCGCAATTTTGTTAGGAAATATCGATGTATATCGTCAGATTATGTAAAGTTGTTAGAGCAAAAGGATCACTGGATTCGTGGGCTGATTCACGTCAAAGGATTTAGCGATCCAATCTCAAGTGGTAAGCCTTTGCATCATGAGGTCGAGTCTAACTGACTGACAGTGGCAATGTAACAAATGGCTAAGGATTTAGTCTTGGATAGTATGCTCTATAGCTGCTGTTAAATAAGGCAGCGATAAGCCTACAAGATATTGGCCCTTCTTTCCGTGGTTATTCATTTCCCATATCAGCTCATCTGTCTTGCTTATGACGTCAGATTTGGCCCAACACCTTTTGAATGAAGACTCGAATAAGATATATGTTCCGGATTTAGTATCTTGATACTGTAGACGAACGCGCAAGGTTATCGGAATTAACATGGTATATTGAATTGAACGTAACACTATCTGATGGATATTCAAATCAAGATTTGTATGTCATGATAAAACCTCAGTTTGACATCATCTTAATCTATTCAGAGCTAGAGCTGTATCACCTGACATATAAAACGGATTTAACATGCCACAACCTGGGTATTGGTAGTTATATAAGTAGGACGTGATTGATTGCTGCATAAAGATATTATATATTTCTCAGTTATGAATGTATATTGAGTTGATCCTAACTATTCTTCATTGTCAAGTAACGGATTTTCATGCGTATATATATGTATATATATATATATATATATATATATATATATATATATATATATATATATATATATATATATATATATATATATATATATATATATATATAAACACTATATTCACAAACTCATCGCTCAAATTGTACTAATTTTCCTTCAATGCATGGCACGACTAAAATGCTACCAATTGTGAACGTTGAATAATGAATAACTTCACCCTGCATGAGCCGACTTTGGGGCGCCACATACAGATTGCCAATATTCTCTGATTGATTGGACCGATTGAGTTGAACCAAGCCTCATGTCATCTCACACGCATACAAGCAGACCAGCTTCGAGTTAAAAAGCAACATGAATGGATCGCCAAATAAAGCAAACACAAGATGAAAGAGAGAAAGAGAGAGATAGATAGTGAGAGAGATAGAGAGAAAGAGATAGAGAGATAGATAGAGAGAGAGATAAAGATACCTGGTTGAAAGACAAATCATACTGAGAGATAGTCCTGGAGTGTTGTTTTCCTTGGTTGGTCGAACCTCACATACCATATTCTGTTATTAAAACGTTCATGTCAACTGAGATTATTAAGTTAACCAATTAAGTGTTATGTCTCTGTACTCCCGTTGAATGTTCACATTCACGTCTGACTGCAATAAAACCCAACTGCGTACAGATATTGTCCATATAATGACCGACAACCAAAATTGCTACATGATTAAGTGACGTTTTCTTACATATACCACACGGCACTAATGCAATGTATTGTTAAGCGATGACACATAATCCAGACGCAACGAACAGCTTGACCAAAAATAACTTTGTCTCTATGGTGATATAAAATGACATGCCAAGGATTCACTATTTTACTGAGAAACAGATCAGCCACATCACACAGGCTGTCTCATATCTGCAGACACAGCACAAAGGAGCCTCAAGTCTATTGCCCTGATGCAGGCAGCCTCCCATTGAGTTCACACGCGCTTTCCGGGCTCTTCTCTATATATCATTATATTTGTTGTGGCATGTGTGTGCTACCTCAATAGCCTCTCAGGGCAGTTTGTTCAGGATGACTTGTTTGCAGTAGTTAATAACATGGATATCCTTCCCCAGACACCATTGGGTCAGCTTCTGTACAATGACTACTGTGGGAAGGCTATCAGTGATAACCAGAGCCATAAGTCATATTGACAGTATTCACGTTTAGATCGGTAACGCAAGATACGTGCGTTATTGCCTTTTAAAGGAAATCACAGCCGTAGTATTAGAAAACTACTCTCTTCATTGTTCCCATGAATTCCAGTTCAGATGGCATTATGAAGTTGTCATTTATTATACAAGTCAGCAGCTGGGTATCCTTGGGAATCGAGTCGTTATTCGTCCTGTTATTGTTGCAGAATGAACTTTTTGCTTGGTGATTTAGACCCGTATTGGTTCTACGTGGTCAACATACTTTTGCATGCAACAGCCAGTGCCCTCTTCACGCACGTCGCTAAACACGGCTTTAAGTTCAAAGACAAATTTGCTATGATGTGTGGACTGATGTTCGCTGATCATCCGATACACACAGAAGCCGTTTGTAAGCAACAGTAGAAAGCGACTTCACTCGAGCACGGGCCTAATTGTTAATCATCTGTAAGTTGATAAGACCAACATCACTTGTTCCTTTGTGATTCCAACGCGCGTTATCAACATTTGCCCCTCAGGTTTCTGTAATCGTAGGACGAGCGGATGTTCTCTGTTGTATTCTATTCCTGCTCAGCTTCATAGCTTACACCAAGTTAGTAGCACAATGGTGAATGAAGATAGCAAATACATGACAAACGTTTATATGGAGTACGACCGTCTATAAAACACATGGCGGTCTACAGACCTCTGTTGTATGTTTCTTGTGACAGAGTAGACGACGCCTACAGAACGTCCTGGTTATGGCTGGCGGTGAGTGTGGTCCTATCATTCTCTGCTATGCTGGCCAAAGAGCAAGGCATCACTGTACTCGCCATCCTCGTGCTCTATGAGATTCTCAAGTGCCGTCACCTGTGCGTTTGCCAGCTGGGAGGTCTGGTCCTATCAGAGCCACAGTGGGGATGGGCCGAGTTGTCCTCCAGTTATATGACCATATACACCAATGGCGATCTCTAGTATAAATGGTCTTCGGCGTACAGTTAAAGCAAGTTCCTTAATACACACAACGCAAAAACAAGACGATTCACATATATATTCGATAACTCATAGAGTTTTTTTTCAACTTTCAGATCGTACACGAAGAAGGCGGCATTACTTACCTCTGTTCGCCGAATAGCCGTCCTCATTTGCGCTGTAAGCAATGTCTACCTAATCGTACAGCCGTATTACTAAATCACACCTCGTCCGTAATCGTTACTCCTTTCAGTGTCATTCTCTTGTTGCTTCCCAGGTACTGTGCTAATATAAGGTCAAGGTCAATGGACGTCGTCTAGGCCATGTACTAACATCCATCGACAAACAATCAGATCTGTTATGTTTCAGTATGGGGTGTAACATGCTGTTGGTGGTAGGCTTGGACAAGCTGTATGATAAATACCAACAAGGCGTTACACATAGAATGGTTCAAGTGTTTCATGTTCTGCTCTTGGTGGCATTTGCAAGTCGTACATTGATACGGAACCACGTGTGGTATGACCGGCATGCGCTGTTCCGGTACAATTTACAGGCTGGGAAGCATTGTATACATTCCAAAACATCGGCATATTACAATAATGTATGTTTTGTAACACGTCCCCCTTCTCAGATCCGGGATGGAAAATCTCCCCCATAACGCCAAGATGCATTATAATATGGGTAACTTATTGAAGGATGGCGGGAATACAGAGGAAGCGAGGCATCACTACCGCCAGGCGATCAGGTAAGTTGTCATCAGTTGGCTAGCAATATGATGCACTTCTCTCTGTGGCGACTTTGATATATAGTAGAAATGTGCTTCACTGTTTGGAAGCTATTTACTACAGTTTTTGCGTTAAGATATTATATAAACCAAGTTAAGTACATAAAAGCTTTCCAATACCACAGTCTGATATTTTGATATTGGTTCCACCAATACACTAGTTCATATAACAACTTGGGTACACTCATGACATCGCGTGATGAGGCAGCAGATATGTACCGACAAGCTCTTCAAGTATAACCATGCCACGCCAGCGCCCTGATTAATCTCGGTATAATGTATTCTGGGTAAGCAACACATTTTAGATAAGCCGCTTCCAATTTAGATAAGCAGACTTCGATGTCAAAACGGCCATAATAATGTGCACATGAGTGATGATATAGTGAGCATGTTGCAGAATGGCAGGAAAAGAGGAAGAGGCTGTAACACATTTAGAGGCCGCCCTGGTGTGTGATCCAAGGAGCCCCCAGCCTCATATTATATTGGCGCAGCTGTACTACAGACTAGGGGATGACGATACCTCTGAAAGATACATTCAGATGGCAACGAGTCTAGCAGATAAAAACCCCGATGTATATCCCTGGCTTGCCATTACGCTCCATGAGCAAGGTGTGCGTTAACTTCTTCAGCATTCTTATATCAGTATTGCATTAACTGTTGAATATTTATTCCATCGAGCTATTTATGATTTGTGTGTAGGACGTTCTCTGGACGCTTGGTCAGTCGCACAGTCGTGTCTGGGAATTGACAGGAGTCACGTGGGTTGTCTGCGACTTGCACGAGTCATTCTACCGCCGTTGAATCTGACACAAAATGGGACAGCAATTTTCTCAAGGTGACAAGTGCTATGCAATTCATTCATAACATATATCCAAACCAAGTTCACGTAAATACGGAGATGTACGGCAGCGGACGGGCATCGTATTGGGTTGTGTGCTTACAGGGCCCTACAAGTATCAACAACTGCAGAATTACTCTACGAGGCAGGTTTATTTTATAAAACCATGAACGACACAGTTACCGCCTCACGATATCTGACCGAAGCACTTTCCAAGCATCGCTCCAGCGTCGATATTAGAATAAAACTTGTGAGTCGTAAATAAACAATATCTGGCCAGCTGATAACACTGAATGATTTGTAAATACCTGCAGTGTACGTATGAACGCAATGGATTCATGATCCGCATTCCAGGCAATTGCTTTACATGAAGCTGGGCATTTGCATTAGCGTCCGCGGCATTAACTGAGCTAATCGACAAAGAACCCTGCAAAATACGCGCTGTGCTATTACTGTCGAACATATATGGGGCATTACGTGAACATAAAGAGATGGGGACATTGTTCTCCTCGTCGTCTGTCGAGCTCATTGCAGATCACAATACTAGAGTTCCTTGAATGATTTAGTCCTAACTATCGACATTACTTCCTGACATCAATTAAGGTTGTGATGTGGTTTGCATGAGCAGGCCATTTCTATGTTTACCGCGTTTCGGACACCAGAACCATACTACAGCTGCGGATGTTCATTTCCATCTTGGGAATCATTACAAAGGTCATCACAATCTGGAGAAGGCATTTCAAGTAATGTAACAAGATGTGTGGAATGAATCACCATAGCATCAATACAAACTATTGTTTGTGTCCAGGACATTAGCCATTCTTTGTATTACTTCCAGCATTTCCTCCAATAAGAGTTACTTAATTCCAACAATTCCGACGTTCATCACAATCTGGCCGTATATTACCATAGACAGGTACCGTATGGCACATCACATTCGCCATGAAGGTATGTTAGTTGATGTAATCAGGAAGCAGCGTTTGCATTGTTTTGTATCAACAGGGTGATACAGAAGCTGCTAGGAAGCACTACACAGCCGCGCTGAGACTGGCCCCGGATGATGCTCTCATCAGACAAAACGCACTCAAGATGGAGCGCATTTTTCAGCAGCGATCTCGCGATACAGAATCACTTGATGATCCTACGACAACAGAGCGTCAATTACAATGCTCATCTTCATTGCACTCAGTGAATTCCGCACGAGGACCTAGCAATAACCGTCCACTTCAAATGGATACTCACCGCTCAATAGTGGAACCTTACCAAGGCAACATATCACCCAATATCACATCATTGTTAATGTATGAACAAAGGCATCTATTGCAAGCTGCACTATTAGACGTAAATTAGCACAGGGATATCTATCGATCACATTACACAATGCCATTCTCATGACTAGCTCTGATTGTAGTCAGTTGGTCTTTCGATGGCCAGGGTCACGCGACGCTGATACAGTACATATCATGGTGCAATTGCAGGTTTAGTTGAATAATAAGCCTTCTCTGTTTCAGTCTTGAGTACCTTAAACCATTGTGGCCACCAGTGATGCCATGACATATTTCTCACAACCCATCATCAATAGCTGTAATGACTCTCACAGCATTAAGTTGTTAAGCATGTGACATGAATTACTCGCAACAATCCAGCATCAGAATTCCCTTTGGAATATGATGATTAGATGCTTATATTTCATAGGCGATATCTAAAAATAATCCAGGGACCATAAGAATATGTATGTCACTTTAATTCTAGGATTGAACAGCGGTCGATTCTGAATGAGCATGCAACATTAACCCGCTTCTGAGTGGTGTCATATTGTAGTTTTACATCTAATAATATTGACGACCAGAACGTAGTTATTGAAGTCTCTTATATTAGATATTTTCTACCAGGACACTTTAATTAACATTAGTTGCTGTTATTACCGCACCACTGCATATAAATTGTAAGAATATACACTGACAAGGTGCATGCGACAACCTTAAGGTATATAGTGTGCTGCCATTACATTGTCTAAAATTCCACTTCAGATCAGAAACAGTAATGGCTTTTTTATTTACATCGTTTGTTACAGATAGCTTATCCCACCACAACTCATATATCATAACAAGATATAGACTAAAGCAAATCATCTTCGCCCCAAAATGCTCCATAAATCGCAGCTGCACTCGTGTCCATTGCACAAATCTTTTATCATGTAAAGTTATGTAACAGCACAAGGCATTATAGGACAAGGCCACGGGTGCTGACGAGCCGTTAATATATGGCGTCACATTCTTTGCCTGCCATCAAACGATTCTTGATTTAACACAGTGTATAACAGCGCGCTATTTTACAGTTAAGATGTTCAGTAAATGTCAGGATACTTTCCTACGCTGTTGTCAGATGCATGCAAGCCTCAGCCTATAATATTGTATGCAACTCCTCATAATTAATATAAGAATAAAGTTATACGACATAAAAGTAAGCTCTGAATACTAAGGGCAGATGTTGAGATAAATGTTGGTCTTTCCCTGAGATGACAATTTTATTGAGATTCACCCAGAGGAACAAATGAGGTAAATACAACTTAACAACAAAATGCTTTGTTCGAAAATCAGGTTTTGATTAGCAGCTCTACCAAACATGCAGGTCCTGCAGCAGAAAATTGCAGAGAATCGGCCAATTACCAACCGCTGTACTGATTTTTGCATCTGACTGGAAATGAGCGATGCTCGGCCTTCAGCACAATATTCAGAATCACCTCAAGTCCTAAATAAGGCGTCTCTATGTGCGTCTAGTGTGAAGGGAAATAAATTCGTAAGTTGTCATGAGATAATGGGACCGCGCTTACTTAGTAACCAATCTCCTCTTTTGAGTATCCGGTCACTACGGTTCGCTAAGGTTAGGTTTTGACCACCATAAAACAATGTACGCCGACATAAAAGTTTAATCCGTTGCTCTTACATGGGTGCAGTATAGTATGCTAGCGATATGTGCCATTAAGCTCTAATGACAACTGAGGAGGCATGTGGAGTGACTGCGTTAATCATCATGACGTCGCGTTATAGTTCGTTACGTGCCATGGTTACTAGAGGTAGGATAAATGGATCAACTACACAAGACATGTTCTCATGCTGCTGAGATTCTGCTGTAGTGGAATCGCACTACAGCATCAACAAATATACTGAGGATAGGTGGGAGGTATTTAATATGATTGAAGTGCATTTATGATTGTAACCAGCATAAGGTTACCATAACGGTATATAATGTATTAATCGGGAGTATACTTTCTGCAGATTCAACATCAGATCAGTGTCTGAGCAAATTTAGTTGTGCTTGATTAAGGAAGAATTTGAAAAGCTCTATGTATTAACATTCCTTCTTAAAGCACTAACCATCTTTTATGAATTGTATGGCTTTCGATGATATGATTTGAGTAGAAATGCTCAAAATGTCTTGTATATTAGATTAGGATCAGAAATGCTTGAATATTGTCTTTGATGCCATTTCCGTCATATCACCCATGTCGCGTGTTAAGCATTAGTTATAATGCTGCTGTGTGATAAGCTCGGAGTCACACACACGTTCATTGATGTGAAAGATGGAATATCCCTTGTAATGATGGAGAAACAAGATAAAAGAAGTAATTGTCGTACAACAAAATACATTGGTACAATGGTAAATTTAGATAAGATGTTATCGTGGGATGTTGCTATGGCGCGCACGAGTAGCGACTCATCCAGCGCTATCAGGGCACGAGTTGCTTCTTGTTGCTTATCTTTAACATCATCATGGATGCCAGTTTGTCTTTTATATAGCAGCCTGTTGCATGATGAGATCCGAGATGGTGGTGCTTTGTTGCTAACACAGCGCCATTATATCTGATAAGGCTAGGCCATAAAGGAAGGATGTTTTGAGAAGGATATATCCATCGTCGCAATTTGCAACACACTCCATTCATCAATAAACTTTTGGAGCTCACGCATAACCGCTAATCAGGAGTGTATGTATTGACGTCTGGACGTCTCTGATTATGTAAGGGGGTTTTCACTACCTGAGGAATCGGGTTGATTGCTTTGTGCTGTTACCAACGTCATATTCCATGTTGCTAGGAAAAACAATAATCTTCACATATTGCCTCATCTTTATGCTGGTTTTATGGCGCGTCTGTGTCTGAATGATTACTCCGTGTATTAATGACACATGACCACTTCAGCTTTGTCTCTGATATATGTTGCCTATATAACTATTGTCTGATAACTTCTCCTTTATGAACTGAGCTCCCCGTCTGCCTTCTGGTCACGTGATATTCATGCCCTCTATCGGTCCATTGATGTCCAGACAATACCCAATGCTCTTGACTGATAACTCGTTCCGCCCCCATTGTGTCACACGGAATGACGTTCTTCTGCCTTGATGTATCACAGATATGTTGCTCTTTGGAGGTCTAAAACGTTTTTGTGCCAGGTTTAAAAATGTAAGATACATTTAGTTTACCCTTTGTTATCAGCAATGCATGACAATGCACGCGTCTTAGTGACGTCTTCAAATAACTTCACAGTATTAAGATGCGCGTGCATCGTCCCGTTGTGGCCAGGCGCTGAGGAGTATCCTGTTTATGAGACAACCCATGGCGGCCTAGGTTCCCGTGAACGACCAGCGGATGGGTCTTTTATTGTCATGTCATTTAAGAAAAACGCTATTGCAATTTCCATATCCCATAAATCCTTATTCCTTAATCATATTATTTGGCAAATTCTGAGAGACAGGAATAAGCTCTGTATGCAGCTAGACGGGAGTCATTATTATGCCGCCTCATTGGATGGTAGAGAAACACTTGATAACGAGGAATGAATTGTGGTTGATGCACGCCCAGCTATAAAACAGGCACTGTTTTATCTCAATCCTGAGTAATTGGGTAAATTGTGTGAATGAAACACGATTTGCCAAAAGAAGGCTTCAACAGGATATGAGTCAGGCAGGCGAACGAATGGCAGTCCTAGGCAATAGCTGATTCAGCCATAGTCGTTTTTCTATAGCAGCGCTATGCTCTCCTAAGTAACGGAAATAACTTTTCATTGAATCACATGAAGAGAGTGCATGACACTTGTGTTTTTCCTTCTGCGATGAGGATAACGAGATATAAACGATACACAGCGTGCGCAGTGGTATTGTGATCCATGAAATATGCTCATGGTCTGTGTGTAATTGCTATGTATCATCTAATACAAAACGAGAGTACGATGGAAAACGTTAGTTTATCGCTTTATCATGGTATTAAGTTATATTCAATGAAGATGTAATAGTTTGTCGGGCCCAGGCAAAATTAGTTTACGAGCGGGTGTTTGTTTTTACAATCTGTGCAATCTGTGTTACTCGTTTTCAGATTTTCGAGAAGATTATGATTCTGCAGCTGTTTGCAGACTATAGCTATATCAGTCGACTGAATATGGTCATTGATGTTAGGGTCAAGGTCAGGTAAGCATGACGTATACGTCCACAATGGCTCATGCATCAATGAAGATGTATAAAGTCTTTTTAGCCGTTTGTTCTTAAACTCGCAATACTGACAACCCTTGTTGCAAAATATGCTTCCTGTTTGATAATTTGCCCTAGGACTTATCAACAATTGAAAGAAGACGCTACAATAACATATTTGGCATAATTATACCACTGAATGTGACTAAAAGACAAGAAACAACTGCTCAATCGTCATCGATACTGATTCATGATGACCGAAAGCAGCCATATAAATCTCTCCCAAGACCCCTCACATGATATTTGAAACAGGTAACAAGCGTGGGAATGCTTCAAAATGGCCACAATTCGAGTATACATGATAACGGATTGATTTAAAAACAACTTCCGAACCATCTAGCATTTTGCTCATCGAGTGCAAAAAAGCATCATAGCCTCACTGTTGGGTGCTGATATTTCAGTTACTGAAGTCGACTAAGCCTACCTGAATCTTCAATTTGATCATGATTCCGGTTTGGGTTATTTGCTTGGAATAAAAGTAGCTTGATACGATTTGCGTGATACCTATACGGGATGGAACAGATATTGTAAAATTATATATTTTCCGTTCGTCAAGGGGCAAAAAGACATACCCACAGGCGAAACAAGGAGTCATGGCATGCTAAATACAACATGCATTGGAAAGCTAGGCAAGGAATATCGGTGAACACAAAATGCCCTACACAGGCAGCCTCTACCCGTACATTCAGGTCTCTCAGACGCACGGGAGCCGACTGCCACAGGCGGCGACGGTAAGAGACGATGTGGGCTTTGTTGTATAGATAAACACGACTGAAACGTCCAATTAAGGACTATATCAAAAGAAAATGCAATGACAATGTATCCAGTCATGGCATACGGCATAAAGCGTTGCATATTATCACGTTCTTGGCTTCTAAATAAACATGTTCAATTCAGAATCTGAAATGCTCTACTAATACACGCCACGTTACAGTATCATAGGAAACCACCAAGCTTGCAGTTGAACATCAAACATTCAGTGTCTCTGAGACAAACGTGGCTTCTCACATGCGGCTTCTCAGTGTAAATCATAAATTAGTTTACAAGGGCTGGTCTATACTAAAACTACTCAGGCGTCGCACTTGCTTGTGTATTTGAGTAAAGATAAACAGAACACATGAAGCATTCAAAATAAGCAAGGATCTCTGCCAACACATTTTCATGCTGTAGAATCGTGCGGCACATGGGTAGATTGATAGGCGCTGTTAAATTATCTTCCTGGAAGGCGGCAAACAGTTATCGACTAAAATACACCAGCGAGATAATCAAGATAACAAATCGTCGCAGTGATTGTAAATTACTCCATCTAGCTCCTCAGGGAACAATCATTTCCCTAATCGTTTGTTATAAATCTACAACAGTGGAAGCACACAAAGAGGATAAACAACCTCTAATAAAGGGTAATGGATGGCTACATAATGTTGTTGAGGTAATGTACTCCCCAACAAATACAAATTACTGCCCGCTTAAATATCCAGCATATCAATTTTGACGTGTTCACTTAAGTGGGATCTATGGGAGCGAGGTATCGTGACTAACTGCCATGAAATGGACACATTTTGCATATTGATAAAGATTTAACGAAAGAGAGTCACCAATGTAAATGTCGTTGCTCATATTAAGTGGTAGCGGCGGCAGATATTCGACTGGCTTATCATGGGCTGTTAACAAGAGATGCAGTTCGAGCCGTTGAGATGCTCCCCACGGACTGTACCTTTCCCACAGGATAAACGTGTCATGTGGCAATTTAATTAGCTAATGACTTTGAACGAGCTGAACATATAGCACCGAATATAAATTGTCGCTATTTGTTGAGCAGCCACTCCTTTGGATTCGACCAGGTCTTGCTACATCGGCCGGGGGAACGCTGGTTACCCTGCCTTGCTACGACTGCCGGGGGAACACTGCGTACCCTGCCTTGCTACTACTGCTGGGGGAACGCTGGGTACCCTTGTTGGTATACCTGACGGGAAACGCTGGGTACCCTGATTCTATCCGTAGTAATGTGTAACATATAAAACGGATGCTACCAGACAAGCACAGCTTTGAAGAGAATCTACATGATCTGTGTTAAAGAAAAGACTCGTTCATCCAGCTGTATTTGATGGTACCAAGTGATTGGAACCAAACTTACAAAGCCACGTACCTTATCGTATACTATTGCAAATACTCCTTACATTGCATTAGGGTTTGTATTCGTACTATATATAGCGTCACATTATCCATTTGACTTGAGGATCATAATGTTAGTGGAAGAACCACGCTGTTTGCATCCTCGATTGTTTAAATCGCCCCAAGAAAGAAATTAGCAGCAAAGTTAACGTATGCGTGTGTTGGTCGCTATGCTTCTAGATTTACACTAAAGACGTCCCACAATGTGTGTTCTCGCGAAACTATGGAATGATGAATTCCATGTTCCAATGAAACACTAATGTGGTACAAATATTGCACAGATTGGCTTAGCCTGTGACTATCTCTGCAAATAATAAACAGTAAATGTCTACACGTCGACAGACAATCCAATTTCCTTGCTGGATCGCTGACTTATCTGACTGTTGTTACTAATTCGATTTATTCAACACAACGAATTTAAACCGTATTATATAAACCTTCGTTTAATACTGAAGCTTTTTTGAGGCGTGTTCAGGTTCCAGTGGATGATTTTTTGCGAATACGGTCCCATAGGTTTCTGTGTTTGCGCTGTCGATGTACTCATGACAAGTTGTTTAATACAGACAATAGCCGTTTATTAACTGGACTGATATGTCAGACAATCGTTATTGTGATTGTCTCGGTTTTGAACACCTGCGTTCTGTTAGTCAAGTGCTGTTCCATTCAAACGAGTTGACCATTTCAGTGAGTCTAACCTCACATAAAATCATAAGCTCACCGATAAGCAATTGAACCTCCGTAAATAACCCAATATCGACATACTATTGCCTGACGTATCTTTTAAATACCAAATAGAGAAAACAGCTTGTAAACAAGTTGACGTCACATAACATAGGCGACGAGGTTGCCCTTAGGAAATCAATGGCGATTTAGAAGTCCTCTTATTAAACACTCAGCCATACGAGACTTCAAAGGGATGACTTAATAAATATTAGCAGTATCATTATTAAATTTGCGCACGCATACATCTCGGTTAGTTTGGGAATGGGAATAGCCATGTCTGCTTAAGATTAACCGAAACCTACCCAACATTGCAATCAATTCACTGTTTCTGTGGTAATGTTCAAAACTGGTGCAACGAAAATGGAGCAAGCAGGTTTCTGAATCTGATTTCATGTTTCTTCTGACATCTTTAAATAACTAAATAGCTCATTTGAAGTGATGATTCTGGTGTCAGATAAGATAAAGAGTATATTGATAATTCTCATGCAGAATTAAAATATTACCTACAGACGACGAAATCAGGAAATGTCAGGAACACAGAATAATGCACAACGCACAGCTGGACGAAGTGGTGACCACAATCTTGAATGACTCTCTGTAGGCTTTATATAACATCACTAGGCGTGTGATCAATAATTTGTTGTAGCCTCTTCACTTTTTCTGGGTTAAGTGAAATGAAATATTTATCAATTTGATAGCACCACTCTGAGCTGATGTACTCCTCAGCGCCACTGATTCACTTACACTCAGCTCACTTGTCTTGCTTTATGCATATAGAGTCTTCAGTTATTCTGAAAACTTTATTTGGTGCTGATTATGATGGTAACTGGTTTATTATTCACATAAAACAAGGACAGAGATATGTCAACTGTAACAGAGCTCGGCGAGCAGTTGCTCCCTTTTAGTAACCTGTAGCAGTCATTGTTATTGAGCGCACACGCTGCACCCCTGTACCATCTCAACCATTTCCAAGAGAAACTTTACCTCAATTACGTGTCAGATTCAGCTCTGTTTCTGTTGTCATATAAACGCCGAAAACATTGCGTTTGCTTTGTGGTTTCCTTAAGAGACTACTGTGTCTGTTGTGTGAATATATAATCAAACAGCGTAATCAGCATATTTGTTATGGTTGCTAATTAGCGTCATGAATCGGTTAGTAATTGAATCCCAAAAAGTTCCTCGACCACATAATATCATCTTATTTGTGTGCATGTAATTCATTCTAAAAATAGTGCTTAAAAAGATATAGCCATAGTTCACACGTAGAGTGCACGCTGGATAAAAACCACAAGTAATTGACCCGGCATAACTTCCCACCCAGACCAGCGTGTTAGGTCGTTCATTTCGCGTTAGTTTGACCTTAAGCACTGCTCCATCTTCCTCTTCCTCGTGCGTAATGTCGGTGGCGTTGCTCCTGAACGCCTCTTGAAAACCTGGTGAATATTGGGGAGATAAACAGTTTACACGGGGGCTCAGGCAGATCATAGACGCGACCAAGGCAATTGATTACCACACGCTGTGTGGGAAGCCCTGTCACAGATAATCGATCATGGTAGCCTTATACTCCACCTTCGGTGTATTCGTTTTCCTCAGGTAAAATAGACTCAGTGTAAGGTTTATTATTTTCTCCATGGAAGAATCGATTTGTTCCAACAAACGTGAATTGCCTCATTGGCATGTTCGTTCGTTGCTAGAATGGACACCTTGTTTTCTTAAGCTCTTTAGCTTGCACCAAATCAATTATAAGCTGGAGCAATGTGTGACTGCTGAGAATTCTCTTACCTTAAGGTCACTTTCCTATGATAATCCATGCGTCTAATTGTTGGCGCTTCGGCAAGATCACTCCCCTAACCGCCTCTATGTGCCGGTAATACCGTCCTCGAGGCATCATTGAATACGTGTCCGCACGTTGCTGCATGACTACACTGTAAAGCAAAAGGGGACACAAAAACACACATTTCTTTCATGATGGAGCGGTTACATTGTGTGTTGTGTTATTTAAGTACATTATGCTGCTGATCGTGACTTGACTGAATGACATTCCGGTCAAATTTCCCTACGCACATTGGCTAAGACATAGCAACGCGTCCTGATGTGCTGCTCAGAGCAATTATGCAGTGTTATCAAATGAAAACCTACTGACCGCTGAAATCGATCTAAATACACTGCTACAAGATGATTCTATCGTAAGAAGCAAATGTTGACTAGGAATCCAATAGTGTAGACACAGGTAATAAGTTCATGTCATCACAAATGACTGATATGAGACAATACCAAACAAAGGTGCATCCTCCACCTGGGGTATTGTTCCTAAATGCAGGTCAGTAACATATGTATGTTGCACCAATCCATTACATCAGACCCTTTGTCAATTTGAACCAAGCACTTATCTGAAGCGTCATTCATATAGATCATATGACTGAATAGTACGAGGCTTCAAACGGGTCACTTGATTAATATCACCATAGGAAGAGGGTAATTCGCGCACAGATATTTTGGTTATTTTAATTCCGGTTGAGATTCTCGAGACTCCCCCGAAATGCTAGATACAAGATATCGATTGGAGATATGCAGGGTAGCTTCCGATCGATGACAACTCGTATCTAGTGGATCGTGTCCTGTTGTGGTAGAATGTTTCCTAGGTGTCCTGTTGTAGTAGAAGGTTTCCTAGCATTTCCATCCATTTGTCTTTGGTATGGCTGCAGCAATTGTATTGAATATCATGGAAACATATTGGAGACAAAGTCAGAAGTTTATGTAAGTAGTATACAGTGCCCTTGCTCAACCTTGCCTACCCGACACCCATTGGAAGCTTCACAGAAAATGAAATATCAATAAATCAATGAGAGTCTGGCATCATTCGAGAATGACTGGCTATTTTCAACGCAATGAAATCGATAAATTACAACATTGGTAAAAGGGCTGTACAAAACTAACTACCAATCACCTTTACAATAGTGCCAACATCCGCAACTCCAATTATCATGCATTAGTTCCAATGGACAAAGTATACTGTATAATCAATCCCATCTACGGCCTACAAGCTGCACGATAATAATTCCGGTCACGAATGAGAGATCACTAGAAACAATGCATTAAGTCGTAACATATCACCCATGTCGCGTGTTAAGCATTAGTTATGTAATGCTGCTGTGTGATAAGCTCGGAGTCACACACACGTCCATTGATGTAAATGACTGAGTATCCCTTGTCATGATGGCGAAATAAGATAAAAGAAGTAATTATCGCACAACAAAAGGCATTGGTACAATGGTTTAGATAAGATGTTATCGTTGGATGCTGCTATGGAGAGCACGAGTAGCGACCCATCCAGCGCTATCAGAGCACGAGTAGCGACCCATCCAGCGCTATCAGGGCACGAGTAGCGACCCACCAAGCGCTATCAGGGCACGAGTAGCGACCCATCCAGCGCTATCAGGGCACGAGTAGCGACCCATCCAGCGCTATCAGGGCACGAGTAGCGACCCATCCAGCGCTATCAGGGCACGAGTAGCGACCCACCAAGCGCTATCAGGGCACGAGTAGCGACCCACCAAGCGCTATCAGGGCACGAGTAGCGACCCATCCAGCGCTATCAGGGCACGAGTAGCGACCCATCCAGCGCTATCAGGGCACGAGTAGCGACCCACCAAGCGCTATCAGGGCACGAGTAGCGACCCACCAGCGCTATCAGGGCACGAGTAGCGACCCATCCAGCGCTATCAGGGCACGAGTAGCGACGACCCATCCAGCGCTATCAGGGCACGAGTCGACCCATCCAGCACTATCAGGGCACGAGTAGCGACCCATCCAGCGCTATCAGGGCACGAGTAGCGACCCACCAAGCGCTATCAGGGCACGAGTAGCGACCCATCCAGCGCTATCAGGGCACGAGTAGCGACCCATCCAGCGCTATCAGGGCACGAGTAGCGACCCATCCAGCACTATCAGGGCACGAGTAGCGACCCATCCAGCGCTATCAGGGCACGAGTAGCGACCCATCCAGCACTATCAGGGCACGAGTAGCGACCCATCCAGCGCTATCAGGGCACGAGTAGCGACCCACCAAGCGCTATCAGGGCACGAGTAGCGACCCATCCAGCGCTATCAGGGACCGAGTAGCGACCCATCCAGCACTATCAGGGCACGAGTAGCGACCCATCCAGCGCTATCAGGGCACGAGTAGCGACCCACCAGCGCTATCAGGGCACGAGTAGCGACCCATCCAGCGCTATCAGGGCACGAGTAGCGACCCATCCAGCGCTATCAGGGCACGAGTAGCGACCCATCCAGCGCTATCAGGGCACGAGTAGCGACCCATCCAGCGCTATCAGGGCACGAGTAGCGACCCATCCAGCGCTATCAGGGCACGAGTAGCGACCCATCCAGCGCTATCAGGGCACGAGTAGCGACCCATCCAGCGCTATCAGGGCACGAGTAGCGACCCATCCAGCGCTATCAGGGCACGAGTAGCGACCCACCAAGCGCTATCAGGGCACGAGTAGCGACCCATCCAGCGCTATCAGGGCACGAGTAGCGACCCACCAGCGCTATCAGGGCACGAGTAGCGACCCATCCAGCGCTATCAGGGCACGAGTAGCGACCCATCCAGCGCTATCAGGGCACGAGTAGCGACCCATCCAGCGCTATCAGGGCACGAGTAGCGACCCATCCAGCGCTATCAGGGCACGAGTAGCGACCCATCCAGCACTATCAGGGCACGAGTAGCGACCCATCCAGCGCTATCAGGGCACGAGTAGCGACCCAACAAGCGCTATCAGGGCACGAGTAGCGACCCATCCAGCGCTATCAGGGCACGAGTAGCGACCCATCCAGCGCTATCAGGGCACGAGTAGCGACCCATCCAGCGCTATCAGGGCACGAGTAGCGACCCACCCAGCGCTATCAGGGCACGAGTAGCGACCCACCAAGCGCTATCAGGGCACGAGTAGCGACCCATCCAGCGCTATCAGGGCACGAGTAGCGACCCATCCAGCGCTATCAGGGCACGAGTAGCGACCCATCCAGCGCTATCAGGGCACGAGTAGCGACCCATCCAGCACTATCAGGGCACGAAATGTGTAACATATAAAACGGATGCTACCAGACAAGCACAGCTTTGAAGAGAATCTACATGATCTGTGTTAAAGAAAAGACTCGTTCATCCAGCTGTATTTGATGGTACCAAGTGATTGGAACCAAACTTACAAAGCCACGTACCTTATCGTATACTATTGCAAATACTCCTTACATTGCATTAGGGTTTGTATTCGTACTATATATAGCGTCACATTATCCATTTGACTTGAGGATCATAATGTTAGTGGAAGAACCACGCTGTTTGCATCCTCGATTGTTTAAATCGCCCCAAGAAAGAAATTAGCAGCAAAGTTAACGTATGCGTGTGTTGGTCGCTACGCTTCTAGATTTACACTAAAGACGTCCTACAATGTGTGTTCTCGCGAAACTATGGAATGATGAATTCCATGTTCCAATGAAACACTAATGTGGTACAAATATTGCACAGATTGGCTTAGCCTGTGACTATCTCTGCAAATAATAAACAGTAAATGTCTACACGTCGACAGATAATCCAATTTCCTTGCTGGATCGCTGACTGATGTTACTAATTCGATTTATTCAACACAACGAATTTAAACCGTATTATATATTTTTGAGGCGTGTTCAGGTTCCAGTGGATGATTTTTTGCGAATACGGACCCATAGGTTTCTGTGTTTGCGCTGTCGATGTACTCGTGACAAGTTGTTTAATACAGACAATAGCCGTTTATTAACTGGACTGATATGTCAGACAATCGTTATTGTGATTGTCTCGGTTTTGAACACCTGCGTTCTGTTAGTCAAGTGCTGTTCCATTCAAACGAGTTGACCATTTCAGTGAGTCTAACCTCACATAAAATCATAAGCTCACCGATAAGCAATTGAACCTCCGTAAATAACCCAATATCGACATACTATTGCCTGACGTATCTTTTAAATACCAAATAGAGAAAACGGCTTGTGAACAAGTTCACGTCACATAACATAGGCGACGAGGTTGCCCTTAGGAAATCAATGGCGATTTAGAAGTCCTCTTATTAATAACTTAGCCATACGAGACTTCAAAGGGATGACTTAATAAATATTAGCAGTATCATTATTAAATTTGCGCACGCATACATCTCGGTTAGTTTGGGAATGGGAATAGCCATGTCTGCTTAAGATTAACCGAAACCTACCCAACATTGCAATCAATTCACTGTTTCTGCGGTAATGTTCAAAACTTACAACTGGTGCAACGAAAATGGAGCAAGCAGGTTTCTGAATCTGATTTCATGTTTCTTCTGACATCTTTAAATAACTAAATAGCTCATTTGAAGTGATGATTCTGGTGTCAGATAAGATAAAGAGTATATTGATAATTCTCATGCAGAATTAAAATATTACCTACAGACGACGACATCAGGAAATGTCAGGAACACAGAATAATGCACAACGCACAGCTGGACTAAGTGGTGACCACAATCTTGAATGACTCTCTGTAGGCTTTATATAACATCACTAGGCGTGTGATCAATAATTTGTTGTAGCCTCTTCACTCTTTCTGGGTTAAGTGAAATGAAATATTTATCAATTTGATAGCACCACTCTGAGCTGATGTACTCCTCAGCGCCACTGATTCACTTACACTCAGCTCACTTGTCTTGCTTTATGCATATAGAGTCTTCAGTTATTCTGAAAACTTTATTTGGTGCTGATTATGATGGTAACTGGTTTATTATTCACATAAAACAAGGACAGAGATATGTCAACTGTAACAGAGCTCGGCGAGCAGTTGCTCCCTTTTAGTAACCTGTAGCAGTCATTGTAATTGAGCGCACACGCTGCACCCCTGTACCATCTCAACCATTTCCAAGAGAAACTTTACCTCAATTACGTGTCAGATTCAGCTTTGTTTCTGTTGTCATATAAACGCCGAAAACATTGCGTTTGCTTTGTGGTTTCCTTAAGAGACTACTGTGTCTGGTGTGTGAATATATAATCAAACAGCGTAATCAGCATATTTGTTATGGTTGCTAATTAGCGTCATGAATCGGTTAGTAATTGACTCCCAAAAAGTTCCTCGACCACATAATATCATCTTATTCGTGTGCATGTAATTCATTCTAAAAATAGTGCTTAAAAAGATATAGCCATAGTTCACACGTAGAGTGCACGCTGGATAAAAACCACAAGTAATTGACCCGGCATAACTTCCCACCCAGACCAGCGTGTTAGGTCGTTCATTTCGCGTTAGTTTGACCTTAAGCACTGCTCCATCTTCCTCTTCCTCGTGCGTAATGTCGATGGCGTTGCTCCTGAACGCCTCTTGAAAACCTGGTGAATATTGGGGAGATAAACAGTTTACACGGGGGCTCAGGCAGATCATAGACGCGACCAAGGCAATTGATTACCACACGCTGTGTGGGAAGCCCTATCACAGATAATCGATCATGGTAGCCATATACTCCACCTTCGGTGTATTCGTTTTCCTCAGGTAAAATAGACTCAGTGTAAGGTTTATTATTTTCTCCATGGAAGAATCGATTTGTTCCAACAAACGTGAATTGCCTCATTGGCATGTTCGTTCGTTGCTAGAATGGACACCTTGTTTTCTTAAGCTCTTTAGCTTGCACCAAATCAATTATAAGCTGGAGCAATGTGTGACTGCTGAGAATTCTCTTACCTTAAGGTCACTTTCCTATGATAATCCATGCGTCTAATTGTTGGCGCTTCGGCAAGATCACTCCCCTAACCGCCTCTATGTGCCGGTAATACCGTCCTCGAGGCATCATTGAATACGTGTCCGCACGTTGCTGCATGACTACACTGTAAAGCAAAAGGGGACACAAACACATTTCTTTCATGATGGAGCGGTTACATTGTGTGTTGTGTTATTTAAGTACATTATGCTGCTGATCGTGACTTGACTGAATGACATTCCGGTCAAATTTCCCTACGCACATTGGCTAAGACATAGCAACGCGTCCTGATGTGCTGCTCAGAGCAATTATGCAGTGTTATCAAATGAAAACCTACTGACCGCTGAAATCGATCTAAATACACTGCTACAAGATGATTCTATCGTAAGAAGCAAATGTTGACTAGGAATCCAATAGTGTAGACACAGGTAATAAGTTCATGTCATCACAAATGACTGATATGAGACAATACCAAACAAAGGTGCATCCTCCACCTGGGGTATTGTTCCTAAATGCAGGTCAGTAACATATGTATGTTGCACCAATCCATTACATCAGACCCTTTGTCAATTTGAACCAAGCACTTATCTGAAGCGTCATTCATATAGATCATATGACTGAATAGTTCGAGGCTTCAAACGGGTCACTTTATTAATATCACCATAGGAAGAGGGTAATTCGCGCACAGATATTTTGGTTATTTTAATTCCGGTTGAGATTCTCGAGACTCCCCCGAAATGCTAGATACAAGATATCGATTGGAGATATGCAGGGTAGCTTCCGATCGATGACAACTCGTATCTAGTGGATCGTGTCCTGTTGTGGTAGAATGTTTCCTAGGTGTCCTGTTGTAGTAGAAGGTTTCCTAGCATTTCCATCCATTTGTCTTTGGTATGGCTGCAGCAATTGTATTGAATATCATGGAAACATATTGGAGACAAAGTCAGAAGTTTATGTAAGTAGTATACAGTGCCCTTGCTCAACCTTGCCTACCCGACACCCATTGGAAGCTTCACATAAAATGAAATATCAATAAATCAATGAGAGTCTGGCATCATTCGAGAATGACTGGCTATTTTCAACGCATTGAAATCGATAAATTACAACATTGGTAAAAGGGCTGTACAAAACTAACTACCAATCACCTTTACAATAGTGCCAACATCCGCAACTCCAATTATCATGCATTAATTCCAATGGACAAAGTATACTGTATAATTAATCCCATCTACGGCCTACAAGCTGCACGATAATAATTCCGGTCACGAATGAGAGATCACTAGAAACAATGCATTAAGTCGTAACATATCACCCATGTCGCGTGTTAAGCATTAGTTATGTAATGCTGCTGTGTGATAAGCTCGGAGTCACACACACGTCCATTGATGTAAATGACTGAGTATCCCTTGTCATGATGGCGAAATAAGATAAAAGAAGTAATTATCGCACAACAAAAGGCATTGGTACAATGGTTTAGATAAGATGTTATCGTTGGATGCTGCTATGGTGAGCACGAGTAGCGACCCATCCAGCTCTATCAGGGCACGAGCTGCTTCTTGTAGCTTATCTTTTACATCATCATGAAAACCAGTTTGTCGTTTATATAGCAGCGTGTTGCATGATGAGATCAGAGATGGTAATGCTTTTTAGCCTACACAGCGCCATTATATCTGATAGGGCTTGACCATAAAGAAAGGAAAGTTGAGTCCACTGTTTTGAGAAGGATATATCCATCATCGCAATTTGCACTCGATTCATCAATAAACTTATGGAGCTCATGCATAACCAATATGCTTTAATGTATGGAATGTTCGCTTCCACTTGAAACGTTAATCAGAGTGTATGTCTGGACGTCTCTGATTCTGTGAGGGGGTTTTAACTACCTGGAGAATCGGGTTGATTGCTTTGGGCTTTTACAAACGTCATATTCTATGTTGCTAGAAACAATAATCAACTTCACGCCTTGCCTCACCATTATGCTGGCATTACGACGCGTCTGCGCAGGAATGAATACTCTATGTATTAATGGCACATGACCACTGCAGCTCTGATGAATGTTGCCTATAGAACCATTGTCTGATAACTTCTCCGTTATGAACTGAGCTTCCTGTCTGCCTTCTGGTCACGTGATATTTATGCTCTCTATCGGTCCGTTGATGTCTAGACAATACCCTATCCACTTGACTGATAACTCGTTCAGCCCCCATTGTGTCACACGTAATGACGCTCTTCTGCATTGCTCTTTGGAGGTCGACAACGTTTTTTGTGCCAGGTTTAACAATGTAAGATACATTTATTTGACCTAATGTTAATCAGCAATGCATGACAATGCACGCGTCTGAGTAGGATATGCTGCTTTGCAGTTTTGAAGTTAAACACACAAGGTAACTTGGATGATTAGATTCTGATTATAGAGGTACCTGCTTTCAAGGGCTAAACCATGCGTTCTAAATCGACTTGAATCATACCTAGAGCGGTTCCGTAATCACCCCGTCAGATCCCATTCGTCCATTGAACTCTCTTGATACTGACTCTTTCAAGTAAACGGGTTAGCGTCACAATCAGAATAGGTCAGGTTAGATATTAATCTAGTCTCGTGGAATGCAATGGATTACTGCTAGTCATAAGTAAATAAGTAGCCCATAATAATTAATTCCAATAAACAACTATATTTCAACAGCTACATATGTGAATGATGCTTCGAATGACGTCTTCAAATAAATTCACAGCATTAAGATGCGTTGGTTATGTGACAGGCCGCTGAGTAACCGGGTTATGAGACAACCCAGGGCGGCCTAGGGCAAAGGAACCTGATTAGGTTCCCGTGAACGACCAGCGGATGGGTCTTTTATGGTCATGCAAAATTCATCATTTAAGAAGAACGCATTCAAATCATGACTATGGAAATAAATTCCTGTAATTTATTTTGGTGATGCAATTTCCATTTCCCATAAATCAATAAATCTTAAAAGTATTTTAGGAAAATTCTCAGATACAGGAAGAGCTCTTTATGCAGCTAGACAAGAGGTATTTTTCTGCCGCTTCCTGGGACGAGAGAGTAACACTTGGTAACGAGGAATGAATTGTGGTTGAGGCACGCCCAGCCTTTGAACACACATTTTTTCTATCTCAACCTTGAGTAATAGGGTAAATCGATTGAATGAAACACACTGATTTGCCAGCAGAAGGCTTTAATGTCTCACTCACACAGGATGTGAGTCAGGCAGGCGAAAGAATTGCAGTTCTCAGCAGAAGATAATTCAGCAATTGCGTTTTGCTGTAGCAACGCTATACCCTTCCAAGTAACGGAATTAACGTTTCATTGTATCATATGAAAAACAACTAGGGGTAGTTATACCATATCTTAAACATTGTATTCATATTCTTGAAAGAGAGATCGTTCTGAATATTGAATATTGTCAAATGCCTGATATGGAGACTCTAATAGGTACCACTCGCTGGTGATTAAAACTCAGCATTCTTATGAGATGAACTATACTTGTACGTCATCTTTGAGCATGGCTTCAGCAGACTGCAGGATTTGATGTGAACATTTCTTTTTTTTATCTGAATGCTACATGTGTTTAAAGCACAATGACATACAGCTTTGTCTCTGGTGAATGCTGCCGCTGGCATTGTCAGCCTATAAATAGTCCCCTCTGCACTGCGGAGTAATGGCCTGGGTTGTGATGAGCAGCCTGCCCAGAGACATAACATTGTCCTCTTTCCACTTTACCTAATATTTTTATCGTGTATATGGGGAAGGTGGAGCTACAAACGAGAGATTGTTATCTTATCACTGCTGGCAGCATATCACTGTTATCAATGGCTGGTGTATCACGGCCACTAACAATAGCTAAAGATGTGAGATATCGTCGCCCAGACAAAAGAGGGGATAAATGCTAGATCTAATGACATCTGTACAGAAGAAGACTATAACAAACGGCTTCAGAGGAAGTAGGTTCGAAATATAAACCACAGGTTACGAGTATTCAGAGAATGGCGAGACAATATATGTTTGGCAATGATGTTGCATGCATTCACATTGTTTTCTTGAATGAATAAACAATAAATGCCAGAAGTACAAGCTTGATCAAACAGCTGTTATTCACATACGTTAATTGAATATATTCATTAACTGGCCTTTATGTATATATTAATGGTAAGCTTAGGGCGTCAAACCAAACGGGCTAATTACGCACTCTATGTATGGGCCTTGTGAATGCATTACTGCTGCCGCTGTTTGTTGTGACTAAAATTGAACAACGTGGTTGATGAAAGTGACCTGCCACGGTAGGTTCCATATAGTCTCGGAGGAGGTGATAGATGACTGATAGTGTTAAGAGGCAGGTCGAGCTGTGTCTCACACAAAACATTGACGGAGGAGAATAATGACAAATGCCAGCTACATAAATGTCAGTTTACCGTTACAATAGTAGTAGATGTAGAACACCGCAAACGTGAATTTACATTAGTTCTTGTCCACAGTCAACTCGCTCTGGCAAAACCAACAAGTATAGATGAAGACGGATTGATTTAAAACAACCTTCCGAACCATCTAGATTCACGATTGTAGCATTTCGCTCAGCCCATCATCAGATCAGCATGTTGTTAGAAAAGTAGAGCAACTGCCTGTTTGTCAATGAATACCTATGTACTATGATCTATGCACGAGGAAGGCAGAGTGCATAGCATCATAACCTCACTGTTATTTCATGTTGTTAGTTACTGCCGTTGACAAAGCCTACCAGAATCTTCAATTTGATCAAGATTCTGGTTTGAGTCATTTGCTTGTAATAAAGTAGTTTGATACTATTTGCGTGATAACTATAAGGGATGGAACAGATATTGTAAAATTATATATTTTCCGTTCGTCAAGTGGCAAAACGACATACCCACAGCTGACACAAGAAGTCGTGGCATGCTTAATACGATATGCAGTGGAAAGCTAAGCAAGGAATACCGGTGAACAAAACCTGCCCTAAACAGGAGATAACAGACAGCTTCTACCCATACATTCATGTCGCCCAGACTCACGGGAGCCGACTGTCACAGGCGGCGACAGCAAAGGACGATGTGGGCTTTGTTGTAGAGATAAACACACAATTGCAGTTGAATATCAAACATTCAGTGTCTCTGAGACATACATGGCATCTCACACGTGGCTTCTCAGTGTTTATGATAAATTAGTACACGGGGGCTAGTCTATTCTAAACTACTCATGCGGCGCACTTGTCATGTGTGTTTGAGAAAAGATAAACAGAACACATGGCATCTCTCACAATTAGCAAGGTGCTCTGCCAGCACATTTGTCATGCTGTCGAATCGTGCGGCACTTGGGTCGATTTATGAGCGATGTAAGACTCTCTAACTGGAAGGTGGTAATCAGTTATCGACTAAAATACACCAGCGAGGTAATCAAGATAACAAATTGTTGCAATGATTGCATATTACTCCTTCTAGCCCCCCAGGAACAATCACGTCCCTAATCATTGGTTATAAATCAATCTACAACAGAGGAAACACACAAAGAGGCTAAAATACCTCCAATAGATAGTAACGGATGACCACATAATGTTGTTGAGGTAATTTACTCCCCAACAAATACAAATTACTGCCCGCGTAAATGTCCAGCATATCAATTAAGACGTGTTCACTTAACGGGTCTCTATGGGAGCGAGGTATCGTGACCAATGGCTATGAGTTGGTCACATTTTGCATATTAATAAGGATTTGACAAATGATAGTCACCAATCAAAATATCGGTTCCCATTTCAATTGGTATAGGGCATACTATTAATAAAGGGCTCGACACTTCACTAGCAAGCGGCGACAAGCTTTCGACCGGCCTTACCATGGGCTACCGTAGGTAATATTGACAATAGATGCAGTTGGAGCCGTTGACATGCTCTCCACGGACTGTACCTTACTCACAAGAAAAACGTGGCAATTTAATTAGCTAATGAACGAGCTGAATGAGCTGAACATATAGCGCGGAATATTAATTGTCGCTGGTCGTTGAGTTAATAGCAAGCTGTCGCTGTTTAATGTTCATATGTTCGATGATACTGATTACATATATACACATCATGCAACACATCTAATGTGCATATATGTGTATTGCAAACATCAAACACAGCCAATACCATTGTTTTTTTTACAGTGTACATTATTGTTATAAATATAATGCTGCCATGATGTGAGCACCAGTTTTGAACAATAACTATTTGCTATCAGTTCGGTACCTTTCAGCTGCTTTAACAGTTTCTCGATATACTGTTGTTTTGTGACACATTGGTTAAGTAATAGCACATCATATCATTAAATGCAAGCAGACTCGTGACGAGCACGGTTAAACAAGCACACCAAATATATCCCAGATAATGCAGGCTGAGTTATACCCTTATGAACACAGAGGAGCAGCATTTATAAATAAAAGGTAGTAAACCAGTAAATTCATATAATGTCATCTTTCTCAATGTATAAAGAGACGCAGATATATTGTGCATAACGGAAATTTCCTTGTAACGGATTTTTGTTGCCTGTGTTACAACAAAAGTCAACGGCAAGATATCTTTATCTCAAATGCAGGCACCATATGGTAAAGTAACAATGCAAACGATGCTAGCATATCGCACCGACAACCTTCAATCCCCTATCAGTGAGTGCTATGACTATACGAGGCGTTATGGAACATAATGTGTTAGTATAAATTATGCCTAATTGTCTGATTGATCAGTCAATCGATCTCCTTAGCTTCCATAAGACACACAAGTATAGTTTAGTTTGAGGCGATGACAACGGCGTATAGAACGTCGCGGTACACCATTCGAAACCTGTGCTGCGTAGAAAATACCAGCTACGGAGATCCAATACAGATGGAACACGGATTTGTTGCTGATGGCTCGATATGATATGAATCGCATTGTACAAAAAGAGATCCGTAGTGCATCATATGTGATCGCACTGGCGCCTGTCTGATCTTGGCTTCTAACAGGGCCATCACAAATTGCTTTGTTGTGTACTTTCATATCAGACCGTCTATAGAAACCTTTTTATCTTTCCAAGCACTTCACATATCCTCCATATCAATGACGTTGTTCTGCTATAAATATTAATTGAGCAATCAATATTGCTTTGCATTACCTGAAATGTCGTAGATGAGCATAGTCAACATAGTACCGCCTTCACGCAGATGGCTTCCACACAAAGTGTTATCTTTACCATCTGAATTGCTATAATGTACAGTTAAGTGATTTGTATAGTTAAATAACACAATGACGTTGTACTTGATAAAGCATTATTATATACATAGGTGGGAAACAGATCAAATAAATGCTGACGAGACTTACATATCACAAGACAAACATCAAAATCTAGATATAGGATATATATGATTATCATTAAAGGCATGCGCCATCAGATAGACCTGAGTCAATTAATAGTAATGACGTATGCTCTCCTAAGGTATCATACGAGGCAGAAATTTAGTAAAATATGTTTCACCTGTACCAAACAGCAGACTCAAATACATCGCAAACAATGGGAAGTGTCTTTTACTAGTTTATTGCTGATGGAACACATCATGAGGTGCACGAATTGTCAAGTTTACTTCCATTAGAATAAGTTGACCCCATCTGTAACCTCATATAAAACATTAGCTCACCAATAAGCAATTGAATCTTCGTAAATAACCAAATATCGACATACTATTGCCTGACGTATCTTTTGAATACCAAATAGAGACGACGGCTTGTAAACAAGTTCACGTCACATTACAAAGGTGATGAGGTTGCTTTTTTGAAATAAATGGCAATTTAGAAGTTGCCCTTATATAACACTTAACCATCTAATACGAGACTTCAAAGGGATGACAATTATTAGCAATATCATTAGTAAATTTGCGCGCACACACACCTCGGTTTGCTTGATCAGTGTTGCACGCTCCGAAACTGCTTCTGCAACATCAGCTCAGATGGGAAAGGGCATGTCTGCTTAAGACGTCGCTTGCTTTTGAGGTAAGTGTTCCCAACATTGTAATTAATTCACGGCATTTTTTCTCCTCATTGGTATGCTCGTTCCTTTATCATTGCTAGAATAGACACCTGGTTTTCTTAAGCTCTTTAGCTTGCCGCAGAAAGTCAATTATTCGCTGGATCATTGTGTGACTGCTGAGAATCTTTGCGCTAATTCATGCGTCTAATTACTGACGCTTCAGCTAGACTGCTGCCCCGACCGTCTTTAAGTCACGGGTTTGAGCCCGTAATACCATTTTCGACTCAACATGGACTACATCTCCTCACGTTGCAACATGCATGGACTGTTAAGCAAAAGGGGACATACCCACCTTTCTTGCGTGATGGAGCGGTTACATTTCGTGTAGTGTACATAAGGCTGCTGTTCATGACTTAAATGAATGACAGTTCAAATTACGCTACGCACACCGGAGAAGACATAACAACAAGTATTGATGAGTTACTTGGAGCAATTGCGTAGAGTACACGGGTAGGTTACATGAAAGCATGCTGACCGCTGAAATCGATATAAGCTACCACAAGATGATTCTATTGTACCATCAAGAAACCTGGATATATTATTATAGGATCGAGAAATGAAGTATATGCCTAAAATATCCGTAAATATATGCTGTTCGTTATTGAGCCATTGGGTTTAACTGTCAGACAAAAATATACAGAATTTAACTGATTCCATCAGAGGAAAATATCGTAAACGGCGAAAGAGAGAGAGAGAGAGAGAGAGAGAGAGAGAGAGAGAGAGAGAGAGAGAGAGAGAGAGAGAGAGAGAGAGAGAGAGAGAGAGAGAGAGAGAGAGAGAGAGAGAGAGAGAGAGAGAGAGAGAGAGAGAGAGAGAGAGAGAGAGAGAGAGAGAGAGAGAGAGAGAGAGAGAGAGAGAGAGAGAGAGAGAGAGGAGAGAGAGAGAGAGAGAGAGAGAGAGAGAGAGAGAGGGAGAGAGAGAGAGACAGAGAGAGAGAGGAGAGACAGAGAGAGCAGGAGAGAGCAAGAGAGCGCAGGAGAGAGCAAGAGAGAGCAATAGAAGTCACTCCTTTGTTTAGTGACATAAGCCTCACGGCACTAACTCCTTGTATTGCTTAACGAAGACGCATGCTGTAGGATATGCTCCTTAGTTTTATGCTGCTGCTTGTTTGGTTTGCATTTTTTTTTTGTAGCTGGTAAATTAATAAGCCTTCGGACCTTTTGAATTTAATATTGGATGCTCCTTTGGACTGTATGAGTCGTTAAATCGGTCATTCATATGGTATAAAATGCTCTTTGGAATTTTGTTGGATGCATCGTTTAGATTCCTGCGCTATGGGATTGCATGTCTAACACAATAATGTGCCATATCCAGGTTGTATTTCACGTAATAAAACCCAGTGGTGTCAATTAGTTCCGAGTTACACTTACAGCTCGAATCGGTTAATTGATTACTAGGGGCGCGATGTGGGTCTCTATGCAGTAAGAAGATGCAGTGTATATATTCAACAATGCCAAACACTTCCAATGTCCCTCATATTGCTGCCGATTAATGTGCTGACCATTACTACTCTCGATCAATAGAGTGTCTCAATGATGCTCTGAGCGGTGTCCTTCCTTTGGGTGATACATCTACGGTAGATAGTGAAAACTGCGTCCTTCATTTGTTTATGAGACAACACTGGACGGTAAGGTACGGCATAAATCGATTACGTTCAATGGAGGTGTCATTAGCCAGGGGTCGGCCATGTAGCTAATTCCTGACGTGATTAAAAAAGCACTTCAGTTGGCTGTTGTAAAGTTTTGTGGCTTCCCCATTAACCCAGATAAAGTCAACCCAATGTGCAGTTCTAAAATATGCTTAACTACTCATATAATATATAACTTAGCATTGAGACGCAACCCGACATGCTGTTGTTTAATGCATCATTGCCCACATGTATGCGTTTATTACTCAGACATCTCCTGGACCTATATACATCTTGGCAGCAAATCTAGTAATTAACAAAATAACCGCCACCTGACAGGAAATAATCCGTAATAGTTCACTTTCTTGTAACAATGAAAACGAGAGTTTGGGTAATATGGTCTTTAGTTAACACCAGAATGCTTCAATAGTGACCTCTTGACTGACTGCGCATTTAACGGGTAAACAGACAAAGAGTGGTAGTACCAGGGACTCTTGGGAACAACATTCAAGCTATTAAGAGTCCAACTCCGTGAGAATGCCACAGTTTACTAATCTGATTCAGCTTATCTCACCCCGTTACATATGGGTACAGGTAAAATGCAATGCTACATAATCTGCTTGATTCATGAAAATATGTCAAGGACATCAGCAAAGATAAATATTTGATGTATGTTGTTTCCAATGCAACTGTTAAGCACAGCCAGGTGAAGCCACAACAACACATATGGTCAATATGCTTAATGATACCCTGATTCGGGAGGACCTAGCTGACCTTGAGTAAATAGACTCGCATCAAATGAGCGCCAACGAAAGCGAGACAAATGTCCTCATGTGGACAAAACGCTGGTGGACAGTGACCTGCTGAATGTAAAGTGTGTCATGCCGAATGCTTCAGGCGATGACGCATGTAAGCACAAGGCAATATGGGTCGAATACCAGGTGACTTTAGGTAGATAACATAAGATAGGACAGGAAATAAAAGGAATTTATTCAGAATGATTCTAAATGGTCATGATAGAAGTCGTAAGACTTATTCGAGGTTATACCAAATGTTATGCAAGCATAAAACGCTTCACAATTTTGCAACAATTAAAGGACCAGACTAAATACCAACATATCCATAGACTTAGTGAGCGTCAAAGACATCCGATATTAACGAGGTCGTGTGGCGACAGGGTGTCTGATTACAAGGATCAGCTTAATGAAATCTATGTCGTACACAACTGCTTTAATCTATTGTGGCCCAAGACTCTGTGAATATAGTTAGATATGCAGCTGTAACTTATACTTACCCCTCCCCCCATTGTTTATTTTTACACCAGGCATACTGAATCAGATGGCAGCTGACGCTTGGTACTAAGTTTATCACATTCTTGCAGTTACAAAGAAACTCTGTTGCCTTCAATAATGACGACTAGTATTTGCTGCGTACACCTATAATGGCCCCTCCCCACTCAGGCCTCTGTGGGGATGTGCCGTTCCCACGTAGCGTGCCATGCGGCTTCAGACTACCCCTGATCCCATCACAGCTTCTTATAGGTAAACATCGATGGCTGGGTATCAGGAACGCTTAACCATGCACTTAATTGACACGTAAGTCCCCAGACAGCATACAACACGTACACGGGAGCATATTGAGGTAGATCGTAGAGGCCATCACGATACCACTTAGCCACACTCAACATAGCAAGCTCCGTCGCTGATAATTCACGATGGTATCTGAATATTTAACTCCCACTAGCAGCAAGTATATTTCCTATGTTCTGATTAACGTAATGAGTTTTTGCTTATACATTGCCACAAATACTCGGTTTACGTCCAATCAACGTAAATTGTCAAAAAAGCGCTGCAATTATTTACTAATCAATAGATTTCTTGTCCTTAAAACAGCCTTATAATGGGTTTCTAATAGCTGACTGCTGCTCATAGATTTCGATTTTCCAGACACACGGGAACCGGCTGTCACATATGGCGGCAGCAAGCAACGATGTGAGCTTTGCAGCAGCGATAAAATCAATGAATCGCACAATGTAGAGACATTATGGCCGCGCATCGTACGTTGCAATCCAGTAATCTTGAATTGGATAACCCCTCTTTGAATGATGTATGGCTTCAAATCAACTTTCAAGATGCTATTTCCCACCTTATCTAATCTGTATCATCTGCAACATATTCTATTGCTATATGAAAACCCTGATATCTAGAGGTAGGATGCAAAACGCATTACGCATGACAAATACTCCGTGACAAGTCCCATTTAAACGTTTGGATTGGCGTAACGCAAATGGGCACTACGTGAAACCTTTCCTTCAGGATATGCAGAAAATGACGTCACTCTATACAGTGGAACCGTGCGATAAACGTGGCAAATGCTTCAATTGGCACCAACTTTGAGCCAAGGTTCATAACGCATACCATTTCTCATTACTTGCCAAGTACTGGGCTAGGATAGCAACTTAGTTCTTGACATAAACACTACCAGGGATGTGGTGGAGTTGGTT
The DNA here is from genome assembly GCA_034190875.2 of Urechis unicinctus. Lineage (NCBI taxonomy): Eukaryota > Metazoa > Annelida > Polychaeta > Xenopneusta > Urechidae > Urechis > Urechis unicinctus. The sequence continues at coordinate 61,284,913 of CM067345.1, forward strand.
CTGTGAATAACGCATTACCCCACATTCAATAATCGCCACCTAAGACCAAATAGTGATTGATGGCCAGGGCAAGAAGATCGCATGACCCATAAGTTGCATGCCAATTGTTAACAACAATTGACAATGTTTTTACATAGTATTACGTTAGAGCGGGGCTGAAATATCCAAACCTTTGTCAGTAATCGGTCAGTAATCGGTCAGTAATCGGTCAGTAATCGGTCAGTAATCGGTCAGTAATCGGTCAGTTCAAGTTTTCTCCCGTAAGAATTTATCAATTTACGATGAAATGCAGCTGCAATTTAGTTACAGGGTCATGGCTTTTCTAGAAAAGTAAATTAACTCGATTTGTGTCAGGAAGAGTTAAACCAGTCATAATATAGGCGTGCGAGCAATCAGGTGTGCTAACAACCAGGTGTGCTAGCAATCAGGTGTGTCAGCACAGACAAAAACAATCAACATAAAATCGATGAGGGTTAACACTTAACATAACACAATCTTTAACAAATAATGATTAGTTAGTCGATAGTCAATTGCCCAACAGAGGTTGTGTCGTATAATGAAACTCGTTGATGGTCTCACATACCACTGATCATTACTCGGCATATATAACTCTGGATCCCTACCAGCACGATTGGAATGCATGACTGTCGCGCCTATTAAGAAGTAGAATGATAATTGCAACTATGATTGAAGCATTAATGAGGTCGAAATGTGATTAAAACGTACTGAACACTTAGCGTAATATGCGGTAGCTATCAAATTGCAAATAGCTAAACCTTTCTTCAAACTGTACTGTGTGGCACCACACCCGATGACTTCCTTCCCTCGCGTGGTTTACAGTTGCATGTTGCCTGCTTTTCAGTTGTTCTGTAAGCGTGTGAGATGTATGGAAAGCTTCCATTAAGCGTGTGAGATGTCTGGAGAGCCTCCATTAAGCGTATGAGATGTATGGAGAGCTTCCATAACAGGCCTGACAATACTAGGGTCGATGTGGCGCAGCATCGCATACACCATTACATAATACATTAACATCTACAGAACACAAAACTTGATCACTTGAGTTCGAGCAATATTACCAGGGTAAGACAAATGACTGCAAAGGCCTGGTTAGAATATCCCTGGCCATGTAGCTACGAGTAAGAGATCACAAGAAATACTGCATCAAGTATCATGCTGATCAGCTACCACCCGATAATGAATATTGAATGATGTTTTAGCAGTAAAAAATAACTACTCATGAAAATCGTCACCTGAGGTTGTTGTCCAATAAGGTCGAGTAAGCTGCGTGCCTGCGAGAAACCACGTGGCTTATCTCGAGTTACCATGTCAGACTGCCAAACACCATATCAGATCGTATTAAACCACCTTATTGGTATGCATGTATTAGCTCCTTTTGGGACTAATTCACATATATCATGAGAAGGGCTCCCCGTAGGGCGCTATCGGGTTGCTGAGGAACTATTACTGTGATATACGATGTGCACGCGTGTTCACTTAGACTTGGACGCGCCCAACGCACATCATTAGCGCACTGAGATTAGAAGACAGTAATAATACATGGATTGGTGATGTCATAACGTTTCACCTCTATCTTGCTCTATGCTTGCATTGCTCACATTAAGTGCCGTGCCATGCCACCCTCTGTTTTCGAGTTGCCATGAAACGATCACAAAGCTACCTGCCAGTGTGATACTCGGCAACAAGTCGCTTTATATTGATCATCTGTAACAATGGGATGTTTTCCTATAGAACGGTATTAGATTATGTTATTGAGGCCCTTAAGAAGACTGTACTTCCAAAACTAGACGCTGTCATAAGCTCTATGAATTGTCAGTTGTGAGCAGATTGAAGCTAATTGTACAGACTGAGAATGATCATGGAAGTTTTGGCCACAGCCAAGTGTGATATGCGCGCAGGACTTTTATTTGCCTAAATAATGTCGAATTCTGTCTGCGTTGATTGTGTCTCTTATTCGTTACGACCACTAAGTCCCACAATCTATAAAGTATCTGGTGGGAGTCTGATTGCGGTCGGGCACAACAGACTCTTGGGTGCGTACGAGTATGTATTTGTGTGTGGTTGTTGCCTAGGTAACCACTACACAGCTCAGCGTCTTATAATCCGCAACGTCTATCGCATGGCATGCAATAGTGTAAGCCTACTAACACTGGTAAAAACGTTTAATTTATCTTCAGAATCTAACAGAAAATCGCACCATATGTTTCATAGCAAGAATATGAGACTGTCAAATGGATTCTGATGTAAGGATAATGCAGAGATTTAGCTGTTGTAAGGTGTTGCTTAGATCTATTACGGTACTTCCGGTCTGGCACTACTCAAAAGAACATTTAGTCATCTCTTATTTATATATTCAACTGAATAAGTTCCCTAGACGTCTGTTCCCTTGAAGTCTGTTCCATTCGTTTATCTTTCTTAACACATGGCTGACATGTTGCTGATAGACAACCACCGATGTACAGCTATCGCTATATGGCTTCAGCTCTATGTAGGTACATTTTGACACGAAATGCATATTGGCAGACATTTCCTCATTCACCCTCGCAAAAGCTGCAGAAAAAACAAATTTGGCATGCAAGATTCCAAAATTTGTCTTCATGAAAATCTCGATGCATCGGATGTTAAGCGTCACTGGGTTATAAGGTTTACTCACAAACAGCTGTCATGGCTATTCCAAAGGATTGTACAATTTCATGCTTACATTAGGGATGACACAAAACTACTTCTTCATGATTCATATTGTTTTTTCATCATAACACAGCAACGACTTGTTAGGTAGATGAGAAATCACCTGTTTGACAAGTTATTTGCGGATGAAGCCACCATGTTTGGTCGGTGGTTACTTTAGACCATGTATGGTCGGTGGTTACTTTAGACCATGTATGGTCGGTGGTTACTTGAGACCATGTATGGTCGGTGGTTACTTTAGACCATGTATGGTCGGTGGTTACTTTAGACCATGTATGGTCGGTGGTTACTTTACACCATGTATGGTCGGGGGTTACATTAGACCATGTTGGTCGGTGGTTACTTTACACCAAGTGTGGTCGGTGGTTACTTGATACCATGTATGGTGGATTGGTCGGGGGTTACCATCAGATAGTTGTGTTGTTGCATCAGACTAAATAACCCCACTTCTTCATCATAAGTGTGGTTCACATGGGAACGCACAGCTTACAAGATGAATCTGATGGACTCGTTTAGTTTTATCAAATGATGCTTTCATAACGAAAATATGGCTACGCATACATGATTATCATTCATTTCACCGGCCATTCAATATTGCAATAGCTATATGCGCCGACGGTCTAAATCATATTAGGCAAAACCCTAGTTAAATGGAGAAATTCATGATGGCACCTGAGCACCTCAAGCTGAGGTAATGAGGCATGTCGTTGTTGAGGCATGATTTATCAACTGGTTACATTTACTACAAATGACGTTGTTTGTGATGTGACTGAATGTGCAGCGAGGTAGCATCTTCTCTCCATTTTAATGTAAAAGTAAGTTATGAGCCTTTCGCTGGGGTTGCGATCATACAATATCATATTGCATTTGGAATGGTTATATCCAGTTTGCGATGTTGTTCGCGGTGCGTTGTAAATAAAATACCGGAGTAAAGAGACAGCAGTGAGCCAAGTTGATTGGACTAATATGCAGGAAGAACAAAATATACGCAAACAGTTGACTGCATTCACGGAAAAAAATAGTTGCAGACGCATGTAGGGAATAACTACTATTAGCGAAGACGCCGAGCATGGAAAAATTTCGATGCAAAAACGGGTACGAGATAAGCATGTAGAACAGCAACTAAGTAAGAACATGGAAATAATAAAAGCCAAATAGATCCTTCGATGTCAATATAGGGAATCATGTAAATCAAACCAGAAGCATTTTTAGGCTGGGCCTAAGCAAAAACTGAAAACTGAAGAAAACATTGGTCCTTTAATGAGCCGAGCCAATCATGTAGTTTCAGAATACATATTAAGCGCAGATATGCTTTCTGGGTGACACATTGCATCCGTATTTATTCCTCATCAATACACATCGCTTCCCTTAGCCACAAGAGCATCTGATATCCCACTCGATAGCTGAAATGCTGAGGTGAGCAATATAATCTGATTGAAGGCTTGCGGGAGTTACAAACACGTTATCATGCACACTATTTATGTGCACCATTTCCAAGCCTCATTTCAAAGTTACATTATAAATTGACGCATCTGATTTGCTGCTATCTTTTATGACTTGTCGGCCTTCATTCAGTTTTCTGTCATGCTCAGCGAGTAGTTAATCTTTACGCATGCGCTATCTGTAATACTGGCTTTACGAACCATTTGATAGGAAGTGATTACTGCTCGTGCTTATGGCACATGGACACAATAGCCTATGAGGTGATGGATTTTGCTGCTGACAGCTAGTGAAGCATTACTCATGCTGTCTCTAGGTCTATTGCTGTTCAAGTCCACAAAGCATGGATGATCCCTCGTGTGGCCTCTAAGGCGTCTCATGTAATATATAATCTGTCTGATCTAATCACACATATAACACGCTGGTCGTTATACATCACAGTATACTGAATCGGAAGTAACACGATGTCATCCTCGCCTGAGATCAGCAGCACATTACATTGGGAAACATGTTTTCTTTATGACGAGATGACATGCTACACTTTTGTGATATCAAAGTTTACAAAGTGGCATACACATTAATGTAATCATTAATATTAATGCAGCAGTAATGACAACTGCCACAGCAAGAAAGTAATGACTTTTAAGCCAACTGTTAACAGACAGCATTTGGTATTTTACACTTACCCCGCAAAATGAAGACGCTACAAAAAGGTCATATTTATGGTCTTTCTTAAGTTCCGGCGTCATAAACTTTGTCAGCGAACCAGTAGTAACCTACTTTATGCTTTTTTGGGGTCAATTAGTCATCACGTGCCTAGCTCGTTTCTCGCGGAAAGTGCTCAGAAGATCTTGCAATTGGCGATTATGTGATGAACGGTGTGCAGTCTTTGATCTTTTGCATCTTTGCACATTGAACATTGTGGTACACATGGATGAAAGGAAGCAACAAGGATACAACTTTCATTTGTATTGTAGATGCATTTTACATATATCTTCGTGTGTAGAAATATCCAATAATTACAACAGATATCGCCGTACGTTGCAGTGGTCAGTAGCACAACGGCAAACATCTTGTTGCATTTACCTTATTGTGTCTCAGATAAAAACAAAACAGTTGACCCTTCATATTTGTAGGCACCTTTATAACGTTGGGAATACACAAGTTAGCTCTCCTGAAACTACGAATATGGCAGACTGATATGCCGGAATGAATTGCCGACCATAAAAAGATTAATTTGTCAACGCTTACGCTTAACCAGAACTCAAACCATGCCTGATCATATCGATGCATCTTATTGTCAAGCATTGCAGGTCGAGTTCTGGGACCAACCCGCGTTTAATTCAATCAAATCATGGCTGGTTTGCTTCCCCTGATCACCTTAAGGCAGCCATGGCATTATGGAGAGATACGCGGGGCATTGGTGAACGCATCAATCATGGCACTGAGCATCTTTATTATGCATAATGAACACCCCTATTGAAGGCCCATTTACGGTACAACAAAATGAAAGTTTTATGTAAAGCATGCATTAAAACCGAGAGAAGCAGGTTTCATATTGGTTTTATAATTGCTCATGAAAGCTATGATCAAGTAGGTCCAATTAATGCGCCATCTTCAGTCGTACTCGGTGCTATCAGGTTAAGTCACACTTTATCAACCACAATATTATTTGTATCTCACATATGAATAAAGGAAATCTAGTTGGATGATATCCTCAATATCAATATTATCGTTTAAACGATGATCTGCCGTGTCTACTCTCTATTATGGAAGAATTAACGGATTACACATGTAATTTGTGGCTTCTGTGTGGCGATAGATATTTGGGGCTTACCAATGTTATTTGATAAGTTAGAACAGTATGCTGACGTTAGGAACTCAGTTGACTGATTACATTAATCTAATCAACGACCAAAATATCACGCCAGCTGATTTTTAATATCTCCTGCTATCCGCGAGAGCTTGTAACAGGGTAGCAATAGGTTTGTTCGTGGACTAGAATTAGTAATGCTCCATATTCTCGAAATAGACATTCGCATTAATGTGTCTGACACTTTTGATCATCAAAACACCGTCACCATTTCCATGCAAGTGTAAAGGGGTTTTGGGAAGGAGGCAGTCAAGTAAACAACAAGCCAAGAACTATGAAACAGCGTGATGTCAGCCAAGTACCAATCTGCATTTCGCATTGGCCAGTCGTGGTAATAAAGCACTAACCGGACTGAGTGGTCAATAAGGCTGCTGTAACACCACTCACTTCCAACAGAATGTCGTCTGTTTTGCTTACAGCATATGAATTGACAAGATACACATTTACACATGGCAAAAACGTATGCCATGATTTACAAAGGCTATTAAGACATGAAGAATTTAAATCAACAGAGGACTTTATATGTAATATTAAGAGGCCTGAATTTCACTTTGCTTTCGCAAGCATTGTGAACTGCGGGTTGCCTTTAAGCTACCACAAGAATCGTAAGGGAGTTCTCACGCGCCTGTCAAGCTGTTCTCTATATATCGCTGTGTTTGTGTTGGCATGTGTGTGCTACCTCAATAGCCTCTCAGGGCAGTTTGTTCATGATGACTTGTTTGCAGTAGTAAATAACATGGATATCCGCCCCCAGACACCATTGGTGCAGCTTCTGTACAATGACTACTGGGGGAAGGCTATGAGTGATAACCAGAGGCATAAGTCATATCGACCATTGACAGCATTCACGTTTAGGTAAAGCAAGACTTGTGTGTTAATGCTTTTTTAAAGAAATCTCAGCGATAGTATTAGAAATATACTGCCAATGAATTCCTGTTCAGATGCCATTATGAATGTGTTATTTATTTTACAAGTGAGCAGTTGAGTATTCTTGGGAATCGAGTTGTTACCCTGTCATATTGTTGCTGCAGACTGAACTTTCTACTGGGTGGTTTAGACCCGTATTGGTTCCACGTGGTCAACGTACTTCTGCATGCGACAGCCAGCGCCTTCTTCACGCACGTCGCCAAACACGGCTTTAAATACAAAGACAGGCTTTGATGTGTGGACTGATGTTTGCTATTCATCCGATACACACAAAAGCCGTAACTACAACGAGTACGGGGCAGAGTGGATAATCATCTGTTAGTTAATATGACCAACATCACTCGTTCCTTTGTGATTCCAACGCGCGTTATAAATATTTAACCCTCTGGTTTCTGGAATGAAGCGGATGTTCTCTGTTGTATCCTATTCCTGCTCAGCTTTATAGCTTACACCAAGTGAGTAGCACAATGGTGAATGAAGATAGCAAATACATGCCTCTAAATATCGACAAACGTTTATATGTTGCAAGACAATAAATCAAATAATGGGCGGTATGACCGTCTTTATAACACATGGCGGTCTGCGGACCTCTATTGTATGTTTCTTGTGACAGAGTAGACGACGCCTACAGAACGTCCTAGTTAGGGCTGGCGGAGAGTGCGGTCGTTTCATTCTCAGCTATACTGGGCAAAGAACAAGGCATCACTGTACTCGACATCCTCATGTTCTATGCGATTGTCAAGTGCCGTTACTTGTGAGTTTGTCAGCAGACAGGTCTGGTCCCGTCAGAGCCACAGTAGGGATGGGCCGAGTGGTCCTCATGTTTTATGACTATTTACACCAATGGCGATCTCTAGTATAGATGGCCCTCTGCGTACAGTTAAAGCAAATCCCGTAACACACATGCACAAAACAGGACGATTCACACGTATATTTGATATCTCATCCAGTTATTTTTAACTTTTAGATCGTACATGAAGAGGGCGGCATTACTTACCTCTGTTCCCCGAATAGCCGTCCTCAGAGGCTGTAAGCAATGTCTACCCAATCACACCTCATCCGCAATCGTTATTTCTTGCAGTTTCGTATCATGTTATATATTGCATTTGGCTGTTATTTCAGATGGCATGCATGTTATTGTTCAGACTGGATGTGATGAAAGGTCAACTTCCAGAGATCACTGATCATGTGGTAGATATATTCTGGATTCTTATTTTGGACAATTTATAAATTTGTAATTTACAGGTGGCATGATTGTGGCTGCTTTCAGACTGATGACGCGCAGCTACATTCATTCACTCAACATCTACCTGCTCACTTACCCCCTCACACTCAGCTACGACTGGTCAATGAACGCGGTGTCATTAGTGACGTCACTTTCTGACCAGGGTAATATCTACACATTGGTCGTGTTCCTAGTTCGCGCATGTGTCACTGGAAAGGCAATCTACGCATTTCGCATAGACATATTGTATTTAAAAAGCTAATAAGCTATATTCCACCTCACCTAACAACACTTGAACTATGTACATAAATGCGTACATTTGACGTCAGGGGTCAAACAATCTTTTACTTATCTCTGGCATTCCTTACTGTCTAACATTTTCTTCAACGTGGGATTTGTAATTGCAGAGAGAATATTGTACATCCCCAGGTACTGTGCTAATGTAAGGTCAAGGTAAATGGACGTCGTCTAGACCATGCACTAATATCCCCCGACAATCAATAATTATATCTTTTATGTTTCAGCATTGTGTACATTCCAAAACATCGACGCATTGCCTATAATAATGTAATATTTTGTAATGCGTCCCTCATCTCAGATCCGCATGGAAAATCTCCCCCATAACGCCAAGCTGCATTATGATATGGGTAACTTATTGAAGGATGGCGGGAATACAGAGGAAGCGAGGCATCACTACCGTCAAGCGATCAGGTAAGTTGTCATCAGTTGGCTGGCAATATGATGCACTTCTCTCTGTGGCGACTTTGATATATAGTGGAAATCTGCGTCACTGTTTAGAAGCTATTTGATACATTTTTGGCGTTTAGAAATGCGAGAAATCAAGTAAATTACGTAGAAGCTTTCCAATAATGGTGCGTGATATCATGATATTGGTTCCACCACAGGCTGTGGCCATCGTACGGTAGAGCTTATAACAATTTCGTAACACTTATGGCTTCACGTGACGAGGCAGCAGATATGTACCGACAAGCGCTTCAAGTCTCACCATGCCACGCCAGCGCCCTGATTAATCTCGGTATAATGTATTCTGGGTAAGCTTAACATTTTAGATAAGCCGTTTCCAATTTAGATAAGCAGACCTCGGTGTCAAAACAGGCAGGCTAATGTCCACATGGGAGATGATATAGCGAGCATGTTGCAGAATGGCGGGGAAGGAGGAAGGAAAGAGGCTGTTACCCATTTAGAGGCCGCTCTGGTGTGTGATCCAAGGAGCCCCCAGCCTCATGTTATATTGGCGCTGCACTTTCCAAGCATCGCTCCAGCGCCGATATTAGAATAAATCTTGTGAGTCGTAAATAAACAATATCTGGCCAGCTGATAACGCTGAATGTTTTGTAAATACCTGCAGTGTACGTATGAACGCAATGGATTCATGATCCGCATTCTAGGCAATTGCTTTCCATGAAGCTGGGCATTCGCATGTAGCGTCCGCTGCATTAACAGAGCTAATCAACCCCGGCAATATACGCGCTGTGCTATTGCTGTCTAACATATATGGGGCATTACGTGAACATAAAGAGGTGGGGACATTGTTCTCCTCGTCGTCTGTCGAGCTCATTGCAGATCACAATACTAGAGTTCCTTGAATGATTTAGACCTCACTATCGACATTACTTCCTGACATCAACTAGGTTGTGATGTGGTTTGCATGAGCAGGCCATTTCTATGTTGACCGTTTTTCTGGACACTAGAACTCTTATAAACGACCATACTACAGCTCATTTCCATGATGGGAATCATTACAAAGTTCATCACAGTCTGGAGAATACATTTCAGGTAATGTAACAGGTTGTGTTGAATGAATCACCATAGCATCAATATAAACTATTGTTTATGTCAATAACATTAATCATTCTTTGTATTATCTCCAGCATTTCGTACTATCAGAGTTACTTATCAGAAACTATTCCGACGTTCACCACAATCTGGCCGTATATTACCATAGACAGGAAGCGTATGGCACATCACATTCGCCATGAAGGTATTTTAGTTGACGTAATCAGGAAGAAGCATTTGTATTTTCTGTATGAACAGGGTGATACAGAAGCTGCTAGGAAGCACTACACAGCCGCGCTGAGATTGGCCCCGGATGATGCTCTGATCGGACACAACGCACTCAAGTATCTATTGCAAGCTGCAATATTAGACGTGAATTTGCATAGGGTTCTCTATCGATCACATTGCATAATACCAGTCACATGGAGTCATTCTCATGACTAGTTCTGATTGTAGTCAGTCGTTCTGACGATGGCCAGGGTCGCACTAAGCTGATACATTATATATCATGGTGCAATTGCATGTGTAGTTGAATTATAAGCAATCTCTGTTCAAGTCTTGAGTACCTTAAAGCCATAGTGGCCACCAGTAATTCTATGACATACTTCTCACAACCCATCATCAATAGCTGTAATGACTCTCACGACATTAAGTTGTTAAGCATGTGACATGAATCACTTGCAACAATACAGCATCAGAATTTCCTTTGGAACATGATGATTAGATGCTAATATTTCATAGGCGATATCCCAAAATAATCCAGAGATCACAAGAATAATTCCAGGATTAAAAGAATGCTATGCTTTTTGTACATGGACAGTGGATCGATTTTGAGTAAGCTTGCAACATTAACCCTCCTCTGAATGGTGTCATATTGTAGTTAATCATCTATCGATATTGACCACCAGAACGTAGTTATTTAAGTCTCGCATATTAGATATTTTCTACCAGGACACTTTCATTAACATTAGTTGCTGTTATAAACGAACTACTACATTCAATTAAATTTAAAATGAAAGAATATACAATGAGGTGCATGTGACAACCTTAAGGCATATAGTGCGTTACCATCATATTGATCCGAAATAGTAATGGCTCATTTGTTTACATATACATTGTTTGTCCCAGATGGCTGGTCCCACCACAACTCGTTTAGATATCAAATAAGTTATACGCCATAAAACTAAGCTCTGAATATTAAAGGCAGATGTGGAGGTAAATGTATGTCTTTCACTGATATGGCAATGTTATTGAGATTTACCCAGAGGGAAGAATCAGGTTTATAAATTTAACAAGATAGTGCTTGGTACGGTAATCATCTTCACACATGGCATCACCATCGTCTGTGCCGGAATGATTACTCAATGTATTAATGGCACATGACCACTGCAGCTTTGTCTCTGATGAATGTCGCTCATAGAACTATTGCCGGATAACTTCTCATTTATGAACTAAGCTTCCCGTTTGCCTTCTGGTCACGTAATATTTATGCGGTCTATAGATGTCAAGACAATTTCCAATGTACTCGTTCAGCCCCCATCGCGTCACACGGAATGACGCTCTTCTGCCGTGCTGTGACAGAGATATGTTGCTCTTTTTAGTTTACATTTTGTTATCAGCAATGTGTGACAATGCACGCGTCTGAGTAGGTTATGCTACTTTGCAGTTCTGAAGTTAAACACACAAGGTAACTTTGATGATTAGATTCTGATTATAGAGGTACGCATTGGAACCTGCTTTCACAGACTAAACCATGCGTCTTTAATCGACTTGAATCCTACTTAGAGCGGTTCCGTAATCACCCCCGTCAGACCCCATTCGTCCATTGATCCCTCTTGATCTTGACTCTTTCATGTTAACGAGTTAGCGTCACAAGCAGAATGGGTCAGGTAAGATATTAATCTAGTCTCGTGAAAAGCAATGGATTACTACTGGTCTCAAGTAAATAAGTAGCCCATATGATATGAATTAAACACTACAATTATTAATAATCTCTCAACGTCTCCATAATGAATGATACTTAGAATGACGTCTTCATATAAATTCGTAGCATTAAGATGCAGTTACATCGTTCCATGGTTTATGTGACAGCCCAGAGAGGAGTTGAGTAACCTGGTTTATGAGACAACCCAGGGCGGCCTAGGGCGACGGAACTTGATTAGTTTTCCTGAACGACCAGCGGATGGGTCTTTTATGTTCATACACAATTTATCACTTTAGAAAAACGCATTAAACTCATGACTAATGCAATATATTCCTGTAATTCATTTGGGTGATGCAATTTCTATATCCCATAAATCATTATTCCTTAAAAGCATTATTTTGGCAAATGAAATTGAATGAATTGTGGTTGAGGCACGCCCAGCCATAGAACACGCACTGTTTTTATATCAATTCTGAGTAATTGAGTTTTTCAGTAACAACGCTATCCTAAGTAACGGAATTGGCTTTTCATTGTATCATATGAAGAGAGTGCATAACACTTGTACTTGAGATAATGTAATACAAACGATACATAAGTGCGCAATGGCATTGTGATCCGTGAAATATGCTCATGGTCTGTGCGTCATTGCTATGTATCAGCAAACACAAAACGATAATAAACATTAGTTTATTGCTATAACACGGTAGTGAGATACGTTAAAATTAGTTTGCAAGCGGGTGTTTGTTTTTTACAATTTGTGCAAGGCTGTAACTCGTTTTCGTAATGTTGAGAAGATTATAACTCGGTTTGTAGATTATAGCTACATCGGTCGATTGATTATAGCCTCACTGTTGGGTGCTGATATTTCAGTTACTGAAGTCGACTAAGCCTACCTGAATCTCCAATTTGATCATGATTCCGTTTTGAGTCATTTGCTTGGAATGAAGTAGTTAGATACGATTTGCGTGATATTTATAAGGGATGGAACAGATATTGTTAAATTATATATTCACAGTCATATAAATGCATGCGACACAAAGGACTGAAATTCAAGTTTACGTGACATACAAAAATGTGAAGAGATGCAGGTTACTTTTTAGAAATCTATGACGATTTATAATCCATTCTTGTACAACACTTCTAACGCGAGACTTTAAATAGGTGCTATAATTAATATAAGCAATTCCGCTGATTAATTCGCACACACACCTCAATATGTTTGATCATTACAACTGCTTCTACTAGATCAGCGGCGAAACGCCGCTGATTGGAACAGGCTGGTCTGCTTACGATTAACCAAATGTCTCCCCAACATTTCAATCAATAGGTTTTTCTGTGGTAATATAATTGACTTATGGTTAACTAAGTAGGTTTCTTGCTCTGATTTCATTTTTCTGATATCACACCCTCCAAAATCTTCAAATAAATGAATGTCTCAGATGAAGCTATGAATCTGATGAGATAAACCGTCAGTTGATAATACACACGCAGAAATCAGATATTGAATGCAGACAATCGCACCAGGAAATTTCAGCAACTTATGAATGAAGATAAAGCATAATGAGTATTACATCCCTCTGGTCATCGAGAGCAATCATGACATCGTTGTGCACTCTAAGGAGTGCCGTCTCGGCGCCATGTACTTCCCGATAAGCAGATTGGAATTTGCCGTACAGTGAATTGGTAGTCAAGTACTCATTCAATTGCACGAGTGCGCATTCCTCCAACAGTTTGCCCAGAAAACTGCAATTGAAAACGGGTCTCTAGTTCCTGTCCAAGCTAGGTTTCTTGATCAGAGGACGGTCCATTGCCTCCTTACACATTGCAGGGAATATACCAGAGGCAAAAGAGCCATTTATAATTCCCGCCGGAACCGGGGCTACAGAATCCATACATTCCTTCACAGCTCATTCACATCCGACAGTACACTAGCAGCGGGCGAGGCGAGACCATCTGTAATCGTATCCTCGAATGCAGGCTTGTCCATACTACGGATCGGGCGATTTGACTTATTGGGATGATGACGATGAATGGACGACACAAAATGAATTGCGGATTGATCGAGTCCAAGGCCAAGTTAGTGAGCCAAGTATCAGCTGTTCGCGCCAGGATAAGGACCACGCACATGAGTGGGGCCCTTGACGTGCTGTTATAATCCGAGCGACTTCACAAGATCCAAGAACCGAAGTGCGTCATTATCTTTTAGGATCGTCGATATGAATATTGATATCACCAGCAATCATCAAGTGTCCGGGTGCTAAAAGGGCATGTTCAAGCAATGATGAGAAACCAGGAAGGAACTGCATAATTGTGAATTTATGTTGGATGGAATAGGATGGCCTGTATATGAATAGAAGATGCATGATCGTAGTTCCACTGTGAAAATTTACATCCATCACCTCGCATGACTGGCATGTGCTCACCCGTTACGCACAATAAGTGCAATTCCACCTCCTTTCCTGCTATTCCTAGGGACATATTGAGGCGTATATCCACTGAGAGTGGCAGACAAATCCGTACCTGTTTTGGCACAATTTTTATCGTTAATCTAACTATCAGTGACGATAAAAATAGCCGTCCGCTTTTCTGAGATAGAAGGGCGCAGGGAACTCATTTTATTTGTCATTGATCGTGCATTTCCGAAAGGTCATATATACACATTTCACAACAGTCCGAGTCACTGGACTCTCAGGGTGGTCGATTGTCAGAGCGGGCACTCTCGCCGTGGCTCTTTGTGCAACCACTCTCACTCGTATTGTTCTCTGCAGGTTTTGTACCCCTCTGCAGCCTCTCTTTGTCATTGGCTGCCTATTCATTCCAAGTTCTTTCAGCGTCTGCCATACATTTAGTTCCAGTCAAGGTTATTTGCAGTTTTCTTTTAAGGGCTTTTCTAGAGCCCGTATAAATATCCTTGTCAATAGAGTAGAAATATATTTGCTTCAAAGAAAACATAGTTTTCTTCGCGTATTGTTGTTGGTTTCTTTGTTTGTTTTCTATGGAAACGTACTTTCAAAAACTTAAAAGATATGTAGATAAAAACAAAAAGAAATTCCACTGCCAAAATAAAACGATTTCTTCTTGTAAACCCACCACCAGCTCTCTATATAACCAAACAAAGTAAGTTATATTTGAAACTAGTAAAACAAAATATAAATATCCAAAATCAAGTAAAATATGCGGAGCAGAAGTGCAGCACGTCCGTCGTGCGCAACAATCAGCAACTAGCGTAGCTACTGAAAGTATGAAAACTTTGGTTTCCAAGGTGCGGTTGCCAAGCAGCTTGCTAGGCAATACAAATATTTGGCTGAACAGTCTCTTTGAGAGTAGGGATGGAAAGTTAGCACAGAGGTTAGCGTGGGAGGTCGTTTCTAGTACACTGCATATAGCTGAGAAAGGAGGCAAGCATTCCATTGGTTTTTTTTTGGGGGGGGGGGGGGGGGGGCGGCAAGATATGTCCCAAACAACTTGCAGGGATGATGATGCAAGTAACAAATATTTTGAGTAGATCAACACCTCTTCCCCTTAGTTTTGTTCTTCCCTGTGACCAATGAATAGTATATGTTTCTTCATACATCAAGCATTGCCACCTGACTGCAAGACATACATACCCTGTATATCTGGCATGGAGCGCTGATACTGGTCAACATCGGAGCAGAACACTGTGTAGCTGAGCCTCTTCAGCAGCTGAGCCTCTTCAGCAGCTGAGCTCATAGCTCTACCTCCTGTTCACGACTTATGAACAAGTTGAGGGGGGCACCTTGAGTCAAAGTCACCCGTCAGGTGCACGACTCATTAATGGGCATTTGAATGGAATCTGCTAGCATATTTAATTTCCACTTCTCCAATATTCACAGCTTTACCATTTAAGTCCATGCATATTTCACCTAATTCCCTCCACAGTATTTCAACAGCATAAAATGTAGTGCCTTACTTAGGAGATCTTTGCAGATGACTTTATCATGGGTCATGAGGTTGTCAATGATGACTCTCCACAGACCAATACATCCATCCAAAAGAAACCTCCATCCAAGAGCAACTAAAATGCTTCTCGTTTCCAAGCCTTGTGGGTGTACGAGTAGCTACTCTAGCTGGCCAGCATCTGGGAGCAAGTTCTGAAGCTTGGAAGGTTGTGGCCACTGCAAACAATGCCAGACATAGTTTTACCCATCAAGACCAGACACCAACATTAAGTCAACTTTAAAGGCAATTACCAGTGATTACGTACATATGGGAACACATTGTTTAGCAGTGGTTCAACGCGATCCTTCTCCTCACTGCGATATACAACATCAAGGAGTTCTGCAAGGATCACTAGGGCTTGTACACTGTACTGTGCGAAGCTCTTCTCTGGGTCACGGGGCTGCCAGGGGGCAGCGCCAGACAGAATGGCTGTCTCTGGTGCAACTTCTGCTGTCAAATCTACAGAAACAAGAGAGAATAAGATATCCGTTCTCAGGGCATCACAAATTTGTTGTCATTGAATATGATGACAATAGGTCGTGTACAACGAGGCCTGCAGATTGGTCAGACTCTTGACTTAGTCAGCTATCAGTTCTTCTGACAGAGCCTTATAATTGTTTAGTCTCAAAGCCATGCAGCTTTAGTCACATTGCCAAAGTGCAGCTAATCGTTGCTCGGGTAAACATCCACAGCCAAGTCAGTTGTAGCTCAGTCAATCTGATACGTGGATTCCCACACCCCATTCATAGCATGCAGCGCCTAGGCTATGAAGTAACAATGTGGTGTACATCCTACCCTCAGTGTCTTGGTCCGATGTCACCTCCTCCACTTCAGCAGTCACGTTTATCTGAGGACAAGGCTTTACGGCCAAGTTCCGTCTGAAGAAAGTTGTCTGTTCCAGACAAGAACCAGCAATATCCCCTGTGGCCTCCAGAAGCTTCTGTGTTATCTCCTGCATATCATTAATATAATGTTTGATATGGATGCAGCTTTGAACAAAGTCAGGGGAAGAGAAAGGACAGACATTGCACACAAATATGCAAATATGCTTTTTCTGAAGAGTTTAGCTACAAAAGCTGCATTCACAATCACAAGTTGTGCGGTAAATACAGCCTATGACTATGCTGCACACAAGATCTACTTTTTACAAAGACGCTTATTAGTTTTTGATTTAAGTATACCCATTGAGAGCCTTTGGGCCAAACATTATTGCTGCCAGAAACTTTATGCAAGACATCTCTGGCAACAGCCAATAAATCAGCTAACATCCAGACATCCATTCAATTCTCTACATACCTGCCGATCCTCAAACATAGGAATCTTCTGAAAAAAAATTGAGTATCCTGGACACAGAAGTGCAAAATTCCTAGGCTCTTTGCTCGTCCAAGTAATACGTACCTTGTTAACGGAGCACTTGACAAAAAACTGATGCTACAGAATATTTTAATTCCTGGCCATGTTGATTGTCGATATAATTGTTTTATGGGAATGTAATGTGAAGTCAGATATATCCACTGTATGGATACTCTATATTTAGGTTGACCAGCAATGTCGTTAACATTTTCTTAACTCTCTAATCGGAAATAATAGAGTGTTATATATATGTAAGCAGTTGACACATGTTTATATTATGTGAAGAAGAGCCCAATGCATGATTGCATCTAGTCCTGCGCAGAAGTATACCAACGTTATTCATGGTGAACATTGCATAAATTCAAAGGTGCCACAATAATATACGCGAAAAACAAGGTTTGCCCCTAAGTAGAGGGCATAGAGCCTTATGTGTGTTGTAGACCACAACACAACATAGATATGACAGCATTTCGTACTATCAGAGTTACTTATCAGAAACTATTCCGACGTTCACCACAATCTGGCCGTATATTACCATAGACAGGAAGCGTATGGCACATCACATTCGCCATGAAGGTATTTTAGTTGACGTAATCAGGAAGAAGCATTTGTATTTTCTGTATGAACAGGGTGATACAGAAGCTGCTAGGAAG
This sequence comes from Urechis unicinctus, assembly GCA_034190875.2. Taxonomy (NCBI): domain Eukaryota; kingdom Metazoa; phylum Annelida; class Polychaeta; order Xenopneusta; family Urechidae; genus Urechis; species Urechis unicinctus. The sequence continues at coordinate 61,302,771 of CM067345.1, forward strand.
CACTACACAGCCGCGCTGAGATTGGCCCCGGATGATGCTCTGATCGGACACAACGCACTCAAGTATCTATTGCAAGCTGCAATATTAGACGTGAATTTGCATAGGGTTCTCTATCGATCACATTGCATAATACCAGTCACATGGAGTCATTCTCATGACTAGTTCTGATTGTAGTCAGTCGTTCTGACGATGGCCAGGGTCGCACTAAGCTGATACATTATATATCATGGTGCAATTGCATGTGTAGTTGAATTATAAGCAATCTCTGTTCAAGTCTTGAGTACCTTAAAGCCATAGTGGCCACCAGTAATTCTATGACATACTTCTCACAACCCATCATCAATAGCTGTAATGACTCTCACGACATTAAGTTGTTAAGCATGTGACATGAATCACTTGCAACAATACAGCATCAGAATTTCCTTTGGAACATGATGATTAGATGCTAATATTTCATAGGCGATATCCCAAAATAATCCAGAGATCACAAGAATAATTCCAGGATTAAAAGAATGCTATGCTTTTTGTACATGGACAGTGGATCGATTTTGAGTAAGCTTGCAACATTAACCCTCCTCTGAATGGTGTCATATTGTAGTTAATCATCTATCGATATTGACCACCAGAACGTAGTTATTAAGTCTCGCATATTAGATATTTTCTACCAGGACACTTTCATTAACATTAGTTGCTGTTATAAACGAACTACTACATTCAATTAAATTTAAAATGAAAGAATATACAATGAGGTGCATGTGACAACCTTAAGGCATATAGTGCGTTACCATCATATTGATCCGAAATAGTAATGGCTCATTTGTTTACATATACATTGTTTGTCCCAGATGGCTGGTCCCACCACAACTCGTTTAGATATCAAATAAGTTATACGCCATAAAACTAAGCTCTGAATATTAAAGGCAGATGTGGAGGTAAATGTATGTCTTTCACTGATATGGCAATGTTATTGAGATTTACCCAGAGGGAAGAATCAGGTTTATAAATTTAACAAGATAGTGCTTGGTACGGTAATCATCTTCACACATGGCATCACCATCGTCTGTGCCGGAATGATTACTCAATGTATTAATGGCACATGACCACTGCAGCTTTGTCTCTGATGAATGTCGCTCATAGAACTATTGCCGGATAACTTCTCATTTATGAACTAAGCTTCCCGTTTGCCTTCTGGTCACGTAATATTTATGCGGTCTATAGATGTCAAGACAATTTCCAATGTACTCGTTCAGCCCCCATCGCGTCACACGGAATGACGCTCTTCTGCCGTGCTGTGACAGAGATATGTTGCTCTTTTTAGTTTACATTTTGTTATCAGCAATGTGTGACAATGCACGCGTCTGAGTAGGTTATGCTACTTTGCAGTTCTGAAGTTAAACACACAAGGTAACTTTGATGATTAGATTCTGATTATAGAGGTACGCATTGGAACCTGCTTTCACAGACTAAACCATGCGTCTTTAATCGACTTGAATCCTACTTAGAGCGGTTCCGTAATCACCCCCGTCAGACCCCATTCGTCCATTGATCCCTCTTGATCTTGACTCTTTCATGTTAACGAGTTAGCGTCACAAGCAGAATGGGTCAGGTAAGATATTAATCTAGTCTCGTGAAAAGCAATGGATTACTACTGGTCTCAAGTAAATAAGTAGCCCATATGATATGAATTAAACACTACAATTATTAATAATCTCTCAACGTCTCCATAAATGAATGATACTTAGAATGACGTCTTCATATAAATTCGTAGCATTAAGATGCAGTTACATCGTTCCATGGTTTATGTGACAGCCCAGAGAGGAGTTGAGTAACCTGGTTTATGAGACAACCCAGGGCGGCCTAGGGCGACGGAACTTGATTAGTTTTCCTGAACGACCAGCGGATGGGTCTTTTATGTTCATACACAATTTATCACTTTAGAAAAACGCATTAAACTCATGACTAATGCAATATATTCCTGTAATTCATTTGGGTGATGCAATTTCTATATCCCATAAATCATTATTCCTTAAAAGCATTATTTTGGCAAATGAAATTGAATGAATTGTGGTTGAGGCACGCCCAGCCATAGAACACGCACTGTTTTTATATCAATTCTGAGTAATTGAGTTTTTCAGTAACAACGCTATCCTAAGTAACGGAATTGGCTTTTCATTGTATCATATGAAGAGAGTGCATAACACTTGTACTTGAGATAATGTAATACAAACGATACATAAGTGCGCAATGGCATTGTGATCCGTGAAATATGCTCATGGTCTGTGCGTCATTGCTATGTATCAGCAAACACAAAACGATAATAAACATTAGTTTATTGCTATAACACGGTAGTGAGATACGTTAAAATTAGTTTGCAAGCGGGTGTTTGTTTTTTTTACAATTTGTGCAAGGCTGTAACTCGTTTTCGTAATGTTGAGAAGATTATAACTCGGTTTGTAGATTATAGCTACATCGGTCGATTGATTATAGCCTCACTGTTGGGTGCTGATATTTCAGTTACTGAAGTCGACTAAGCCTACCTGAATCTCCAATTTGATCATGATTCCGTTTTGAGTCATTTGCTTGGAATGAAGTAATTTGATACGATTTGCGTGATATTTATAAGGGATGGAACAGATATTGTTAAATTATATATTCACAGTCATATAAATGCATGCGACACAAAGGACTGAAATTCAAGTTTACGTGACATACAAAAATGTGAAGAGATGCAGGTTACTTTTTAGAAATCTATGACGATTTATAATCCATTCTTGTACAACACTTCTAACGCGAGACTTTAAATAGGTGCTATAATTAATATAAGCAATTCCGCTGATTAATTCGCACACACACCTCAATATGTTTGATCATTACAACTGCTTCTACTAGATCAGCGGCGAAACGCCGCTGATTGGAACAGGCTGGTCTGCTTACGATTAACCAAATGTCTCCCCAACATTTCAATCAATAGGTTTTTCTGTGGTAATATAATTGACTTATGGTTAACTAAGTAGGTTTCTTGCTCTGATTTCATTTTTCTGATATCACACCCTCCAAAATCTTCAAATAAATGAATGTCTCAGATGAAGCTATGAATCTGATGAGATAAACCGTCAGTTGATAATACACACGCAGAAATCAGATATTGAATGCAGACAATCGCACCAGGAAATTTCAGCAACTTATGAATGAAGATAAAGCATAATGAGTATTACATCCCTCTGGTCATCGAGAGCAATCATGACATCGTTGTGCACTCTAAGGAGTGCCGTCTCGGCGCCATGTACTTCCCGATAAGCAGATTGGAATTTGCCGTACAGTGAATTGGTAGTCAAGTACTCATTCAATTGCACGAGTGCGCATTCCTCCAACAGTTTGCCCAGAAAACTGCAATTGAAAACGGGTCTCTAGTTCCTGTCCAAGCTAGGTTTCTTGATCAGAGGACGGTCCATTGCCTCCTTACACATTGCAGGGAATATACCAGAGGCAAAAGAGCCATTTATAATTCCCGCCGGAACCGGGGCTACAGAATCCATACATTCCTTCACAGCTCATTCACATCCGACAGTACACTAGCAGCGGGCGAGGCGAGACCATCTGTAATCGTATCCTCGAATGCAGGCTTGTCCATACTACGGATCGGGCGATTTGACTTATTGGGATGATGACGATGAATGGACGACACAAAATGAATTGCGGATTGATCGAGTCCAAGGCCAAGTTAGTGAGCCAAGTATCAGCTGTTCGCGCCAGGATAAGGACCACGCACATGAGTGGGGCCCTTGACGTGCTGTTATAATCCGAGCGACTTCACAAGATCCAAGAACCGAAGTGCGTCATTATCTTTTAGGATCGTCGATATGAATATTGATATCACCAGCAATCATCAAGTGTCCGGGTGCTAAAAGGGCATGTTCAAGCAATGATGAGAAACCAGGAAGGAACTGCATAATTGTGAATTTATGTTGGATGGAATAGGATGGCCTGTATATGAATAGAAGATGCATGATCGTAGTTCCACTGTGAAAATTTACATCCATCACCTCGCATGACTGGCATGTGCTCACCCGTTACGCACAATAAGTGCAATTCCACCTCCTTTCCTGCTATTCCTAGGGACATATTGAGGCGTATATCCACTGAGAGTGGCAGACAAATCCGTACCTGTTTTGGCACAATTTTTATCGTTAATCTAACTATCAGTGACGATAAAAATAGCCGTCCGCTTTTCTGAGATAGAAGGGCGCAGGGAACTCATTTTATTTGTCATTGATCGTGCATTTCCGAAAGGTCATATATACACATTTCACAACAGTCCGAGTCACTGGACTCTCAGGGTGGTCGATTGTCAGAGCGGGCACTCTCGCCGTGGCTCTTTGTGCAACCACTCTCACTCGTATTGTTCTCTGCAGGTTTTGTACCCCTCTGCAGCCTCTCTTTGTCATTGGCTGCCTATTCATTCCAAGTTCTTTCAGCGTCTGCCATACATTTAGTTCCAGTCAAGGTTATTTGCAGTTTTCTTTTAAGGGCTTTTCTAGAGCCCGTATAAATATCCTTGTCAATAGAGTAGAAATATATTTGCTTCAAAGAAAACATAGTTTTCTTCGCGTATTGTTGGTTTCTTTGTTTTGTTTCTATGGAAACGTACTTTCAAAAACTTAAAAGATATGTAGATAAAAACAAAAAGAAATTCCACTGCCAAAATAAAACGATTTCTTCTTGTAAACCCACCACCAGCTCTCTATATAACCAAACAAAGTAAGTTATATTTGAAACTAGTAAAACAAAATATAAATATCCAAAATCAAGTAAAATATGCGGAGCAGAAGTGCAGCACGTCCGTCGTGCGCAACAATCAGCAACTAGCGTAGCTACTGAAAGTATGAAAACTTTGGTTTCCAAGGTGCGGTTGCCAAGCAGCTTGCTAGGCAATACAAATATTTGGCTGAACAGTCTCTTTGAGAGTAGGGATGGAAAGTTAGCACAGAGGTTAGCGTGGGAGGTCGTTTCTAGTACACTGCATATAGCTGAGAAAGGAGGCAAGCATTCCATTGGTTTTTTTTTGGGGGGGGGGGGGGGGTGGGGCGGCAAGATATGTCCCAAACAACTTGCAGGGATGATGATGCAAGTAACAAATATTTTGAGTAGATCAACACCTCTTCCCCTTAGTTTTGTTCTTCCCTGTGACCAATGAATAGTATGTTTCTTCATACATCAAGCATTGCCACCTGACTGCAAGACATACATACCCTGTATATCTGGCATGGAGCGCTGATACTGGTCAACATCGGAGCAGAACACTGTGTAGCTGAGCCTCTTCAGCAGCTGAGCCTCTTCAGCAGCTGAGCTCATAGCTCTACCTCCTGTTCACGACTTATGAACAAGTTGAGGGGGGCACCTTGAGTCAAAGTCACCCGTCAGGTGCACGACTCATTAATGGGCATTTGAATGGAATCTGCTAGCATATTTAATTTCCACTTCTCCAATATTCACAGCTTTACCATTTAAGTCCATGCATATTTCACCTAATTCCCTCCACAGTATTTCAACAGCATAAAATGTAGTGCCTTACTGAGGAGATCTTTGCAGATGACTTTATCATGGGTCATGAGGTTGTCAATGATGACTCTCCACAGACCAATACATCCATCCAAAAGAAACCTCCATCCAAGAGCAACTAAAATGCTTCTCGTTTCCAAGCCTTGCGGGTGTACGAGTAGCTACTCTAGCTGGCCAGCATCTGGGAGCAAGTTCTGAAGCTTGGAAGGTTGTGGCCACTGCAAACAATGCCAGACATAGTTTTACCCATCAAGACCAGACACCAACATTAAGTCAACTTTAAAGGCAATTACCAGTGATTACGTACATATGGGAACACATTGTTTAGCAGTGGTTCAACGCGATCCTTCTCCTCACTGCGATATACAACATCAAGGAGTTCTGCAAGGATCACTAGGGCTTGTACACTGTACTGTGCGAAGCTCTTCTCTGGGTCACGGGGCTGCCAGGGGGCAGCGCCAGACAGAATGGCTGTCTCTGGTGCAACTTCTGCTGTCAAATCTACAGAAACAAGAGAGAATAAGATATCCGTTCTCAGGGCATCACAAATTTGTTGTCATTGAATATGATGACAATAGGTCGTGTACAACGAGGCCTGCAGATTGGTCAGACTCTTGACTTAGTCAGCTATCAGTTCTTCTGACAGAGCCTTATAATTGTTTAGTCTCAAAGCCATGCAGCTTTAGTCACATTGCCAAAGTGCAGCTAATCGTTGCTCGGGTAAACATCCACAGCCAAGTCAGTTGTAGCTCAGTCAATCTGATACGTGGATTCCCACACCCCATTCATAGCATGCAGCGCCTAGGCTATGAAGTAACAATGTGGTGTACATCCTACCCTCAGTGTCTTGGTCCGATGTCACCTCCTCCACTTCAGCAGTCACGTTTATCTGAGGACAAGGCTTTACGGCCAAGTTCCGTCTGAAGAAAGTTGTCTGTTCCAGACAAGAACCAGCAATATCCCCTGTGGCCTCCAGAAGCTTCTGTGTTATCTCCTGCATATCATTAATATAATGTTTGATATGGATGCAGCTTTGAACAAAGTCAGGGGAAGAGAAAGGACAGACATTGCACACAAATATGCAAATATGCTTTTTCTGAAGAGTTTAGCTACAAAAGCTGCATTCACAATCACAAGTTGTGCGGTAAATACAGCCTATGACTATGCTGCACACAAGATCTACTTTTTACAAAGACGCTTATTAGTTTTTGATTTAAGTATACCCATTGAGAGCCTTTGGGCCAAACATTATTGCTGCCAGAAACTTTATGCAAGACATCTCTGGCAACAGCCAATAAATCAGCTAACATCCAGACATCCATTCAATTCTCTACATACCTGCCGATCCTCAAACATAGGAATCTTCTGAAAAAAAATTGAGTATCCTGGACACAGAAGTGCAAAATTCCTAGGCTCTTTGCTCGTCCAAGTAATACGTACCTTGTTAACGGAGCACTTGACAAAAACTGATGCTACAGAATATTTTAATTCCTGGCCATGTTGATTGTCGATATAATTGTTTTATGGGAATGTAATGTGAAGTCAGATATATCCACTGTATGGATACTCTATATTTAGGTTGACCAGCAATGTCGTTAACATTTTCTTAACTCTCTAATCGGAAATAATAGAGTGTTATATATATGTAAGCAGTTGACACATGTTTATATTATGTGAAGAAGAGCCCAATGCATGATTGCATCTAGTCCTGCGCAGAAGTATACCAACGTTATTCATGGTGAACATTGCATAAATTCAAAGGTGCCACAATAATATACGCGAAAAACAAGGTTTGCCCCTAAGTAGAGGGCATAGAGCCTTATGTGTGTTGTAGACCACAACACAACATAGATATGACAGCAAAAATGCAACAATTTCATAAACTGCTCATATATAATGTATGATAATAGGGAATGGTGCATCCTCAGCACTTCAAGGAATGTTAAATATATGTCATTCACCGCTGAGATTGGTAAACATAATCACACAAGATGAAAGACAAACTATTTTATCGCAACAAAAACTGAATTCAAGAAAAGTATAGCGACACATGTTCTTGTACACTTATCACATTAAATGTTTATCAGATGATCAATTAAACATTTGAGTTTGGGCTGCAATTGGTGTAAATTAGTAAACCGGGATTACTTAGTTCATCACGATTACTTATCTCTGTAAAGGCTATCCTTATAAGAGAAAAAAGCAGAATGACATTCCATGTTGAATATATGCATAATTGATTTCTCTTAGCTAACCCAACCCAAAAACTCAACAGTAGTTTGATTTCACCATTAAGCATTGTGCATTTGTCACGTAACTTTCCCTCTCTACCTTGCCTATTCCAGCTGAAGATCATACAACAATAAGTGGTACATCAAGCAATGCAATATACCAGGGTAAGTACAAGATGGGAGTGATCAGCCTTGCCTTTCTACCAGAGTGGTAATGGAACACAATGATGTCTTCAAAGACAAACAGCTGTTTAAGGCATGGGATCAAACCCTTTGGATAGAGATAAAGCAGGTTTCCGGGTGACAGCAAGCAAGCTCCCTTCATTAAGTGCGACACCCCAACCACAATGTTATCATTGGGATCAACACACACACCACGTGGTGTTTCATCTGTCCATCCCCACTGCCAATGGAGCCAAACTTGATCGAGAACTGGCCAGTTGGATCAAGGATCTTGATGCAATGATTGCTGCTGTCAGCTAGAATGATTCTGTCCTGGTGATCTACAGTGACGTAACGAGGCCAGTGGAACTGCTCGTTGCCCGAGACCCTGACCCAACTTGGCGTATACATTGACCATCGGGCACATGTAAGCTAACTGTGTGCTTACCATGCTTGATAATTCACACGGAGAAATCAGATATTGAATACAGACAACGGCACTAGGTCATTTCAGGAACACACCATAGTGCAGCGTGCTTAGCTGGACGAAGTGGTGACCACAAGCTGGAATGACTCTCTATAGGCTTTATACAACATCACTGGACGCGAGAAGCAAAACATGACCTGCCAGAGCCACGAAAATTTGACAGCTGATATTAAATTTGTTTTTATCTTTACTTGGTTTGTTTAAATTGTTCCTTTATATTTTATAAGTACGTAGTACTCTATGGTTTGATCGACAAACAGTAAAACGGCCGTAGCTCAATGAGGTCGTCATTTGTCGCTATGGATAGACCCAAACGGCCATTAGCTATAAAAAGATGTCCTTATTGCGGTCAAATATCGTAGGATATGTAAGTTATATCCTCCTGACAGTTCACAACTGTTGTGGCAAAAGTTACTGATAGATCACTCGTCACGGTGATCCGTTTGCAACCCAAGGTGACCATCGTTTATAGCAATAACTCCCGTCTTTACGTGAACTATAATACGCGCATTAGCTCCCTGTCAAGTAGATGATTGACCATGACTAAATATATTCAATTGACAAAACAAACATTATTTAGCTGCTACTTAAAAAACATACCTACCATTATATTTGCTCGCACACTAAGCTGTGAAATGAATGACAGTAGAGTCGAGACATTGCTGCAGTCGGTCATGTTGCTGGTAGTCCATATGGTTTGATCAACCGATTGACCTTCAAAGTACTATGTGCGACCGCATCAACGAACCATTGGGACCTTATTAAAGGTGTATGCACCCGCATGTTATTACAAATGTGAAATTCATATTGAGTGCCTAAGATGGAGGAAAAGTGGTTTTGCGACTTGGTTTCATTACCCTCTAGAGTAGCACATGTTTTTATCATCCCTAATCATGACTTATTTACAAAGTTACGGTAACACACTCGAAGTGCAGATCAGTGAATTTGCTGACTTTGATGAGATCCATTTTCTATCAAACGATCACTCTTCGACAATGATATTCTGAATCAATAATGCTTATATCGTGCGCAATCATTTAGTAGCGATTTGCGCTCAATAATTGCCTTCTCAAACGATATTGTTGATAGGAAATATCGCTGTAAATTGTTGGATTGCGGGAAGCAAATACCGTATTGGGGAGGCACATGCAATCTCGCATAAACCAATGACGTTATATTAGCTCCGTAGCACACTCGTTAAGTGTCTTTCAGAATGATGGAGATTGCTGCCACGATATGGTTAAGTAGGAAGACAACCTATCCCAGTAGTTGCTGGGGCAATCGGATCACTAGATCATTGGGTTGATTACCGTCGACAAATTGTATGTTCGAAGAAAAATAGTTTTCCAAGATACAGTATTCGATATTATAGGCTCTTAAATAAAGCAGCTGTAAACCTTCAAGATATTGGCACATCTTTCCGTGGTTATTCACTTCCCAAAATCAGCTCATCTGACTTGCTTGTGTCGTCAGGTTTGACCGAAAACAATTTAAATGGAAACTTGAATAAGATATATGTACCAGATTAACCATAGAATATCTTGATATAGAAGATGGACGCGCAGGGCTAACATACTTTATATGATAGCCCAGAATATCCTAACCAATGAAGAATTTGATGACATGAAAAAACCTTAAGCTTGCCATCATCTGAATCGATAACGTTCAGGAGCTTGACCAAGTGACATATATATCTATCCTTGACATGCCACTACCGTGGTTTGGATAGTTTTATAAATAGGACGCGATTGATGATGGTATAAAGGAGATTATATATCTTACGTATGATGGTGAATAAACTTGATCATAACAATGCGTCACTGTCAAATAACAAATTAACAAGCATTGACGCATGAAATATGGTAATATGTTCACAAAACTGACAATTTCTCACTATATATATATATATATATATATATATATATGTATATATATATATTATATATATATATATATATATATATATATACATATATATATATATCAATATATATAAAAATATAAATATATATATATATATATATATATATATACATATATTATATATATATATATAATATATACATATATATATTGTGTATTTGTATATATATGTGTATATATATATGCATATATATATATATGTATATATATATATGCATATATATATGTATATATCATAGATAAATATGCATATATGTATATATACATATAAATATATATATACATATATAAATATGCTTATATATATATATTTATATTCGCGACAATATCTCACAACATATATATATGCATATATATATATACATATATATATATATGTATATATATATATATAGTATATATATATGTATATATATATATATTTATATAAGCATATTTATATAAGTATATATATATATATGTATATACATTGATATGCATATTTTTCTATGATATATATATATATTTAAGCAACACGTACCACGGGGCTTATTAGGGTACTAGCAGTTGTGTGCAGGTGTTTTGCTTTTCGCGCGGCTTTAGTACATACACTAAAGGAGCAACACTTAACACATATATATGATGTCTTTTTTGGAGTCTTTCTTGCCCAAAACAGACGTGAATATTGACACGGCCTTTTTAAGGTATGATCTCTACACCAGAACGTATTTGATGAAGATTGATGATGTGATATAATGCTACATTAGAAGGCTTTAAGGAGTAATGGACTGGTTTGTGATGAGCAGTCCTGTAACTGCCAAACAACGATTGCTCCCTATCTATGTACGAGGCATATCACTGTTAGTAATGACAAGTGTTTACTCGAAGTTATGAATATTCAGAAAAGTGTTAGACAATGTATGTTTGGCATTTATGTCGTATACATTCACATTTATTGTTTTCTTGCATGAATACGCATTATATATCAGAAGTACAAGGTTGATCAAACGGCTGTAATACACCTGCGTTAATTGAAAACGTTCACATATTGTATATATTAATGGTAGTATTGGGGTGTGAAACCATACGGGCTAATTACGCACGCTATACATGGGTCTTGTGTGAATGGATTAATGCTGCCACTTGTACCTTAAATCGAGCAGCGTGGTTGATGAAGCTGACTTGTCAGGGTAGGTTTCATAGAGTCTCGGCAGAGGTGATATATCACCGCCATTGTTATGAGGCAGGTCCAGCTGTGTCACACACAGAGCATTGACGGCGCAGAATAATGACAAATATCGGCGTATATAAGTGTCAGTTGGCGCTTTTTGGTTCCAGTAGGTGATTTATTGCAAATACGTATCCATAGGTCTTTATGCTGCCGTTAATCGATGTACTCATGGCAACTTGTTTAATACAATGGCCGTTTATTGACTGGACTGATATGTCAGACGAACGTTATTGAGATTGTCTCGGTTTGGAACACCTGCGTTCTGTTAGTTGATAGTAAGTTGTCGCTGCTTAACGTTCATATGTTCGATGGTTACTGATTACGTATATACACATTATGCAAAACATATAATGTGGATATATGTGTATTGTAAACATCCAACACAGCCAATATTACTTATGGCTTTTTCCAAATTCATTGATTATTACAGTGTATTTATGGTTATAAATATACTGCTGCCATGATGTGAGCACAAGCTGTTTTAACAGTGTCTCGATATGCTGTTGTTTTGCAACCCATTGGTTAAGTATTAGCACATCATGTCATTAAATGGAATCACACACGGCGCGAACACGGTTAGACAAACACATTATACCCTTATGAACACATAAGAGCAGCCTTTATCAATAAAAGATAGTATACCAGTAAATTCATGCAATTACATCTGTCTCAAAATATATAGAGACGCAGATATATTGTGTAGACATATTTTGACATATCCTTGTTAATATTTATTGCTGCTTGTGTTACAACAAACGCCAAAGAATTCTTCACTTTCAATGACAATAAAGGCGATGACAACAGTGTATATAACGTCATTGTACACCTTTCGAAATCCGTTTTAGGGGACTTATAAACAGAACGACTGCTGCGTTGAAAAAAAAACAGGTACGGAGATCAAATGCAGATGGAGCACGGATCTGTTGCTAATAAATCGATCTGAATCAAATTGTTCAAAAACCCACAGCAAACCATATATGATTGCACTGGCGCCTGCCTGATCTCGGCTTTTAACAGGGCCATTGCAAACTGCTTTGTTGTGTTCTGTTGAATCAATACCGGCCACAAAACCCTTTGTATCTTTCCATGCACGTCACATATCCTCCATATCAATGACGCTGTTCCTCTATAAATGTTACTTCTGCAATCAATATCGCTTTGCATTACCTGAAATGTCGTAGATGAGCACAGTCAACATCGTACCTCCTTCATGCAGGTGGCTGCCACCCTGATTGTTATCTTTACAATCTGCATTGCTATAATGTACAGCTAAGTGAATTTTATAGTTGAATAACACTATGATGTTGTACTTGATAAAGCATTATTATATACATAGGTGGGTAACAGATAAAATAAATGCTGACGAGACTTACATGTCACAAGACAAACAACAAAATCTATACATAGGATATATATGATTTTCATAAAAGGCATGCACCATAAGATTGACCGGCGAGTTAATTGATACTAATGACATATCCCCTCGTAAGGTGTCATACGAGACAGAAGTTTATTAAAATATTTATGTTTCACCTTTACCAAGCAGCACACTCAAATACATCGCAAACAAAGCGGGAAGTGTCTTTAACTAGCTTATTGCTGATGGAACACATCATGAGGTGCACGAATTGTCAAGTTTACTCACATGCAAATGAGTTGCCTCATCTGTGAGTCTTACCTCATATAAAATAATATGCTTACCAATAAGCAATTGAACCTGCGTAAATCGACATACTTTTGCCTGGCGTATCCTTTAAATATCAAATAGAGGCAACGGCTTGTATGCAAGTTCAAGATCACGTCACATTACAATGGTGATGAGGTTGCCTTTTGGAAATCAACGGCGATTTAGAGGTCGCCCTTATAAAACACCTAACCATCTGATACGATACTTCAAAGGGATGACTTAATTAATATATGCAATAGCATTAGTACATTTGGGCACACACAACTCAGTTTCTTTGATCAGTGTTGCACGCTCTGAAACTGCTTCTGCAAGATCAGCTCATAAAGGCCACTGATGGGAATGGGCATGTCTGCTTAAGGTCAACCAAAATGTCGCTTGCTAGCAAAGAAAGCCTCCCCAACATTGCAATCAATTCACAGTATTTGTTTATGCGGTAATGCACACAACTAACAACTGGCGCCAGCAGGTTTCTTAATTTGATTTCATGTATACTGACATCTTATAATAACTGAATAGCTCGTATAAAGTGATGATTCTGGTGTCACATGCAGAAATCAGATATTACATACAGACGACCACACCAGGAATTGCCAGGAACACAGAATAAAGCACAGTGCACAACTGGACGAAGTGGTGACCACAAGCTTGAATGATTCTCTTTAGGCTTTATACAACATCACTGGGTTAGTCGGTGTAGCCTTTTCACTACTTCTTGGTTCAATGTAATGGCTTTTCTGTGTCGACTGCAAAATACGACCGCAATAATCCCAACAGAAATGAAATATTAATCAATCTGATAGCACCAATCTGAGCTGATATATTCCTCAGAGCCAGGGATTCACCTCCAATGCGCTCACCACTTGTCTTGCTTTAGGCTTTTATGGTGCTGTCAATCAAGATATTACATTCTGACCGCTAGTTATCATGCTCACTTCTCGTGCAATTTTCAGCTCTTTTGGTAATCTGCTGGTCATTGTGGTGTATGCAGAAACCACAATGGATATAGCGGCATTCTTCCAAACTAGAATAGACTTAGTGCAAGGATCATTCGTTTTCCTCAGGTAAAACAGACTCAGTGTAAGGTTCAATATTTTCTCCATGGAAGAATCGACTCAGTGATAACTTAATTTGTTCCACATAACGTGAGCCGCCTCATTGGCATGCTCGTTCGTTTAGCATTGCTAGACTAGACACCATGTTTTCTTAAGCTCTTTAGCCTGCCACACAAAGCTTACACCAAGCCAATTATAAGCTGGATGAATGTGTGACTGCTGAGAATCTTCGCATCTCAAGGTCCCGTGCCTATGCTAATCCATGTCTCTAATTGATGGCGCTTCTGCAAGACTGCTCCCCTAACAGCTATTACGTTCCCGGTTATACCACCTTCGAGGCATCGTTGAATACTTGTCCCAACGTTGCTGCGTGAATACACGGTAAAGCAAAAGGGGACACAAACACCTTTCTATAATGATGGAGCGGCTAAAGTGTGTGTTGTGTTAATTGAGGAGATAAGCTGATGATCGTGACCACTGAATGATATGTAGGTCAAATTACCCTACGCACACAGGCAAAGACATTGCAACGAGTACTGATGAGCTGCTTAGAGCAATTGTGCAGGGTATGCGGGTAATAACACGAAAACATAATGAGCGCTGAAATCGATCTAAATGGTCTTCTACAAGATGATTCTATTGTACCATCAAGTAACCTGATTGTTATGATATAATCAAGCAATGAAGTATACGCCCAAAATATCCGTTAAGATGAACTGTTTGTTATCGACCTTAAGTGTATCACTGTCAGACATACGAACGCTGAATATATCAAGTTCCAGCGTAGGAAAATAATATTAACTGCGCTCTCCTCCTGCCAGTCCGACCTTCCTTAATAACGATTACTCCCGTATTTACGTGAACTAGATTGCGTGCATTGTCTAACTGTTCCGAGATGATGGACAATGACTGAACATATTCAATTGACAAAACAAATATTATTCAGCTGATATAAACAAAAACACCATTGTACTTGCTTCCACACTAAGCTGTGAAATGAATGACAGTAGAGTCGAGACATTGCTGCAGGCGGTCATCAGCACGGTCCGGATGATTATATGTTGCTGGTAGCCCATATGTATTGATCCAAAGAATGACCTTCAAAGTCTTTATGAGACTCACATACGTTGTGTACCATGTGCAAAAGCATCAACGAACTATTGGGACCTTAATAAAGATCTATGTATACATCCTGCGTGTTATTATGATTGAGATATTTACATTGAGTACTTAAGTTGTATACCAGCTGTATGTTTGAACATGCCATCTTACAACCAACTAGAGCTTCATATATGAGTAATTATATTCACTAAGAACTTGTTTATTTTGATGTTGATGCATGAAACTAACCATGTTACGCGGCCAAAATAAACTAATTTCCTTTGCAAAAGATCGGAGAAAGACTGCTTCTATTAACGCCATTTGATCAAACATTCTGTGCCTGGGCACATGGTTTTATCATCCCTTATCAAGACTTATTTACGGTAACACACTCGATGTGCAGATTAGCGAATTTGCTGACTTTGATGAGATACATTCCATTTCCTATTAAAGGATCACTTTTCGATAATGATCTTCTGAATAAATAATGCTTATGTCGTACACCTTATATTATGTTGTGTGTTGTTAGATTGCGGGAAGCAAATACCGCATTGGGGAGCCACACATGCAATCTCACATAAACCAATGACGTTATACTAGCTCTGTAGCACACTTGCTAAGTGTCTCTCAGAATGATGTCGATTCATGTCACGATATGGTTAAATAGAAAGACAACCTATCCCAGTAGTTATCACTATACCCTAACATAGGTCCCAGAGCAGTCTAGCCGTGGCACATATGATCAGTAGCTTTGATTAGCAAAGATGGAGATGAGAATAAGTTATACGGTAAGATGAATCCCCATTCACGTGGTCGACGATGAATATTTATGGTTCCATGTAGATAAATGTTTGAAAATATTTTGGTTTGACCATTTTAATGTTATAGTATAGTCTTTACAACATATCTTAGAATTTGTAATATGATAGCGAAATCAAACTTTAACCACTAACCATTCGTTGACATTAGCCGATAACCTCAATATCTTCCTTACAACCATATATACTCTGGCCCTAATGGTCAAAATAATGTTTAAACATGAGCGTAGAATATGTTAATTTTAAGTTTTTTAAGACTTGGATTTTTTAAAATATTTAAACACCGAAAAACTATTTTTTCTCATTATTCATGTATTTACAACTTTGAATGAGCTTGCAAAACGCCGTCAATGGCTCATTATGATCATATCTACAGCAAATATTGTAATTCTAATCCATAATGACCGAAAATTATTTCAAAATTTCTGTATTCCGCAAATATACGCAAATATATATAGACACGATAGGTTGGATGTATACATATAAATAAGTATTTTGACCATTCGTTGACGACCTTTATGTGACCAAAAGTATAGACCAGAAATATTAAGCGGAGAAAGGATTTTATTTGCATAAAACTTCAATATTATAATATTAAAAGTATGTCGAATTAATAATTAAAAAAGGAATTATAGCTAAAATTGTCCACGAATGGTCGAAGTCTACGAATAGGGGGAAGCGGCATCGTCAGTATATATATATATATATATATAATAATATAAAAAGATATATATATAGCTATAAATATATAGAGAGAATATCGAGAGTATATATATATAGATCTATATCTATATATAGATATATAGATATATATATATATAGATATATATATCTCTATATATATATATATATATATATATATATATATATATATATATATATATATATATATATATATATATATATATATATATATATATATATATATACATATATATATATATATATACGAATGCGCGACCATTTTGGACATTTAGCAAAAAATCAACCATTTTGGGACATTGGAGGCGACAAAACATATAGTCAATGTGATGATTATTTCTTGTTTTCTGTTGGTCTGTCGGTAACATGTTTCGGTTTCGTAAACTTATTTTGGATTTTTATTGTTTTATTAAACTTATATATTTTGTGTACCAAAATGGGTGTTCCAAAATAGTTCGGGTATAAGGGACATGTAAAAAACCAACTATTTTGGAACATAGCAACAAACCAACTATTTTGGAACATAACAAAAAACCGACCATTTTGGAACATCACAAAAAAACAACTATTTTGGTGCATTAAAAAAAAATCATTTTGGGATATCACCACAAACCTATTATTTTGGCACATAACAGAAACCCAAACGCTCTGGGACGCAACAAAGACCAACCATTATGCGACAGTGTGGCGGGAATTAAAAGTTTGCATCTATGCCATGGGGTATGTCTTTCATCCCTGTCTGTATGACGGGTAATCTTAATTTGAAATGATAATAAGCGATAAAATCAACGTGCAGTTAAGGGGCAATGCATGTTTAATTAACGACGATTCATTTATTTCACATTGAAAGAAGTACTATCCAACGTAATTCAAACATGGAGCAGCAAAGGCTCTATATGTCTGGCGCTTTCGAGTGCGTGGTCAGGCACATGAATAAATATATCTACACCGAGATACGCACACTGTGAAACTGGAAGTCGTACAGGAACTCGTGGGATGTAACGCGCAATATGTGTCGAGAGTCAGAATATGAACTTGACAGGGGTCGGCTTTGTTATCATTGAGAAAACACGAATATAGTTCAGTATCATTCCACATCCTGTCCGAGACCTGTACGCTCCGTCGCTAAGTGATCTTCGATGTTTCAAGCGAGGTTAATCCCAATCTTGCACACACACCGCATAAGGATCATCCTCTGCTACTAATATAACAACACTGATGTAGTTATAGTAATAGACGATTTATATAAATCCCTCTGGCTCCCACTCTTTTGCTCGATATGGTTGTTTGTTTGTCCATGGATGCGTCTCCTTGGTTCATCATAACGCTTAATCATCCAATGTAGCTCACAGACGGGCATGCTTTTTTTTGCTCTAGTTCATAGAAATATACAATAATAACTTAATGATAACCGTACTACCGCTATGTTATCTGTATTATTTCTGATTATATCATCTGCTCTCGTAATACATTCATAGTTCTCCCTAGAGAACAGGTTTCATATGGATTTGAAATGCAGGTAACACAACATTAATATTACAGCTATGGAACAAGTAAGGCTACTGGTAAACATAATTTTAACATTGAGGCCATGGGTAAACAGTTTAAAATCGTTTTTTAACTGTCAAAAGCTATGATCAAATATCATTGCACCATTAACTGGATATGTGTAATACTGTCTATAAACTATATAGTGATTAAAAAGATCACTTGTATGACAATTATGCATGTTTATTGACATTTCAAGCATCATTAAAAGTTTGTGGCACATCCATTTGGAACCAGCACTGCTCATTACAATTATGCATAGTTAATGGAATTTCAAGCATAATTAAGAGGTGGTACAAGGCCCATTGAAACTTGAGCTGCTCATTCATATTTTTTTCCCAGTAGTGACCGTCCCATTGGCAGCTGTGACTTAAGAACTTCTTTCTTCCCTGAAACAATCAACATGTACACATATTAAGCAAATTACTTGACACCACTAATCCAGAGATAACAGTTCTATTATTCAACCATATGATGTGTGGTTCAGATTGATGGGTCATCCCACAGAATGTTAGGTAGTGTTCCTTGCTGGTACAGCTATAACCTACCGTTTGTCTGACTGAATGGTGTAGAACAACTCCAGGTGTCAAAGTGAGGTTGTGTATGAGGGTAGTGTCCAATGAATAGTGTCACATGCATTCTGTATATGATGGTGACCATAAATGTTTTACAGACTAAATTGCTGTTGAACACAAGATTGCAGCACCTCAGCAGGTTTTAGATTGACCAGGACATCTTCAGATAGATGCACCCAACAATAAGAGAGATTATTTTAGAGCTACACAGATTGTATATTTATTACAACTTTTGTAATAATCTGTCTGCAGTGTAATGCTGAGAATAGAAGATATAACTTACTGATAAAGCATCAGATAAAGTTACTTAATTATGAAACATTACATGGCAGTGCATGACTAATCTAGAAGCTTAAATAACAATTCAGCCTACACCACAATTGTGCAACAATTGTATATCATATATGACATCTACCATAAAAGAGATACTGGGAATGATCTTTCTGTCAAATTTATCCTGATTAAAACAATATATTCTAAAGTGTATATACAATACCTGGGAGTAGTTTCCTTAGACTTGGGATCCGAATGTAACTTCTGAAGGCAAGTTGTAGAGCTTGGGTCTGCCTTGTATCCCATTAGAAGTGGTCTGCATGTGCATTGATATATTGTTTTCATATTTTGCTATTAGTTTCTAGTTATAGCAGACTTGTAATGACTTTCATAATATAGCACAGGCCTTTATAGACCATGCAGTGGGCAGTGTCTTGAAATATGAAGGTCACTTAACTAGAATTCATTTATAATGCAAAGAAGCCTTTCGTTGGTTTATACCTTGTCACTAGTTAACAGACCACAGAGGAATGAAAAATACTCACTTGTATCTTTGATGCATGTTCTGCTCGAGACATCCTAATCTGACTCAGAGTAACTAGACATCAAGTTGTTTTTGTTGGCATCTTTAAGTCTGGGGTCTACAGGGCTTTTTGTTTTAGTCAGACTTGTGGCATAACTGGTACTTGCTTGGGCTGCTGGTTCAGTATCTAATGAACAAAAGCACATACATTTTACAATATGCATTGCAAAATTAATATAATTGACACATTACAGACTATGCATTAATTCAGATGTAAACAATGAGAAACAATGTTTGTATCACCGCATATTTCTGCCATTGCTTCACATTTGTTCATAATTATGTGACCTGCATATTATGTGAGTTTTCAGAACCATCTAATTGATCATTTGATGAAAATCGGACCATGTTCCAAAAATGTTGGTATGGTTGTGGTACAAAATTGAAAAATACTTCAAAATACAAGCAAACAAACCTACTGTGTCAAGGCAATCCATTTGTGCCAAGTACACGCCCACTTTAGCTATGGCCAATTCAGGCAGTGTTTTCTGATAGGTACCTATATTAATGAAACATATATGGGTAGATTTTTGGAAATATACATATCTGGTTGGTTCAGAATAGAATTTCTTCCATATTCACTGTACATGGGCCCAATCATAAAATGTTTCCACACTAACTTATAGGATACCTTTCAACGGTCAGATCACATAATTCAATGCCAGGAAACTTATGTGAGGTCACATCAGCTGTTCAGATGAGAACATTCAATATTATCTACTGTCAAATTACATAATAATCATAGTCATGGTGTTTATAGCACAGATGCTCATTTATTATGCAATTAAATAGTTATGCAATTCTGAGGCTGTTTATTTAATGACTGGTGTTATTTGTATTAGGTGACCCTCTGGTGATATCTGACACTTTCAAGTCTGTATTTGCACCATCAACTTATTCCCTCTTTGATAGACCTTTACATTGGCCATTGCTTGGATAGGCAACAGCCCAATATGTATGTGATGTTGTGAATTCAAATTGATATTTGGTCATAACATCAGACAAACTCTTTTTACAATTTAGATCCAACATCAGAAATATGACTACCCCCAAGTATAGTTTATGATTGCAATCTGAGGACCCGTTGAGGTCTATCATATTAAGATAATTGGCAATAGTTAAGTTTATGAAACACCAAGTGACAGTGTATAAGCAGCCACTGATATGTGTTGATCAATTTATAAAACCTACCATGCAAATCATGCAGGCCAGTTAAAACCATCAATGGTGCTGCAACATTAGTCCCTTCAATCACAACTTGCCAAACAGCGCATTACCATACACATTATGGTTATGTCTGACCATAATGTCCATATAACATCATATCTATCTTCATGGCTGAAGCCTAGTGAAGGGAGTGAAGGGCAACCATTAGCTTCGACAGTCGAGATTCCCAACACAAGTTTCCAAGAACATTTGTGGGTTCGCGTTAAGTTAAGAGGCCAGGAGGAACTTCTTCTCGGTTGCATCTACCGCAGCCCCCGATCCACAGCGGACAATAACACCAGCCTCTCATGCCTACTCCATCAAGCTTCAAAACTGAAGCCCACCCATCTAGTGATAGTCGGTGAATTCAATATGAGAGAGATCGACTGGGATACTTGAGTTGCAAATGCACCAGTAACCCACCACTCCCAACAGTTCCTCAACACTGTCCAAGACATCTTCTTGACTCAGCATGTCTTGGAGCCAACCCGCTTTCGCCAAGGTCATAGGCCAAGCATACTGGACCTGATACTTACCGAAGAAGACATCATATCCGCCTTCGAGTATAGCCCCCCCCCCCCCCCCCCCTATGGAAAAGTGATCACATATGTCTCAAGTTCAACATCATTTGCTACCCCACGCCAGCAGTCTCCGACCAGCGCCGTTTCAACCTAAATAGGGGGGACTACCCCCGGCTCACTGGCATGCTTCAAGCAGTCGACTGGGACACTGAACTCGACTGTCCAAGTGCGCAGGAAGCCTGGACCCGTCTTGCCCAACACTTCGATACCGCCATCACCGAATGCATCCCCCGCTCAGCCCCCAAGCGCTCTAGGAAGCAGTTGTACACCACCTCTGAGGTCGATCGTATGCGGAAAACCAAGAAAGCCCTCTGGCACACATATTGTGAGTCCCATAACCAATCTGACCATGTTTGCTACAAAAAGGTCAGGAATGCACTGCGATCGTTTTCCCGTCGACTCCGTACCGACTTCGAACGCCGTATTGATGATGACGCGAAACACAACCCAAAGTCCATCTGGACCGCCCACCAATACGACCTTCCGTCCGACCCCTGATCCTTCCCCCGGGCATGCCTCCAGCAGTGGTTTATAGTCTAAACGCCCAGATTGGACCTACAGGCTCTAGCCTTATTCCCAACATATTACTATTACTATTAATCGTTAAAATTATTAGGTACATGTTTCATTGTCAAGTTCTCTTTGCATTTACATATCACCGAACAGTCTTAGCTATAATAGCCAAACAAGTCTGTCAAACAACAATTTGCTTTTCAACCATCCAACAGTGTTGAAACGAATGCTGCTAAGGCCTAAATTGTCGATCAGCTGATAGCGGTCGTTCCGTCAAAGGAATTGGGTCATGGATATAAATTCGGTCAGGGAAGGGGTAAAAGGCGAATTAGGTAATACAGAACCGACACAGCTTCTTTTCCGTCCATGTCAGAATGTATTTGTTGGGAAATCCGTATTTAACAACAAATTTCTATGCTTTCCGCGAAGTCACGAGGAAGTAGTCTAATGTAGAGTTATTGTTTACGAGTTTCGTAATTTATGAAATGTCATTATTAGCCGAAATACTGTAACAATCGTATCATTCGTATCCAGGGCTGTGATAAAATAAGTTAAATTTAATTCCAATGATCATTATTTATCAGATTGGCAATTTTATGTAACTTGACTTTGGTAATCGCCTGGTAGTTGTTCGCTCTATATTTCCGATCTGTCGTTCATCTGGGGTCAAAGTTCGAAGCCAGATTATCATGACTAGGGTCAAAGAGTGATTTTTTTAGCTTCGATCGTAGGAATGGGTTTTTATATCAAGTGTTTTGTTATTATATGGTATTCAATGATCCAACAGTGTTGAATACTGTGTGAATAATGTATATTTGGCAGTCTGTCAAGAAGGTACTTGACTTTTACGGTCGCACTTGATTATTTTGGTCACATGACCATACAGAAAGTAAACAAGGCGGGGTAATTGAGAATAAGACCGCATATGTAGACTACGTGAGTTCCATGGATGGATCAGGGGTTATTGAATGAAGTATTATACGGGAAATCATTATAAAAGTTTCTGCAGTACTGACCAACAATATCTTTTGTCCGGCATCACTCATGGATTCCCTATTATTAATGACATGCCCCATCATCAGGTAAACACCAATAACTACAAATCCGCCCTTGCAGCACATCCCGAGGTAAAGAAACATATACTACGAGAAATGGCATTCAATCGACACCTCCGACTGCACCCTCAGCCTCCCGCTCGACAAGGCACAGGCCTTCAAACAACTTCTGCAGCAATTTCGCACAAAACGCCCGCCTCTCTAAAGCGGTTGCAAAGCCTCGCCGGCAAACTCCAATGGGCTACGCACGTCGTTCATGGCGTTAGGATTTACCTGCAACGCGTGCTGGCTACCATACGCAATCTAATAAACCCATAACACAAAGCACGAAGCTGAAATAAATAAAAATGTTGACCTAGCTCATACATTGTTATCATAATAATGTGAACCACATTTAATATGCTTACAACTGCAGAAAACGTCAAATGGTTCTAGTGTAGACTTGAGGCAATAAAACCTGGGGAATGGGGAACACTGTTACTGATAAATGAAATAATAAGTTACCATTCTTTTCCCATACGACATGATGACTTATCTGTCAGATCTGCAAAATGAATATTGAAGAAATTGTATTAACACTATGTCCCACCTGCGAAGTCTGGACACATAAGCTCATTCAATCAAATTGCACACTTGACCATTTAAACTCAAATCTGCACCACAGTACTAAACTTTGTTTGAAATTTGGGGATCCGACGGAGTACATGTGACCCAATTTGTATTACCATCGGACATTAATTGACTGTTTTATAGGCGCTCAAAATATTCATGAAACTTATGTAGTCATTCGGACCGATACCACGATTTTTTGACCTGAGGTAAGGACAAACGCGGCGCCGATCTCGTTTGGACAGGGCTGTTTTTGGGCCGTTTGGTAGTCTCATGTAAATGACCACTGTCAACAAACGATGCAATGATACATTTTGTTCTTTTAATATATCGAGACAATAAAAGTTGTCGATTGTACCGCTTAAACACCGGATAACTCTCCGAAACTCGAATAACTTTTAGATTATTCCCAGATCCCGAGAAACAGTGGAGGTGAATCCGCCGCTCTCTGGGCACCTGACCAAGCAGCTGATACAGGACACAGCAATATGCCTCAGTGTCGTCATCTCCCTTCATTCCCCGGATGTGCAAAACCAGCACATGCCGGGGCTCCAGGAGGGATAGCACGTAGAGTAGGGCATGTTGCTGTGTCCCCCATTTAGCAGGGAGGACTGAATGGTCTACGCCAACCTCCCAAAGGCCGACAACTTCGGACCGTTTGAGAAAGCTGGACATCACCTGCATTTGGTCCGATGTTAACTTCGCTGCGTGCTTGGGGTGGAGACCAATCGCGACCCTGTCTTTTTGCTGCCCCAGGTCGATAATTTTATCGACACTGGGATAAGTGGCATGGTCGCAATAGTTGGCCACAGCACCCCCACCACGACAGCGATTGCAGACTGGGGTTTGGCAGTGATGAACAACTTACGTGGCCCGGAATTCCGTGAAAGGCCCAGAGAAGTCAGGGCCCTGTCCATGTGGAAGTGGGAATCGAAGGCCACGGATAGCTGAGGTTCCGGTTTAGCAGACGTCTGTCCCGCTCCGCTCCCCTCGATCCTATCACAAGGTTCAGGCCGACGCCCTAGGTCCCAGACGAGCTCCCTCTCATTGGATCCGAGCTGAGACAACAGTGACATCGAAGGTTGCCAGTGGAGGAGGACCGCGGGCGAATTTGGGGGCCTTAGACAGAAGCTATGAGGAACCGGATCCTCATGGACCCGACAGAACTCCCGCATTGCTTCCTTCAATAATCCTGTGGGTTCCCTCACGCTTTGGCATCCCAAACCGCCTAACCCCTCTGCGAGACGGTCCAAAGTTTTTAAGTCTCGGCCCGGTCCAAGCATGTAGTTGGCGATTACATAGAGGACAGACAATCGCTGCCTTGTCACATCCAGGTGGTCTAGGCCTTCATTGAAAACCTCCAGGACTTGCGTCGTCGGAGACCCGGACGAATCCCCACATCCAGGAATGGGACATCTAGGTGTGGACTTCCCCTTGTGGCCGTCCATGTTCCCTCGGAGCGTCCCGCCTACAGCCCCCTGGGACCCACCCTGCACAACCTGGGATCGTGAGTTGGCTGTTGATTGGGGGGTAGGGGTCGTTGCCGATGGTCATGGGCTTATGAGCCTCCCTCGGCTTGGATGACCCTGCAACCCCCGTTTGCCGCTTAACAGGCAACGTGATTGTCAGTACTTGCACTGCAGTTGCCTGCGCGGCTGGCTGTTTTCGACCACGTGCCTTTGCCTTCCTTGCACCTCGGAATCTCCTACCCGCCCGCTTGGTCTTATCTTTGGAAGGGGGCCTTACATTTGAAGCAGCCAAAGCATCGGCGACGCCTGAGCCTTCGATACATTCCACCCCTCTACGTAGAGGACATGAAGGCCCCATACCAGTGGCAGGGGTAGGGTTACTAAGCGGGGAACCTGGAAGATTGAAATCCTCCCCCCTACCTAACAATTGACCCAGGATGGATACAGGTTCGGAATCTGAGCATTCCTCTGTATGTTCCAGCTCGATTGACGACGTTGTCGCCTCTGCTCCAGTGCCCACCCATAGCAGGGGGTGACCTTTTTCCAGAGGCTCCAAACATGGGCACTAAGCCTGGCCCGGCTGAGTCAGGGTGGCTGCTGCCCATGCTCCTCCCTGAACTAGCTACACTTGATTTACAGCACCCACATTCAACTCCACCGGTCCCACAACGAATCCGGCCAAAGCCATGTCTCTACCAACCTGACATCCCTGACCTCTCGCGGCTGTAGGCTTACCTGGCGGAAAACACGGTCAGACATAATCGTGGCTTCTTTAGCGGTATCGACTACGGAATCTACAGTCATACCACCGATCTGCACAGGCAGGGTAAACTGAGACGCGGATAGGAGTTGGCACACCTAAATGCTTTCATTGGGCACCTGATTGGTCACCGTACTACTGGCCAACTCTGTCGCCGGTCCCCCAACCCGTTGTGCATCATGAGGTCCCCTGTAGTTGGCCAATGGTCTCGATTGTGGTGACCCAATGGATTGAGGAGCCGAGTCTGCTTCTTTTTTCAACTTGGGTAAGAGGGGGTATTCGGGGTGGGATGGACATTTCTGTGGCGCCAGATGAGCCACCTTTTGCTCGACCTCTTTGCCCTTGACCCTTTCGTGCCGCACTACCTACACCGGCAGTGCTGACATTCTGGAGAGATACTCGAATCCCTATCCTAGGCCCCGTACCAGCCAGAACCTAACCCCAGGCTCTACCTCTCACAACACCACAACAACCCCATTCAGCCCCACAACCCACACAGACCAGAGTCATTAATGGTGAGGGGATCGACTGTCCACCAAACGACTAATGTGTTAGTCAATTTGACTAAAGCAGTTAGTCAAATATTGATTAGTCAAAATGACTAATCTACCTAGTCAAGTAAAGAGTAGTCAAAAACGACTAATCCATTGGTCACTATGACTATCTTATTAGTCACACTGACTACAGCATGAGTAATGACTATTGTACTAAGTCAGACTGACTAGAAGATTTGGTCAGTTTGACTATGATTGAATGTCAGTTAGACTATGTTTGAAGGTCATGCTTAAAATACCTCATACACCCTGAACAAATACAAATTTATTTGACCAAATAAGTCCTACTGCTTATAAGTTTGTATAAACAAGTTAGACAGAATTGTATGCAAAACAAGAACATTTTATTTCATTCAATCACATTAATACATAGCCTTGTTAATGCTAGCTGTGATACAAAGGCATTTGGCATCAATAGGGTCTTTAACCTCATCATCAATGGCAAGCATAACTTTCTGGACATAGCGAGAAAGTTTGTTTGGCAGAGTTGGGGCATGGTACATAAAAGACATAAATTGCAGCCATTGGCATGGCCATGGCTTCTGTTACGTCCACCGCTTCTCCAACAATGTACACATGTATTTCAGCATCCATCAATTCTCCCTCATACAGCAGCAAAGGAGGCAGGCTGTTTATGCTGGTGTCGTGCTGTGTTGCAACATTCTAAAACACATAGGTGACTTATTGTTGAGCCATAGCTCTCATTAGAAATAGTACAAGGTCCACAAATCCTGCCTGAATGAAAGAATGTTATTATTAAAAAGAGACATTGTTACAATCATTGTTTACCTAGTCATTATTAAGCTTGATAATAATACATGATGAAATATAAACCAAAAAATACCTTGAGTGTGCCTTCAAGGATAAAGGATTTTTCCTTGAAAAGTATTGGCAGACCGGTGATAACTATAGCTGCATGGGCCACTGAGAGATGGCAATGACACAGACAAAATGGGGTAGATATTGGAATCCATGTTGTAAAGCAACATCAAGTTTAGTATATGATCGAACCATAGTAAAAATAAACTAAATAAATAGTAAGAAAATGACACTATTGTAGCTACCAGAAACCTGAAGCACAATATGTGGCATTTATTTGGTTGGTAGATGTTGAATATGGTAAACTGGGATTCTTTTCCTGCTCTCTCTACTTGGTCCCTTAACAGGTTCATTCTCGACATCATCTCCTTCAGTCTAAAACGGCATATTTTTTGCCGCCTAAGAAGTTCCATAATGCCCCACCCAAAGCGATGGAGACTAGACAGAAGGAGCTTGCCAATGTTGCCACTCTCTACCTTAGGCCCCAGTCTAGTAAATTCTGCATACAGCTGCGACCAACAAAGCCTTAACAGTCATTAATTAATTAATGATTCAGTGCAATTATACAACGGGAAATCAGTTAATAAAATATAGACTTCAAACACTATGATACTATTCAAAATCACATATGCTTGTAATAAAATCTGGCCCATGTATAATATCTCACCCCTGCTCTTCCCTGCAACCATGGGTGTTGCTCAGTGCACTGAGACACTGGCATTCCGTCTCGCACAATCTGACTACTCGCAAAGACATAGTTAGGCGCATCTTCTCAGCTACCTTGTTTTTGTCAACAGCCCCTCTCTCCTTTCCAAACTCTTTCTGGAGCCACTTCCTGTGGGCCACAATGGTAGAATCGTCTTCACTTTCAGGCTGCTGGGGAAGGTAGTTTCGAGGCACCAAGTCCTCTTTGAAGCCTCAATGCAGGAATCTAGTGATGGCTTCTTTTTAGGTCACTTGTGGGCCTGCACCTCTTCCAAATCCATTCCGATTCCTTTTCTGGAATTGCACAATTGTGCTGGATGCTGTTCCGCCAACATTTCTGTAAACAATGATCTTCATTGATAAACATTTCACTCTTAAATATTCTCAAAACTTTTAACTGTCTCTAACTTTCCTTTACATATTAGTGTACATACGTTTAAGTTACTAAAGAATTACTAAGGAACATTAAATATACCAGTGTTAATTATACTTATAGTAATGCTGAAACATAGATAAATAATGTCCATGGGCGTTTCCGACTTGGTCCCCTGGGGAGTTCTGGGACTCCCTCCTCCCGGGCCATTGGGCATTCCCTTTTGAAGTGCTCCTGTTTCCTACAACGACAACAGGACCCAACTTCGCTTTTGGGTGACTTGTAGTTGGGGGGGGGGGACTTAAGATAACCTTGGGTGCCCCTGGATCTTTCAACTTTTGCATGGCCCTAGAGTCAGAACCTCGCGCTGCAATTGGTTCATCATGCGCGTGAGGTTCTATACTTTGCTGGATTCACTAGGGCCAGTGACCGCTGAAACCCTAGGGGGTACCCCTTCCTCTTCCCTTCCCCGCTTCCGGGACTGCTTACCGAAGCATGTCTGGTTCTGTTGTTGGTAACCTTTACCAGGTCTATTGCTTCGCGGAGGGTTTGAGGGTGCCGCAAAGAGTGAGGTGCGCCGCATCTCGGGATGCTCAGTATATCGGAGATCCGCGTTACCTCTCGCACTCCCGACAAATGGCACTGACGGAGGTGTGAAAGGCAAAAGTCTCTTTGGGAACCGCATAATCTTCATGGAACAGGCATCCCAGGGTCGGTTCACCGGCGGGGTGGGGAGCTGCCTACGGGGGGAGGGGACGATATTATACCCACATTCCCCTAGGGCTGGCAACAGGATGGCGGTAAGGGTCCCAAGAACCGCAGCGTGAGGTGGACGGAGTCCTTTCTGACCATGAAAACCGAGAGGAATGCGGGGCAGAGGCACAACGCCCGTCGCCCCCACCTGCGGGCACGTCACGGCGGTAGTAGCCCCGGAAATCTCCGACCCCATGAAGCAAAGCGCCGCTGCAAGCCCCAGAGATCCCCCGACTGGGAGGTAGGCGAGACCGCGTCGACACCCGCCAGGCCAGAAGACCCCAAGTTCAACTTGAATTTCGCCGACACTCGCCGATTTTTTAGTAGGCTTCGTTATTGAAGGCTTGCAGTCTAGACGGCTGGGCAACAAGTGGCCGAACACTTGTTGCTGCGTTGCCGCCTCAAAGGCCCGAGCGGTCCAGGGAGACGTGATTTACTCCTCATGGGTGTCATACGCTTTAATGCAACGCCGTCACGTTAACGGCATTGGAGCGCAGCGGTGACGTAAGTTACCACAACATAAAGGAGACTCACCTCAACACATCCGTATGATTATCTCTTCTGTGGGACTAAGAATTAAATGGTACGGTTAATTTAAAGACACCATGTATCCAGCTTATTTTCCCAGAGAAATCTCTCAACGCCATATAGCTTCGGCGTCATGGCAACAATCCGCGTCCTTGGGAGATTTCATATTGCGACTTTGTCAAAGGTTGGCGAGTCTAAGTAGGTCGCGTTTTTTTTAAGTTAGTCGATATAGAATTAACCTGATTTACAAATTCAATTGGACTGTTGTAGTCATTTGCACGATTAACAGCCATTTGGCGTGTGTGAGTGAAACTGTTGCCATGCTTAAATTACTTTTTAAATAATCTATGTCATACCGTTGAATCTATCAACCCTGCTTTTTGGAACATCCCAATGAACTATTTGACCTGCATCGTTTGGGAAACTCACCTCTTCTCTCCATCCCGTATTTTTTAACAAATACGGAACAACTATGTCATGATACTCAGAATACAACAAAGCGGGTGTTATTTGAGGAGCTATTCTTACTATGTAAGTTCGGAGGTCTTAGCGGACTGGATGGGCGGGCGCATGGGCGCGTGTCTCTCAGACCGCGTGAGCAGCTTTTGAGTGGGGAACAGCATAATAACGCTGGTGGTGGTTATGTGATATCAATGGCTATAAGTGAGTGGCAGTTTCCCAATATTCGAATTTAGAGGGGTTATGAATAAGTGTGCAAACATTCGTCGATTCTATGAAATCAATAATACTATCACTTACGCTTCCAACTGTAATGGTAGGTTGGGGATAAGAGTTACTTTTGAATCAACATGACACTTTTAGCAGCAAATAAACACATAACCCATTTTATACCATATATGGTGCATACATGACTCATTGATAAGGAAATGATCAAGAATATATATAGTGATAATTCCATATACATCTATATCAGCACTGCCATCAAGGTAAAATGGAACATATTAATTGTTATTAAATAGCTCAGTTTACATATACTTGTTATGTTCCATCCTATCTGCTTAAACAATTTACTCGTTCTAGTTTGCAATTAGAATGAGCTACACAATGATGCAAATTGTATAAAAGTCCGACCCTCCGAACAGTTTGGTTTAACGCATTTTTTACGCTGACGATTGAAAATAAAGATTGCGACCTGTATCGCGCATCAAAATGTTGTTTACAAACATACATACATACATACATACGTTATGACAAACGCGACTAACCAACATAACTTGACTGCACCTAGCTAAAGTAATGTACCTCAAACTTTGACTAGATTCCATTTATATGTCAAATTGAGTATACTACACAATATATCCAATCTATCGAACCAGCGTTGTCATGATTTAGATCAATCACAAAATGTCACAGTGGACGATATTAGAAAGCCAAGGCTAAGAACCCACTTTAGCGACATTATATACTTTTCTTGCTACCATCTGGTTGACCTGGGTCTAAGTGTCTTAAATAAGGCTATAATATATTCAAGAGTTGTGGTTATTGCTTACCAAATCGCAAGATATTCTTGGCCCGCAACGCAACTTCATCTCAAAGCACGAGGTGCCTTACGAATTATCCGACAAGCCGAAGCATTTCGGTTTTCTGGGCGAATATATATCATTGGAAAACGTCGAGACCAAATATATATATTTTTTATTCCCTCTATCGAATGTCACGTGTGTAGAATATATTTGTGAAGGAAGTTATTCTAAGCAATATATCAGAAGTTGGGAAAATGATATATCGGATAATAACGTGAAACAAGCTGTTAAATGCAGAGTACCAAAATGGTCGTCAGTCCAATATATAAAATTTTTCAAACGTTCCAAACTACCACCTGCGCGATGCAGGGGTTTAAGTCTTGCAATGGATGAATGTGAATGGAGATAATTTACCAGGTAACACAAATTTAAAATAAAAATTTGCAGAACAAAGCACTCAAATAGCTCTTGACTATTTTGGCACTCAGATCGTGTGCCAAGTTGTGACTGTGTGCCAAAATAGTAGGTCGATTGTATCAAAAAGGTCGCACGTATAAATATATATATATGTATATATATATATATATATATATATATATATATGTGTATGTATATATATATATATATGTATGTATATTTATATATATATATAATATATATATATATACATATATACATATATATATATAAATATATATATATGCATATATATATATATATATACATATTTATATATATATATATATATATATATATATATATATACATATATATGCATATATTTATATACATATATATATACAAATACACACATATATATATATATATGTATGTGTATATATATAAATATATGTATATATATATATATACGTATATGTATATATTTATATATATATGTATGTATATATATCTATATATATATTTATATATTTTTCTATATATATTGATATATATCTATGTATATATCTCTATATATATATATATATATATATATATATATATATATATATATATATATATCTATATATATATATATATATATATGTATAGTGAGAAATTGTCAGTTTTGTGAACATATTACCATATTTCATGCGTCAATGATTGTTAATTCGTTATTTGACAGAGACGCATTGTTATGATCAAGTCAATTCACCATCATACGTAAGATATATAATCTCCTTGATACCATAAACAATTGCGTCCTATTTATAAAACTATCCATACCACGGTAGTGGCATGTCAAGGATAGATATTTATGTCACATGATCAAGCTCCTGCTTGTAATCGATTCAGATGATGGCAAGCTTAAGGTTTTTTCATGTCATCAAATTCTCCATTGGTTAGAATATTCTAGGCTATCATATAAATTATGTTAGCCCTGAGCGTCCATCTTCTATATCAAGATATTCTATGGCTATTCTGGTACATATATCTCATTCAAGTTTCCATTTAAATTGTTTTAGGCCAAACCTGACGACACAAGCATATCAGATGAGCTGATTTGGGAAGTGAATAACCACGGAAAGATGTGCCAATATCTTGAAGGTTTACAGCTGACTTATTTAAGAGCCTATAATATCGAAGACTGTATCTTGGAAAACTATTTTTCTTCGGACACAAAATTCGTCGACGGTATTCAACACACTGATCTGGTGATCCGATCCGGTATTATTGTTCACGTAAAGACGGGAGTTATTGCTATATACGATGGTCACCTTGGGTGGCAAACGGATCACCGTGACGAGTGATCTATCAGTAACTTTGCCACAACAGTTGTGAACTGTCAGGAGGATGTAACTTACATATCTTACGATATTTAACCGCAATAAGGACATCTTTTTATAGCTAATGGCCGTTTGGGTCTATCCATAGCGACAAATGACGACCTCATCGAGCTACGGCCGTTTTACTGTTTGTCGATCAAACCATAGGGTACTACCTACTCATAAAATATAAAGGAACAATTTAAGCAAACCAAGTAAAGATAAAACAAATTTAATATCAGCGGTCAAATTTTCGTGGCTCTGGCAGGTCATGTTTTGCTTCAGTCGAGCGTACATTTTACAAGACAGCTTATTTTGCAGCCGATACTGAATCTTCCGACAAGCTATAAAACTAAAACCAGAAGAGGTGAAGAGCATCAAAAAATTATTGATCACGCGTCCAGTGATGTTGTATAAAGCATATAGAGAGTCATTCCAGCTTATGGTCACCACTTCGTCCAGTTGGGCATGCTGCATGATGTTAAGTCTGGTACAATTGTAGCATGGAAAAAGTTAATGTTTGGCTGGCCACGTGGGGTGTCAGTCAACCAGGCTGGGCAATATATGATCACTGATACCCAGCATGGTAAGCACACAGTTAGCTTACATTTTCCCGATGGTCAATGTATACGCCAAGTTGGGTCGCAGGGCTCGGGCAACGAGCAGTTCCACTGGCCTTGTTACGTCACTGTAGATCACCAGGACAGAATCATTCTAGCTGACAGCAGCAATCATTGCATCAAGATCCTTGATCCAACTGGCCAGTTCTCGATGAAGTTGGCAGTGGGGATTGACAGATGAAACACCACGTGGTGTGTGGGTGTTGATCCCAATGATAACATTGTGGTTGCTGACCAAGATAACAATCAACTAAGTCTAAATGGCCCTGGCGGCAAGTTGATGAGACATCTACTGGCCATCCAAGACCGTGGGGTGTCGCACTCAATGAAGGGAGCTTGCTTGCTGTCACCCGGAAACCTGCTTTATCTCTATACAAAGGGTTTGATCCCATGCCTTAAACAGCTGTTTGCCTTTGAAGACATCATTGTGTTCCATTACCACTCTGGTAGAAAGGCAAGGCTGACCACTTCCATCTTGTACCTATCCTGGTATATTGCATTGCTTGATGTACCACTTATTGTTGTATGATCTTCAGCTGGAATAGGCAAGGTAGAAAGGGAAAGTTACGTGACAAATGCACAATGCTTAATGGTGAAATCAAACTACTGTTGAGTTTTTGGGTTGGGTTAGCTAAGAGAAATCAAATATGCACATATTCAACATGGAATGTCATAGTGCTTTTTTCTCTAATGAAGAATAGCCTTTACAGGGATTAGTTATCGTGATGAACTAAGTAATCCCGGTTTACTAATTTACATTAATTGCAGCCCAAACTCAAATATTTAATTGATCATCTGATAAACATTTAATGTGATAAGTGTACAGGAACATGTGTCGCTATACTTTTCTTGAATTCAGTTTTTGTTGCGATAAATGTTTTGACAATAATCGTTCAAATATTTTGTCTTTCATCTTGTGTGATTATGTTTACCAATCTCAGCGGTGAATGACATATATTTAACACTCCTTGAAGTGCTGAGGATGCACCATTCCCCATTATCATACATTATATATGAGCAGTTTATGAAATTGTTGCATTTTTGCTGTCATATCTATGTTGTGTTGATCATTCTAGTAAGCTACACTTGAATCAAAGAACCAACTAGTCACCTTCTGTATAGTTAATAGTTAATAGTAGTGGGTAATATTTGGTAAATAATGTAAGGTTAACATTTCATTATATCGCTATGAAGATAATTACTGAGATGTATACATTATGCATGGTTAACTTGTATATGCACCTTTTTGTGTGTGCCATAAATGTATCGCTGGCTGCAATATAGTCGGGTCTTACAGGTATGAATTTGAATATTTTGTTGGTTATTTACCAGCTATATGCAGAAGATTGTTATAAAGGGAATAAAATACTCCTGATGCATCCTGGACTTACTTTCACAATCTTTTGACATATTTGGATTCACTGTTGAATCCTGTTGAGGTATCGTTTTGTATCTTTGATCGTGGCATCATGGTTTGAGCCAGACCTTGAACCCTACACTTACGTCCTTATAGTGTTGTAGACATCTTACGCAGATCTCATGTGCCTGATCTGGTGTGGGAAGTGGTGTTCACCCATCTGAATCCCCTTCTCATAGATGCACCCATGTTGTCAGGAATGCTAAGACCTACTTTTTATAATCCAGTTATTGATCTTATTCACAAGGCTAATCTCATAATTTGAACTCAAATTCTCATTCACTTTCACCCAACTATTTAATATCTGTTTGGATATTTTTAATAGTAGGCATGTCATTCAAAACCCTATTTAGCTGATCGCTGAACTAGTTGAAACAACTGGATATGATGAATGCCTTGCATGGAGCATATGTGCCGTTATGATTTTTAAATCGGGTCTGATCGATTAATGAGGTCATAACGTGAATTACTCCGGTTCTTTTATTTGATATCACAACTATAATGGTTTATGAATTTAAATATTCTTATTAAAGGAAATAAAACATTATTAGCAGTTGATGAGGTTACAGCCGGACTTTGGTGTAAAACTGAATGAAAGAAACTGAAGTGTTGTATTTGTGTCTGCCCAATGGACACCTATATTTGGAAGTTCGTATAAATAGACAATCAATATATGGGCTACCGCACTAAATAAATATGTGTTGTAAGAAAGGAGAGAAGGTTAGCACTCCCCTTGATAAGGACGGAAGGGACCCATGTGGTCTACAACACACATAAGGCTCTTTGCCCTCTACTTAGGGGCAAACCTTGTTTTTTCGCGTGGCACTTTTGAAGTTATGCAATGTTCACCAT
Source organism: Urechis unicinctus (assembly GCA_034190875.2). NCBI lineage: Eukaryota > Metazoa > Annelida > Polychaeta > Xenopneusta > Urechidae > Urechis > Urechis unicinctus. Next base: position 61,338,743 of record CM067345.1, read on the forward strand.
AAATAACGTTGGTATACTTCTGCGCAGGACTAGATGCAATCATGCATTGGGCTCTTCTTCACATAATATAAACAAGTGTCAACTGCTTACATATATATAGAACTCTATTATTTCCGATTAGAGGGTTAAGAAAATGTTAACGACATTGCTGGTTAACCTAAATATAGAGTATCCATACAGTGGATATATCTAACTTCACATTACATTCCCATAAAACAAATATATCGACAATCAACAGGGCCTTGAATTACTATATTCTGTAGCATCAGGTCCAGTGCTCCGTTAACAAGGTACACATCTGTGTCCAGGAAACTCAACAATTTTTTTCAGAAGATTCCTATGTTTGAGGATCGGTAGGTATGTAGAGAATTGAATGGAAGTCTGGATGTTAGGTGATTTATAGGCTGTTGCCAGAGTTGTCTTGCATAAAGTTTCTGGCAGCAATAATGTTGGGCCCAAAGGCTCTAAATGGGTATACTCAAATCAAAAACTAATAAGCGTCTTTGTAAAAAGTAGATCTTGTGTGCAGCATAGTCATAGGCTGTATTTACCGCACAACTTGTGATTGTGAATGCAGCTTTTGTAGCTAAACTCTTCAGAAAAAGCATATTTGCATATTTGTGTGCAATGTCTGGCCTTTCTCTTCCCCTTACTTTGTTCAAAGCTGCATCCATATCAAACATTATATTAATGATATGCAGGAGATAACACAGAAGCTTCTGGAGGCCACAGGGGATATAGCTGGTTCTTGTCTGGAACAGACATCGTTCTTCAGACGGAACTTGGCCGTAAAGCCTGGTCCCCAGATAAACGTGACTGCTGAAGTGGAGGAAGTGACATCGGACCAGAACACTGAGGGTAGGATGTACACCACATTGTTACTTCATAGCCTAGGCGCTGCATGATATGAATGGGGTGTGGGAATCCACGTATCAGATTGACTGAGCTACAACTGACTTGGCTGTGGATGTTTACCCGAGCAACGATTAGCTGCACTTTGGCAATGTGACTAAAGCTGCTTGGCTTTGAGACAAAACAATTATAAGGCTCTGTCAGAAGAACTGATAGCTGACTAAGTCAAGAGTCTGACCAATCTGCAGGCCTCGTTGTACACGACCCATTGTCATCATATTCAATGATAACAAATTTGTGATGCCCTGAGAACGGATATCTTATTCTCTCTTGTTTCTGTAGATTTGAAAGCAGAAGTTGCACCAGAGACAGCCATTCTGTCTGGCGCTGCCCCCTGGCAGCCCCGTGACCCAGAGAAGAGCTTCGCACAGTACAGTGTACAAGCCCTAGTGATCCTTGCAGAACTCATGGCTACTCTCCTTGATGTTGTATATCGCAGTGAGGAGAAGGATCGCGTTGAACCACTGCTAAACAATGTGTTCCCATATGTCCGTAATCACTGGTAATTGCCTTTAAAGTTGACTTAATGTTGGTGTCTGGTCTTGATGGGTAAAACAATGTCTGGCATTGTTTGCAGTGGCCACAACCTTCCAAGCTTCAGAACTTGCTCCCAGATGCTGGCCAGTTGGAGTAGCTACTCGTACACCCGCAAGGCTTGGAAACGAGAAGCATTTTAGTTGCTCTTGGATGGAGGTTTCTTTTAGATGGATGTATTGGTCTGTGGAGAGTCATCATTGACAACCTCATGTCCCATGATAAAGTCACCTGCAAAGATCTCCTCAGTAAGGCACTACATTTTATGCTGTCGAAATACTGTGGAGGGAATTCGGTGAAATATGCATGGACTTAAATGGAAAAGCTGTGAATATTGGAGAAGTGGAAATTGAATATGCTAGCAGATTCCGTTCAAATGCCCATTAATGAGTCATGCACCTGACGGGTGACTTTGACTCAAGGAGCCCCCCTCAACTTGTTCATAAGTCGTGAAAGGAGGAGGTAGAGCTATGAGCTCAGCTGCTGAAGAGGCTCAGCTGCTGAAGAGGCTCAGCTACACAGTGTTCTGCTCCGATGTTGACCAGTATGAGCGCTCCATGCCAGAGATACAGGGTATGTATGTCTTGCAGTCAGGTGGCAATGTTTGATGTATGAAGTAACATATACTATTCATTGGTCACAGGGCAGTGTCAGAGTGTGGTGAATAGTGAGGAGCCGAACAGGGCTACATCATCGCAGGTCATAAAAAACCGACTGCCGAGTCATCCCTCTTCAGGTAGGAATCTAATTAAGGGGAAGAGGTGTTGATCTACTCAAAATATCTGTTTTACTTGCCTCATCATCCCTGCAAGTTGTTTGGGACATATCTTGCCGCCCCACCCCCTAAAAAAACAACCCAAATAGACAGATAGACAACAATGGAATGCTTGCCTCCTTTCTCAGCTATATGTAGTGTACTAGAAACGACCTCCCACGTGATAGCCATACCATGAGTAGGCTTTTGGATCATGGTGTGCTAATTTCCATCCCTACTCTCAAAGAGACTGTTCAGCCACATATTTGTATTGCCTAGCAAGCTGCTTGGCAACCGCACCTTGGAAACCAAAGTTTTCAGACTTTCAGTCGCTACGCTAGTTGTTGATTGTTGCGCACGACGGACGTGCTGCACTTCTGCTCCGCATATTTTATGTGATTTTGGATATTTATATTTTTGTTTACTAGTTTCAAATATAACTAACTTTGTTTGGTTATATAGAGAGCTGATTGTGGGTTTACAAGAAGAAAATCGTTTTATTTTGGCAATGGAATTACGTTTTTTGTGTTTATCTACATATCTTTTAAGTTTTTGAAATACGTTTCCATAGAAACAAAACAAAGAAACCAACAATACGCGAAGAAAAACTATGTTTTCTTTTAAGCAATATAGTTCTACTCTATTGACAAGGACATTTCTACGGGCTCTAGAAAATCCCTTAAAAGAAAACTGCAAATAACGTTGACTGGAACTAAATGTATGGCAGACGCTGAAAGAGCTTGGAATGAATAGGCAGCCAAAAGACAAAGAGAGACTGCAGAGGGGAACAAAACCTGCAGAGAACAATACGAGTGAGAGTGGTTGCACAAAGAGCCACGGCGAGAGTGCCCGCTCTGACAATCGACCACCCTGAGAGTCCAGTGACTCGGACTGTTGTGAAATGTGTAAATATGACCCTTCGGAAATGCACGATCAATGACAAATAAAATGAGTTCCCTGTGCCCTTCTATCTCAGAAAAGCGGACGGCTATTTATATCGTCACGGATAGTTGGATTTACGATAAAAATTGTGCCCAAACAGGTACGGATTTGTCTGCCACTCTCAGTGGATATACGCCTCACTAGGAATAGCAGGAAAGGAGGTGGAATTGCACTTATTGTGTGCAACGGGTGGGCACATTCCAGTCATGCGATGTGATGGATGTAAATTTTCACAGTGGAACTACGATCATGCATCTTCTATTACATATACAGGCCATCCTATTCC
>CM067345.1:61349435-61411935 GCA_034190875.2 Urechis unicinctus
AGCCCAAAGTGAGAATACCAACTCCTCGGAGTAAAATAGATCTCTCTGGCAGCATTGGCGTGGCGTAGATACATGTGAGCAATCATGTACAGGATACCCTTGGCAGTCGCAATAAAAAATCTATCAAAGTGATTACTCGGCGAATTGTATGAATCTTTAGATGGCGCATATGGCGAGTAGCGACTTAACTTGTTGATCAAACTATGAAGGCCACGTTTTGATCAAATGTTTAATAGGATGCCTACAAAGTAATCTCACGGTGAAAGGTTCTGACATCCCCTGCCATTATTGCGGTATTCTCCTCTCAGAGCGCTAATGGTATGTGGTGGTCGCGTCCAAAGTCTACGTGAACACGCGTGTTCATCGTTCATCACTGTAATAGTTTCTCAGCAACCTGAGGGTGATTAAGGGGAGCACTCAAGTTATTATATATTTTAGTCCCAGAATGTGCTCGCAAATGCATACTAATAGGGTGGTTTAATTCGATCTGGGATGGTTTTAGACCGCCTGGCCTGGTTACTTTGGATAAGTCACGTGACAAATAGGCAGGCGCCATTACTAGTGGTTTCCCACAAGCACACAGTTGTCGCGACCTTATTGAACAACAACTTCATCTGTCTATTCTCATGGGCAATAGGGTGGCAATTGATCTTTATGGTACGACTTAATGCAGTATTTCTAGTGATCTCTTGTTTGTCGGTCGTTTGTCCATGTGATATGTGAGTATAGGTCTCAAGCTCGGGATAGATCGTTTGCAGACCGTAGATGGGGTTAATTATACAGCATGCTTTGTCCATTGGAGTTAATGCATGGCAATTGGAGATGGAATAACGGTCGGTTTGGGAGCTCGGCGCGCACGCATTGACGCTACATGGCTATTTCGTTGCCAGCCAAACTTCCCTATAATATTGTTCTTAATATAGATGCACGCGGCATCCTAGAACTCTATAATACGAAACTCAACATTAGTATCAAAAGGTTTTAATGATGACCACATACAATAATCCTGACATTATGTGGATCAATTGAGATCAATATAAGCTTTCTATACACTGGGTTCTGCACGGTTGTGCACTTAAGAACAGAGCAGTTATAACTTTATAGCTAACCTGTGTGTTGTTAAGATAATCACCAATTCAGCTTTACGCACTGCAGTGTGAACGGATAGTGTAGGGATGTTCGTCTGGCTCACAATATGTGACATACCAGCAATGTAATGTAGTCATGAGCGGCAAACTAGCTTATCATTCAACAATATATATATATATATATATATATATATATATATATATATATATATATATATATATATATATATATATATATATATATATATATATATATATATATATATATATATATATATATATATATATACTGACGAATACAACTATTCGTAGACTTCAAACATTCCTGGAAAAAATTTTAAAGTACATTTTAGCTATAATTATTTTTTTATTATTAATTCGACATACTTTTAATATTATGATATTAAAGTTTAATGCAAATAAAATCCTTTCTTCGCTTAATATTTCTGGTATATACTTTTAGTCATATAAAGGTCGTCAACGAATGGTCAAAATACTAATTTATACGTATACATCCAACCTATCGTGTCTATATATATTTGCGTATATTTGCGGAATACAGGAATTTTAAAATAATTTTCGGTCATTATGGATTAGAATTACAATATTAGATATGATCATAATGAGCCATTGACGGCGTTAAAAAATCCAAGTCTTAAAAAACTTAAAATTAACATATTCTACGCTCATGTTTAAGCATTATTTTGGCCGTTAGTGCCAAAGTATATATGATTATAAGGAAGATATTGAGGTTATCGGCTAATGTCAACGAATGGTTAGTGGTTAAGATTTGATTTCGCAATCATATTACAAATTCTAAGATACGTTGTAAAGACTAGACTATAACATTAAAATGGTCAAACCAAAATATTTTCAAACATTTATCTACATGGAACCATAAATATTACTTGTCGACCACGTGAATGGGGACTCATCTTACCGTATTACTTATCCTCATCTCCATCTTTGCTAATCAAAGCTACTATTCATAAGTGCCACGGTTAGACTGCTCTGGGACCTATGTTAGTGTATAGTGATACTATATGTGGCACCACATAAATGCTCTGTTTATGATAAACAGGCGAAGACACCATGCGTTGCCTGGTTTGTTGAATGATAAGCTAGTTTGCCGTCGACATGAATATATATATATATATATATACATATTATATATGTATATATATATACATATATTATATATATGTTCATATATATATAATAATATATACATATATATATATATTTATATATATATACATGTATATATATATATATATATTTATATATGTATATAATGAGAACATATTACCATATTTAACGCATCAATGCTTGACAATTCGCTATTTGACGGTGACGCATTGTTAGGATTAAATAAATCTACCATCATAAGTAAGAAATATAATCTCCTTCATCCCATCATTAATCACGTCCTACTTATGTAACTATATTAACATCCCCGTAGTGGCATGTAAAAGCAAGATATATTGGTTAGATGGTCTAGCTCCTGCTCTGAGTCGATTCAGATGATTGAAAGCTTACGGTCTTTTCATGTCATCAAAATCTCCATTGGTTCGAATACTTTAGGCTATCATATAAAGTCTGTTAAGCCTGCGCGTCCGTCCTCAATATCAAGATAGTCTATGGTTAATCTGGTACATATATCTGATTCGAGTTTCTATTTAAATGGTGTTAGGCAAAACCCAACGACACAAGCAAGACAGATGAGCTGCTATGGGAAGTGAATAACCGCGAAAAGAAGTGGCAATATCTTGTAGGTTTATAGCTGCCTTATTTAAGAGCCTATAATATCGATTGCTGAATCCTTGGGAATTATAATTTTCTTCATACGCCGAGAAATTGTCAATTCATGATACCAATGCTCACCATTTGAGATTGGATTGCTAAATCCGTCGACGGTAATCAGTCCTTTGATCCAGTGATCCTGTCGCCATAATAACTACTGGGATAGGTTGTCTTCCTATTTAACCATATCGTGACATGAATCGACATCATTCTTAGAGACACTAAACAAGTGTGCTACAGAGCTAGTATATTGGTTTATGTGAGATTGCATGTGTGGCTCCCCAATACGGTATTTGCTTTACGCACTCTAACAACATACAGCGATATTTTCCACCAAATATATCCTTTGAGAGGTGCATCATTGCGCGAAAATCGCTGAACTACCAAATACTAGTACAAATGTAAGGTGCACGACATAAGCATTATTGATTCAGAAGATCATTATCGAAAAGTGATCCTTTAATAGGAAATGGAATGTATCTCATCAAAGTCAGCAAATTTGCTAATCTGCACATCGAGTGTGTAACCGTAAATAAGTCTTGATAAGGGATGATAAAACCATGTGCCCAGGCACAGAATGTTTGATCAGATGGCGTTAATAGAAGTCTTTCTCCAATCTTTTGCAAAGGAAAGTAGTTTATTTTGGCCGCGTAACATGGTTAGTTTCGTGCATCAACATCAAAATAAACAAGTTCTTATTGAATATAATTACTCATATATGAAGCTCTAGTTGGTTTTAAGATGGCGTGTATAAAAATACAGCTGGTATACAACTTAAGTACTCAATGTAAATAAATCGATCATAACAACACGCAGGATGTATACATAGATCTTTATTAAGGTCCCAATAGTTCGTTGATGCTTTTGCACATGGTACACAAAACGTATGTGAGTCTCATAAAGACTTTGAAGGTCATTCGTTGGATCAATACATATGGACTACCAGCAACATATAATCATCCGGACCGTGCTGATGACCGCCTGCAGCAATGTCTCGACTCTACTGTCATTCATTTCACAGCTTAGTGTGGAAGCAAGTACAATGATGTTTTTGTTTATATCAGCTGAATAATGTTTGTTTTGTCAATGGAATATGTTCAGTCATTGTCCATCATCTTCGAACAGTTAGACAATGCACGCAATCTAGTTCACGTAAATACGGGAGTAATCGTTATTAAGGAAGGTCGGGCTGGCAGGAGGAGAGCGCAGTTAACATTATTTGGAACTTGATATATTCAGCGTTCGTATGTCTGACAGTGATACACTAAAGGTCGATAACGAACAATACATCTTAACGGATATTTTGGGCGTATACTTCATTGCTTGATTATATCATAACAATCAGCTTACTTGATGGTACAATAGAATCATCTTGTAGAAGTCCATTTAGATCGATTTCAGCGCTCATTATGTTTTCGTGTTATTACCCGCATACCCTGCACAAATGCTCTAAGCAGCTCTAAGCAGTACTCGTTGCAATGTCTTTGCCTGTGTGCGTAGGGTAATTCGACCTTCATATCATTCAGTGGTCAAGATCAGTGGCTTATCTCCTCAATTAACACAACACACACTTTAGCCGCTCCATCATGATAGGAAGGTATTTGTGTCCCCTTTTGCTTTACAGTGTATTCATGCAGTAACGTGGGGACAAGTATTCAATGATGCCTGGGAGGTGGTATAACCGGGGACGTAATAGCTGTTAGGGGAGCAGTCTTGCCGAAGCGCCATCAATTAGAGACATGGATAAGCATAGGCACGGGACCTTGAGGTGCGAAGATTCTCAGCAGTCACACATTCATCCAGCTTATAATTGACTTGGTGTAAGCTTTATGTGGCAGGCTAAAGAGCTTAAGAAAACATGGTGTCTAGTCTAGCAATGATAAACGAACGAGCATGCCAATGAGGCGGATCACGTTATGTGGAACAAATTAAGTTATCACTGAGTCGATTCTTCCATGGATAAACAATTGAACCTTACACTAAGTCTATTTTACCTGAGGAAAACGAATGATCCTTGCACTAAGTCTTTTCTAGTTTGGAAGAATGCCGCTATATCCATTGTGGTTTCTGCATACACCGCAATGACCAGCAGATTACCAAAAGAGCTGAAAATTGCACGAGAAGTGAACATATTAACTAGCGGTCAGAATGTAATATATTGATTGACAGCACCATAAAAGACTCTATATGCCTAAAGCAAGCGCATTGGAGGTGAATCCCTGGCTCTGAGGAATATATCAGCTCCGAGTGGTGCTATCAAATTGGTAAATATTTCATTTCTGTTGAGATTATTGCGGTCGTATTGTGCAGTCGACACAGAAAAACCATTACACTGAACCAAGAAGTAGTGAAAAGGCTACACCGACTTATTGATCACACGTCCAGTGATGTTGTACAAAGCCTATAGATAATCATTCAAGCTTGTGGTCACCACTTCGTCCAGTTGTTCACTGTGCTTTATTCTGAGTTCCTGGCAATTCCTGGTGTGGCCGTCTGTATGTAATATCTGATTTCTGCATGTGACACCAGAATCCTCACTTTATACGAGCTATTCAGTTATTATAAAGTGTCAGAGCTTGCAGTATACATGAAATCAAATTAAGAAACCTGCTTGTGCCAGTTGTTAGTTGTGTACATTACCGCAGAAACAAATACTGTGAATTGATTGCAATGTTGGGGAGGCTTTCTTTGCAAGCAAGCGACATTTTGGTTGACCTTAAGCAGACATGCCCATTCCCATCAGTGGCCTTTATGAGCAGAAGCAGTTTCAGAGCGTGCAACGCTGATCAAAGGAACTGAGTTGTGTGTGCGCAAATTTACTAATGATATTGCTTATATTAATTAAGTCATCCTTTTGAAGTATCGTTTAAGATGGTTAAGTGTTTTATAAGGGCGACCTCTAAATCGCCGTTGATTTCCAAAAAGCAACCTCATCACCTTTGTAATTTGACGTGAACTTGAACTTGCTTACTTGCCGTTGCCTCTATTCGATATTTAAAGAATACGCCAGGCAAAAGTATGTCGATTTACGGTGGTTCAATTGCTTATTGGTGAGCATATTATTTTATATGAGTTAAGACACAGATGAGGCTACTCATTGGAATGTAAGTAAACTTGACAATTCGTGCACCTCATGATGTGTTCCATCAGCAATAAACTAGTTAAATACACTTCCCGCTTTGTTTGCGATGTATTTGAGTGTGCTGCTTGGTACAGGTGAAACATAGATATTTTAATAAACTTCTGTCTCGTATGATACCTTACGAGAGCATTAGTATCAATTAACTCGCCGGTCAATCTGATGGTGCATACCTTTTATGAAAATCATATATATCCTATGTCTAGATTTTGTTGTTTGTCTTGTGACATTAAGTCTCGTCAGCATTTATTTTATGTTTCCCACCTATGTATATAATAATGCTTTATCAAATACAACATCATAAAGTTATTCAACTATAACATTCACTTAGCTGTACATTATAGCAATTCAGATGGTAAAGATAACAATTAGGCTGGCAGCAACCTGCATGAAAGCGGTACGATGTTGACTGTGCTCATCTACGGTATTTCAGGTAATGCAAAGCGATATTGATTGCTGAAGTAATATTTATAGAAGAACAGCGTCATTGATATGGAGGATATATGAAGTGCTTGGAAAGGTACAAAGGGTTTTGTGGCCGGTCTGATTCAACAGAACACAACAAAGCAGTTTGCAATAGCCCTGTTAGAAGCCGATATCAGGCAGGCGCCAGTGCGATCATATATGGTGTGCTGTGGGTTTTTGAACAATTTGATTCAGATCGACTTATTAGCAACAGATCCGTGCTTCATTTGTATTTGATCTCCGTACCTGTTTTTTTTTTTCAACGCAGCATTCGTTCTGTTTATAAGTCCCCTGAAACGGATTTCGATGGTGTACAATGACCTTATAGACACTGTTGTCATCGCCTTTATTGTCATTGAAAGTGAAGAATTCTTTTCATTGGCTTTTGTTGTAACACAAGCAGCAATAATCATTAACAAGGATATTTCATGATACATACATTGTCTAACCTTTTTCTGAATATTCATAACTTCGAGTAAACGCTTGTCATTACTAACAGTGATATGCCTCGTACATAGATAGGGAGCAATCGTTGTTTGACAGTTACAGGACTGCTCATCACAAACCAGGCAATTACTCCTTAAATCCTTCTAATGTAGCATTATATCACATCATCAATCTTCATCAAATACGTTCTGGTGTAGAGATCATACCTTAAAAAGGCCGTGTCAATATTCACCACTGTTTTGGGCAAGAAAGACTCCAAAAAAGACATCATATATATGTGTTAAGTGTTGCTTCTTTAGTGTATGTACTAAAGCCGCGCGAAAAGCAAAACACCTGCACACAACTGCTAGTACCCTAATAAGCCCCGTGGTACGTGTTGCTTAAATATATATATATATATATATATATATATATATATATATATATATATCATAGAAAAATATGCATATAAATGTAAATACATATAAATATATATATACTTATATAAATATGCTTATATAAATATATATATATATATACATATATATATACATATATATATAATATATATACATATATATATATGTATATATATATATGCCTATATATATGTAGTGAGATATTGTCGCGAATATAAATATATATATATAAGCATATTTATATATGTATATATATATATATTTATATGTATATATATATGCATATTTATCTATGATATATACATATATATATATATGCATATATATACATATATATACAAATACACACATATATATGTATATATATATACATATATATATAAATATATGTGTTTATATATATATATTTATATATTTTATATATATTGATATATATATATGTATATATATATATATATATATAATAATGAGAAATTTTCAGTTTTGTGAACATATTACCACATTTCATGCGTCCATGCTTGTTAATTCGTTATTTGACAGTGACGCATTGTTATGATCAAGTCAATTCACCATCATACGTATGATATATAATCTCCTTGATACAATCATCAATCGCGTCCTATTTATAAAACTATCCATACCCCGGTAGTGGCATGTCAAGGATAGATATATATGTCACATGGTCAAGCTCCTGATCGTTATCGATTCAGATGATGGCAAGCTTAAGGTTTTTTCATGTCATCAAATTCTTCATTGGTTAGGATATTCTGGGCTGTCATATATAGTCTGTTAGCCCTGCGCGTCCATCTTCTATATCAATCTTCTATGGTTAATCTGGTACATATATCTTATTCAAGTTTCCATTTAAATTGTTTTCGGCCAAACCTGACGACACAAGCAAGTCAGATGAGCTGATTTTGGGAAGTGAATAACCACGGAAAGATGTGCCAATATTTTGAAGGTTTACAGCTGCTTTATTTAAGAGCCTATAATATCGAAGACTGTATCTTGGAAAACTATTTTTCTTCGAACATACAATTTGTCGACGGTAATCAACCCAATGATCTAGTGATCCGATTGCCCCAACAACTACTGGGATAGGTTGTCTTCCTACTTAAAGGTCAACTTCAACGATTTTCATCATTTCTTTATAATGTGTTTCAAATTGAAGATTAATAACTCATAAACCAACGGGGACCCATAATTCATTGCAACGGAATGCATAAGTACTAAAAATCCACCGATAAGGTTTCATTCGGAAGAAAATACGAAGCCATCTTCTCGATGCCATTTTGCCTCAGTTGGCCGCTAGGTGCACGTTGCGTGACGTCATTCCTGCTGCGCTGTTTCCAAGAGAATTTGACTGCGAGCGAGCGAGCGAAGCGAAAAACGATTGTTTGGATTTTAAAATTACACCGTTTTGATAAGCCATGTCGTCTTCTGGTGAAGTTTACGAGTCCCCATAGCATAACATTGGGGCAAATCATGTCCATGACTATTTATTTGAGCCAATACGGACGGGAGTTGAAAAATCCAAGTCACACTACGAAATGACACCGGGAGCTCTAATTAAGTCTAACTCAAGGGTCCGCTTCGGATGAAGAATCAACAAAAGATTTCGATGAATGGTAAGTTTTAGAATACCCTTCCCAAGCTTTATTGAACTATATTAACTGGTAAAAAAATATCGTTAGTTTCATTTACCCAATAAATTTACACATTCTGTACGTTGAGGATGGTATGTTGACAGACCTAACTACTATAGCCCTACAAGACGTCTGAGGTATAAATTCATGTTACCGTTACGACCGGAGCTAAACTACTACAACAAATAGTACTTGGCTAGTGAATGTAGCTTTGTCATTGTACCCTGAGCACATTGAATATTGTGGACAGATGTTTGCATGCAGTTTATAAAGTATTTTCCTTTTATATTCATACATTGTACCACAAATATAAATTTACAATGACTCTTTAATTATTTCTCTAACTTAGGTGTAGATGTCATTACTGCATCCCAATGGACGCAGCCACAGAAGTTTGGAGAGAGTGATGGCTCTAACGGACGAATGGACATGCATCACCAAGCATCCCAGATTCCTGGCTAGCTGCATGAATAAAAATGTGCTGGAAGTGTCCAAATTTGAATCTATTCAAATGGACAGACCTGTTGGAGATGAGGTCTCTACAATGAGTAAGTTAGCCATTATTGCTACCAAAAAGGATGGTATCATATTTATTACAAAGGGAACATTAATTCCACTGTGTAAAATATTCAGTGTTCATATTGATGAACTACAATATATTTTACATAGCCAAGAATAAATAATGCCAGTTACATGAAATCCAGAGGCAGAGCTTACAATAAAATTATGAAGTGAGGGAATGGTTGACAAATGACAATTGTTTTTTAGCTATACAACTTATTTTAAAACCATAGACAACTAATTGACATATTGCTTCAGATTATTCAGGTATCTAGCTTACCGACAGTTTACACTCTGGATATGGCACAGACTGGGCAAAAGAAACAGAAAAGTGCTGGCAGCCTGTGTGGTAACAGCTGTTAGAAAATCCTTCCCTGACCCGGGCGGCAAATATACAGGTTATGTACAATGGAGCGGAAGATTTCTTGGTCAGGTTGAATCGACACCTGTGAGCACCTACGAGAAGATCCTTTTCAGGTTTCTCGTACTGGGAGGCAATAGGTGGTGGGACAGTCCTGTCATCTGCAAGGACCTCAGCAAGTCTGTAGCTTGGATATTTTTGCCTTAGATCAAGCACCTGATATACATAGTCTGAAGCAAATCAATGATATTCATATTTTTATGATAGTCATATAATAAGTAAGTTATATTATATGCCAATTTTTAATTGGGTAACAATGTTTGTGCAAATGAAACTTATTCAGGTTTTGGTAATAAATGTCAAAATAACATGTGTTTCATTTTAGATTAATGCATGTTCACACCAAAAGAAATTGGTACTTTGACAGGCTTGGGATTTTCCCATACCTGAACATGTTCAGTGTTCTAATAGCATTACTGCCACTAACAAAAATCCCTGAAGCCATAAACAAATTCCCTGCGGGCATAGCTCCTGTAAAAAAATGGCAATCCCACATCTTACGGTGTCCATTCACGCTGATTTGTTCAAAACAAGCAAAACTCCCCCGGAATCTTTGATTCTGACTAGGGCCATCCTCCAGATCAACACCACTGTATATAAGCATTCTGTGAGCTAAATTTTTCTTCCATCAAATAAAACCCTGTGATTACACTACAAACAAAACAACATTTACCTAACAGTTCTTCAAACGCCATGTCATCATCAGTTTCCATCTCAGCATCATCACTTCGTCAGTGAAGTCATAGTCAGGGTCAGATTCCTCCTAGGGCTCATATTGGGTGCCCCTGGTGACACTTTTGGTGAGATGGGCCAACTTGGGTACCTCTTGAATATTTCTTTATCCCAGGAAAGATAGAACTCTGTGTTTGTAGAGACTTGTCAGCCATCTATGGTATCAATACAATAAGTATGCTACAATTTCATTCATCATAGCCTTTAAGGATGTCAATGTTTACAAATTGACTCTGAAAAGACACATGGAAACATACAACAGAAGTTATCCCTGCCAATGCATTTCACCATATATAATAATGCAGTTGCCTTGTGACACTCACCAAAACATTTGCCTTCACCCCTTATGACAAGTGAGAGCAAGCTTCATGGTCGGCAGACGGCAAGGCACTCGCCCCTGGTGTAGCAAACAGCGCGGACGCTGACAGGCGAAGTTTCTTCGCCTAGCCGACGTCGGCAGTACTTGAGTGTGACACCTCAGTCTGTGATTCACCACTGTCACTTGATTTATCTATCTGCTCAGCTGCCAATACCATTTCGGAGCCTAGGTTTCTTACGAAATCCTAGACTTTTGAGCAGCTCTGGGTCAGTCTCATAAGCACTTTTCTCGAAATGGTCAGAACATAGAACTGTCGTATAACTATAACTATAAGGGCAAGGACTCCAGTGTTTACGCTTGACTTTCGACACCCATATGCGGCGCATATGTCTTTTAGAAAAAAAAAAAAAATCACGCCTGACTTCACATTGTTCCGACAACCAAACGCACAACAATAAGGTATAATCCACACCAAGAAACGCACCCAGACCGTGAAGAAAGACGAGTTAGTCACACGCTGTCAACCAACCGGGAAGGCTAAAGATGGCGATGAATATTCGCAAACAACCTGAATGACGTCACTGTTCGGAAATTCACGAATTTTACCGAGCGGTATCTTGTCAGATTCGACGTGGGAAATATACATTTAAAAATCATTTTTCTTAAAGAAAAAAAGCGCGCAGTCACCTTATTTTGGTCACGATTCCCTTTATAAGCATTATTGATTCAGAATATCATTGTCCAAGAGTGATCGTTTGACAGAAAATGGAAAGTATCTCATCAAAGTCAGCAAATTCACTGATCTGCACATCGAGTGTGTTACCGTAACTTTGTAAATAAGTCATGATTAGGGATGATAAAAACATGTGCTACTGTAGAGGGTAATGACACCAAGTCGCAAAACCACTTTTCCTCCATCTTAGGCACTAAATATGAATTTCACACTTGTAATAACATGCGGGTGTATACACCTTTAATAAGGTCCCAATGGTTCATTGATGCGGTCGCACATAGTACTTTGAAGGTCAATCGGTTGATCAAACCATATGGACTACCAGCAACATGACCGACTGCAGCAATGTCTCGACTCTACTGTCATTCATTTCACAGCTTAGTGTGCGAGCAAATATAATGGTAGGTATGTTTTTTAAGTAGCAGCTAAATAATGTTTGTTTTGTCAATTGAATATATTTAGTCATGGTCAATTATCTACTTGATAGGGAGCTAATGCGCGTATTATAGTTCACGTAAAGACGGGAGTTATTGCTATAAACGATGGTAACCTTGGGTTGCAAACGGATCACCGTGACGAGTGATCTATCAGTAACTTTTGCCACAACAGTTGTGAACTGTCAGGAGGATATAACTTACATATCTTACGATGTTTGACCGCAATAAGGACATCTTTTTATAGCTAATGGCCGTTTGGGTCTATCCATAGCGACAAATGACGACCTCATCGAGCTACGGCCGTTTTACTGTTTGTCGATCAAACCATAGAGTACTACCTACTCATAAAATATAAAGGAACAATTTAAACAAACCAAGTAAAGATAAAAACAAATTTAATATCAGCAGTCAAATTTTCGAGGCTCTGGCAGGTCATGTTTTGCTTCAGTCGAGTGTACAATTTACAAGACAGCTTATTTTGCAGCCGATACTGAATCTTCAGACAATCCATAACACTAAACCCAGAAGAGGGGAAGAGCATACAACAAATTATTGATCTCGCGTCCAGTGATGTTGTATAAAGCCTATAGAGAGTCATTCCAGCTTGTGGTCACCACTTCGTCCAGCTAGGCACGCTGCACTATTGTGTGTTCCTGAAATGTCCTAGTGCCTTTGTCTGTATTCAATATCTGATTTCTCGGTGTGAATTATCAAGCATGGTAAGCACACAGTTAGCTTACATGTGCCCGATGGTCAATGTATACGCCAAGTTGGGTCAGGGTCTCGGGCAACGAGCAGTTCCACTGGCCTCGTTACGTCACTGTAGATCACCAGGACAGAATCATTCTAGCTGACAGCAGCAATCATTGCATCAAGATCCTTGATCCAACTGGCCAGTTCTCGATCAAGTTTGGCTCCATTGGCAGTGGGGATGGACAGATGAAACACCACGTGGTGTGTGTGTTGATCCCAAGATAACATTGTGGTTGCTGACCAAGATAACAATCAAATAAGTCTAAATGGCCCTGACGGCAAGTTGATGAGACATCTACTGGCCATCCAGAGACCGTGGGGTGTCGCACTTAATGAAGGGAGCTTGCTTGCTGTCACCCGGAAACCTGCTTTATCTCTATACAAAGGGTTTGATCCCATGCCTTAAACAGCTGTTTGTCTTTGATGACGTCATTGTGTTCCATTACCACTCTGGTAGAAAGGCAAGGCTGATCACTCCCATCTTGTACTTACCCTGGTATATTGCATTGCTTGATGTACCACTTATTGTTGTATGATCTTCAGCTGGAATAGGCAAGGTAGAGAGGGAAAGTTACGTGACAAATGCACAATGCTTAATGGTGAAATCAAACTACTGTTGAGTTTTTGGGTTGGGTTAGCTAAGAGAAATCAAATATGCATATATTCAACATGGAATGTCATTGTGCTTTTCTCTTATAAGGATAGCCTTTACAGAGATAAGTAATCTTGATGAACTAAGTAATCCCGGTTTACTAATTTACACCAATTGCAGCCCAGACTCAAATGTTTAATTGATCATCTGATAAACATTTAATGTGATAAGTGTACAAGAACATGTGTCACTATACTTTTCTTGAATTCAGTTTTTGTTGCGATATATTTTTGACAATAATCGTTCAAATATTTTGTCTTTCATCTTGTGTGATTATGTTTACCAATCTCAGCGGTGAATGACATATATTAAACATTCCTTGAAGTGCTGAGGATGCACTCTTCTCTATTATCATACATTATATATGAGCAGTTTATGAAATTGTTGCATTTTTGCTGTCATATCTATGTTGTGTTGATCATTCTAGTAAGCTGCACTTGAACTAGTCACCTTCTGTATAGTTAATAGTTAATAGTAGTGGGTAATATTTGGTAAATAATGTAAGGTAAACATTTCATTATATCGCTATGAAGATAATTACTGAGATGTATACATTATGCATGGTTAACTTGTATATGCACCTTTTTGTGTGTGCCATAAATGTATCACTGTCTGTAATATAGTCTGGTCTCAATGGTATGAATTTGAACATTTTGTTGGTTATTTACCAGCTATATGCAGAAGATTGTTATAAAGGGAATAAAATACTCCTGATGCATCCTGGACTTACTTTCACAATCTTTTGACATATTTGGATTCACTGTTGAATCCTGTTGAGGTATCGTTTTGTATCTTTGATCGTGGCATCATGGTTTGAGCCAGATCTTGAGCCTTACACTTATGTCCTTATAGTGTTGTAGAAATCTTACACAGATCTCATGTGCCTGATCTGGTGTGGGAAGTGGTGTTCACCCATCTGAATCCCCTTCTCATAGATACACCCATGTTGTGTTCTATCTTATCAGAAATGCTAAGCCCTACTTTTAACAACCCAGTTATTGATCTTATTCACAAAGCTAATCTCATAATTTGAACTCTAATTCTCATTCACTTTCACCCAACTATCAAATATCTGTTTTGATATTTTTAATAGTAGACATGTCATTCAAAACTCTATTTAGCTGATCGCTGAACTAGTTGAAACTGGATATGATGAACGCCTTGCATTGAACATATGTGCCGTTATGATTTTTAAATCGGGTCTGGTCGATTAATGAGGTCATAACGTGAATTACTCCTGTTCTTTTATTTGATATCACAACTATAATGGTTTATGAATTTAAGTATTCTTATTAAAGGAAATAAAACATTATTAGCAGTTGATGAGGTTACAGCAGGACTTTGGTGTAAAACTGAATGAAAGAAACTGAAGTGTTGTATTTGTGTCTGGTTGCCCAATGAACACCTATATTTGGAAGTTCGTATAAATGGACAATCAATATAGGGTCCACAACACACTAAATAAATGTGTTGTAAGAAAGGAGAGAAGGTTAGCACTCCCCTTGATAAGGACGGAAGGGACCCCTGTGGTCTACAACACACATAAGGCTCTTTGCCCTCTACTTAGGGCAAACCTTGTTTTTCGCGTATATTATTGTGGCACCTTTGAAGTTATGCAATGTTCACCATGAATAACGTTGGTATACTTCTGCGCAGGACTAGATGCAATCATACATTGGGCATTTCTTCACATAATATAAACATGTGTCAACTGCTTACATATATATAACACTCTATTATTTCCGATTAGAGAGTTAAGAAAATGTTAACGACATTGCTGGTCAACCTAAATATAGAGTATCCATACAGTGGATATATCTGACTTCACATTACATTCCCATAAAACAATTATATCGACAATCAACATGGCCAGGAATTAATATATTCTGTAGCATCAGTTTTTGTCAAGTGCTCCGTTAACAAGGTACGTATTACTTGAACGAGCAAAGAGCCTAGGAATTTTGCACTTCTGTGTCCAGGATACTCAACAATTTTTTCAGAAGATTCCTATGTTTGAGGATCGGCAGGTATGTAGAGAATTGAATGGATGTCTGGATGTTAGCTGATTTATTGGCTGTTGCCAGAGATGTCTTGCATAAAGTTTCTGGCAGCAATAATGTTGGGCCCAAAGGCTCTCAATGGGTATACTTAAATCAAAAACTAATAAGCGTCTTTGTAAAAAGTAGATCTTGTGTGCAGCATAGTCATAGGCTGTATTTACCGCACAACTTGTGATTGTGAATGCAGATTTTGTAACTAAACTCTTCAGAAAAAGCATATTTGCATATTTGTGTGCAAAGTCTGGCCTTTCTCTTCCCCTGACTTTGTTCAAAGCTGCATCCATATCAAACATTATATTAATGATATGCAGGAGATAACACAGAAGGTTCTGGAGGCCACAGGGGATGTAGCTGGTTCTTGTCTGGAACAGACAACGTTCTTCAGACGGAACTTGGCCGTAAAGCCTTGTCCTCAGATAAACGTGACTGCTGAAGTGGAGAAGGTGACATCGGACCAAGACACTGAGGGTAGGATGTACACCACATTGTTACTTCATAGCCTAGGCGCTGCATGCTATGAATGGGGTGTGGGAATCCACGTATCAGATTGACTGAGCTACAACTGACTTGGCTGTGGATGTTTACCCGAGCAACGATTAGCTGCACTTTGGCAATGTGACTAAAGCTGCCTGGCTTTGAGACAAAACAATAATAAGGCTCTGTCAGAAAAACTGATAGCTAAGTCAAGAGTCTGACCAATCTGCAGGCCTCGTTGTACACGACCCATTGTCATCATATTCAATGATAACAAATTTGTGATGCCCTGAGAACGGATATCTTGTTCTCTCTTGTTTCTGTAGATTTGACAGCAGAAGTTGCACCAGAGACAGCCATTCTGTCTGGCGCTGCCCCCTGGCAGCCCCTTGACCCAGAGAAGAGCTTCGCACAGTACAGTGTACAAGCCCTAGTGATCCTTGCAGAACTCATGGCTACTCTCCTTGATGTTGTATATCGCAGTGAGGAGAAGGATCGCGTTGAACCACTGCTAAACAATGTGTTCCCATATGTCCGTAATCACTGGTAATTGCCTTTAAAGTTGACTTAATGTTGGTGTCTGGTCTTGATGGGTAAAACTATGTCTGGCATTGTTTGCAGTGGCCACAACCTTCCAAGCTTCAGAACCTGCTCCCAGATGCTGGCCAGCTAGAGTAGCTACTCGTACACCCGCAAGGCTTGGAAACGAGAAGCATTTTAGTTGCTCTTGGATGGAGGTTTCTTTTGGATGGATGTATTGGTCTGTTGAGAGTCATCATTGACAACCTCATGACCCATGATAAAGTCATCTGCAAAGATCTCCTCAGTAAGGCACTACATTTTATGCTGTTGAAATACTGTGGAGGGAATTAGGTGAAATATGCATGGACTTAAATGGTAAAGCTGTGAATATTGGAGAAGTGGAAATTAAATATGCTAGCAGATTCCGTTCAAATGCCCATTAATGAGTCGTGCACCTGACGGGTGACTTTGACTCAAGGTGCCCCCCTCAACTTGTTCATAAGTCGTGAACAGGAGGTAGAGCTATGAGCTCAGCTGCTGAAGAGGCTCAGCTGCTGAAGAGGCTCAGCTACACAGTGTTCTGCTCCGATGTTGACCAGTATCAGCGCTCCATGCCAGAGATACAGGGTATGTATGTCTTGCAGTCAGGTGGCAATGCTTGATGTATGAAGTAACATATACTATTCATTGGTCCAAGGGCAGTGTCAGATTGTGGTGAATAGTGAGGAGACGAAGAGGGCTACATCATCACAGGTCATAACAAACCGACTGCCGAGTCATCCCTCTTCAGGGAGGAACAAAACTAAGGGGAAGAGGTGTTGATCTACTCAAAATATTTGTTACTTGCCTCATGATCCCTGCAAGTTGTTTGGGACATATCTTGCCGCCCCACCCCCCCCCCAAAAAAAAGAAAAAAACCCAACCCAAATAGACAGATAGACAACAATGGAATGCTTGCCTCCATTCTCAGCTATATGCAGTGTACTAGAAACGACCTCCCACGCTAACCTCTGTGCTAAATTTCCATCCCTACTCTCAAAGAGACCGTTCAGCCACATATTTGTATTGCCTAGCAAGCTGCTTGGCAACCGCACCTTGGAAACCAAAGTTTTCATACTTTCAGTCGCTACGCTAGTTGTTGATTGTTGCGCACGACGGACGTGCTGCACTTCTGCTCCGCATATTTTACGTGATTTTGGATATTTATATTTTGTTTTACTAGTTTAAACTATAACTTGTTTGGTTATATAGAGAGCTGGTGGTGGGTTTACAAGAAGAAATCGTTTTATTTTGGCAGTGGAATTTCTTTTTGTTTTTATCTACATATCTTTGAAGTTTTTGAAAATACGTTTCCATAGAAACAAAACAAAGAAACCAACAATACGGGAAGAAAACTATGTTTTCTTTGAAGCAAATATATTTCTACTCTATTGACAAGGATATTTATACAGGCTCTAGAAAAGCCCTTAAAAGAAAACTGCAAATAACCTTGTCTGGAACTAAATGTATGGCAGAAGCTGAAAGAACTTGGAATGAATAGGCAGCCAAAGACAAAGAGAGGCTGCAGAGGGGTACAAAACCTGCAGAGAACAATACGAGTGAGAGTGGTTGCACAAAGAGCCACGGCGAGAGTGCCCGCTCTGACAATCGACCACCCTGAGAGTCCAGTGACTCGGACTGTTGTGAAATGTATAAATATAACCCTTCGGTAATGCACGATCAATGACAAATAAAATGAGTTCCCTATGCCCTTCTATCTCAGAAAAGCGGACGGCTATTTTTATCGTCACGGATAGTTGGATTAACGATAAAAATTGTGCCCAAACAGGTACGAATTTGTCTGCCACTCTCAGTGGATGTACGCCTCACTATGTCCCTAGGAATAGCAGGAAAGGAGGTGGAATTGCACTTATTGTGTTTAACGGGTGGGCACATTCCAGTCATGCGAGGTGATGGATGTAAATTTTCACAGTGGAACTACGATCATGCATCTTCTATTTTTATACAGGCCATCCTATTCCATCCAACATAAATTCACAATTATGCAGTTCCTTCCTGGTTTCTCATCATTGCTTGAACATGCCCTATTAGCACCCGGACACTTGATGATTGCTGGTGATATCAATATTCATATCGACGATCCTAAAAGATAATGACGCGCTTCGGTTCTTGGATCTTGTGAAGTCGCTCGGATTATAACAGCACGTCAAGGGCCCCACTCATGTGCGTGGTCCGTATCCTGGCGCGAACAGCTGATTCTTGGCTCACTAACTTGGCCTTGGACTCGACATTACCATCGGATCAATCCGCAATTCATTTTGTGTCGTCCATTCATCGTCATCATCCCAATAAGTCAAATCGCCCGATCCGTAGTATGGACAAGCCTGCATTCGAGGATACGATTACAGAAGGTCTCGCCTCGCTCACTACTAGTGTACTGTCGGATGTGAATGAGCTGTGAAGGAATGTATGGATTCTGTAGCCCCGGTACTGGCGGGAATTATAAATGGCTCTTTTGCCTCTGGTATATTCCCTGCAATGTGTAAGGAGGCAATGGACCGTCCTCTGATCAAGAAACCTAGCTTGGACAGGAATTAGAGACCCGTTTTCAATTGCAGTTTTCTGGGCAAACTGTTGGAGGAATGCGCACTCGTGCAATTGAATGAGTACTTGACTACCAATTCACTGTACGGCAAATTCCAATCTGCTTATCGGGAAGTACATGGCGCCGAGACGGCACTCCTTAGAGTGCACAACGATGTCATGATTGCTCTCGATGACCAGAGGGATGTAATACTCATTATGCTTTATCTTTCAGCTGCTTTTGACACCATTGATCACGATATACTGATGGACATGCTACGTATGCGGTGTGACATTTCTGGGTCGGTGTTTGAGTGGATGTAGATCATGGACCAGATCCGTCTATGGATGCGTTCCAATATGCTTGCTCTCAATGAGTGCAAGACGGGCACTGGTGACTGACGTACGGGTGGGTGACGTCACTATTTCCCCATCACAGTCTGCTCGTAACCTAAGAGTAGTGATGGACAATTCCGGCTCAATGACTGAACACATCTCTAGTGTGTGTAGCACTGCGTCGTACGCTCTGTGGAGAATCGGCAAAATTAGGACCAAGCTACAACAGAGAAATTAGCACATGCATTCATTAGTTCCCGACTAGATTATTGTAATAGTTTGTTATTTGGCATTCCTAATTATCAAATCAGAAAATTACAATTGATTCAAAATTCGGCCGCATTCGTCACCAGGATGACCTTTAAGTCTCGTCAAGAGATGACATCAGTTCTCATGGAACTACAATGGCTCCTAGTTGAGCAGCGCATTATTTTTAAAATCCTTTGTATAGTCTTTAAAGTGATTCACGGCAGTACGGCGCCGCGCTACCTCACTGAGATTCTATTAGAAGCGAAGCCGACTTCGCGGATCCTACGCAGTACGATTAGTGCCCCCTCCGCTTTGGGAGGCGAGGAAGTATAGCGTGGTTATGGCGAGCGTTCCCTATATTATGTCGGCCCTAAGCTATGGAACATATCCGGAATATAAGCGAGTTTGAGAGCTTCAAAGTATATCTTAAGACGCACATCTTCAGGAAACATTTTAATCCTCTGTGATATTTTATTTATGCCATCGATATAGACGGAAATGTACACTTTTATCTTTATGCATCATACATATTATTATATCTATATATTCATATACGTGCAGCCAGTTGAGATGCCGATGGAACTGGCTTAAAATAAACAATCATTCATTCATTCATAAGTTGCTTAAATTTCCTGGTGCGATTGTCTGCATTCAATATCTGATTTCTGCGTGTGTATTATCAACTGACGGTTTATCTCATCTGACATCAGATTCATAGCTTCATCTGAGATATTCATTTATTTGAAGATTTTGGAGGGTGTGATATCAGAAACATGAAATCAGAGCAAGAAACCTACTTAGTTAACCATAAGTCAATTATATTACCACAGAAAAACCTATTGATTAAAATGATGGGGAGACATTTGGTTAATCGTAAGCAGACCAGCCTGTTCTAATCAGCGGCGTTTCGCCGCTGATCTAGTAGAAGCAGTTGTAATGATCAAACATATTGAGGTGTGTGTGCGAATTAATCAGCGAAATTGCTTATATTAATTATAGCACCTCTTTAAAGTCTCGCGTTAGAAGTGTTGAATAAGAATGGATTATAAATCGCCATAGATTTCTAAAAAGTAACCTGCATCTCTTCACATTTTTGTATATCACTTAAACTTGAATGTCAGTCCTTTGTGTCGCATGTATTTATATGACTGTGAATATATAATTTAACAATATCTGTTCCATCCCTTATAGATATCACGCAAATCGTATCAAACTACTTCATTCCAAGCAAATGACTCAAACCGGAATCATGATCAAATCGAAGATTCAGGTAGGCTTAGTCGACTTCAGTAACTGAAATATCAGCACCCAACAGTGAGGCTATAATCAATCGACTGATGTAGCTATAATCTACAAACAGCTGCAGGGTAATAATATTCTCAGCATTACGATAACGAGTTACAGCCTTGCACAAATTGTAAAAAACAAACACCCGCTTGCTAACTAATTTTAACGTTACCCACTACCGTGATATAGCAATAAACTAATGTTTATCATCGTGCTCTTGTTTTGTGTTTGCTGATACATAGAAATGACACGCAGACCATTGGCATATTTAACGGATCACAATGCCATTGCGCACATATGTATCGTTTGTATTACATTATCTCAAGTACAAGTGTCATGCACTTTCTTCATATGATGCAATGAAAAGCCAATTCAGTTACTTAGGATAGCGTTCTTACCGAAAAACGACCATTGCTGCATTAGCTCTTGCTGATAACTGCCATTTGTGCGCCTGCCTGACTCACATCCTGTGTGAGTGAGTCAATAAAGTCTTCTGTTGGTAAATCAGGGGGTTAGATTCACTCAATTTACACAATTACTCAGAATTGAAATAAAAACAGGGCGTGTTCTATGACTGGGCGTGCCCCAACCACAATTCATTCAATTTGATTTGCTAAATAATGCTTTTAAGGAATAATGATTTATGGTATATAGAAATTGAATCACCCAAGTAAATTACAGGAATTTATTGCTTTAGTCATGAGTTTAATGCGTTTTTCTAAAGTGATAAATTGTGTATGACCATAAAAGACTCATCCGCTGGTCGTTCAGGGAAACTAATCAAGTTCCGTCGCCCTAGGCCGCCCTGGGTTGTCTCATAAACCAGGTTACTCAGCTCCACTCTTGGCTGTCACATAAACCATGGAACGATGTAACTGCATCTTAATGCTACGAATTTATATGAAGACGTCATTCTAAGTATCATTCATTTATGGAGACGTTGAGGGATTATTAATAATTGTAGTGTTTAATTCATATCATATGGGCTACTTATTTACTTGTGACCAGTAGTAATCCATTGCATTTCACGAGACTAGATAAATATCTTACCTGATCCATTCTGCTTGTGACGCTAACTCGTTAACATGAAAGAGTCAGGATCAAGAGGGTTCAATGAACGAATGGGGTCTTACGAGGGAGATTACAGAAGCGCTCTAGGTAGGATTGAAGTCGATTAAAGACGCATGGTTTAGTCTTTGAAAGCAGGTTCCAATGCGTACCTCTATAATCAGAATCTAATCATCAAAGTTACCTCGTGTGTTTGACTTCAGAACTGCAAAGTAGCATATCCTACTCAGACGCGTGCATTGACATACATTGCTGGTAACAAAATGTAAACTAAAAAGAGCAACATATGTCTGACACAGCAAGGCAGAAGAGCCTCATTCCGTGTGACGCGATGGGGGCTGAACGAGTTATCAGTCAAGTGCATTGGAAATTGTTCTTTACATCTATAGACCGCATTAATATCACGTGACCCGAAGGCAGACGGGAAGCTTAGTTCATAGAGGAGAAGTTATCCGACAGTAGTTCTATGGGCGACATTCATCAGAGACAAAGCTGCAGTGGTCATGTGCCATCAATACATTGAGTAATCATTCCGGCACAGACGATGGTGATGCCATGTGTGAAGATGATTGTTTTTCCTAGCAACATGTAATATGACGTTTGTAACAGCACAGAGCAATCAACCCGATTCTCCACGTAGTGAAAACCCCTCTCAGAATCAGAGACATCCAGACGGCAATACAAACATACCTAATTTCAAGTGGAAATGAGCATTCCAAACATTGAAGCCTATTAGTTATGCATGAGCTCTTTCAGTTTATTGATGATTCGAGTGTGTTGCAAATTGCGATGATGGATTTATATCTCAAAACTTTCCTTTCTGTATGGCCAAGCCCTATCAGATATAATGGCGCTTTGTAGGCTACAAAGCACTACATCTCGGATATCATCATAAAACACGCTGCTATATGAACCACAAACTGGCATCCATGATGATGTAAAATATAAGGTACACGAAGCAACTCGTGCCCTGATATCGCTGGATGGGTCGCTTCTCGTGCTCTCCATAGCAACATCCCACGATAACATCTTATCTAAACCTACCATTGTACCAATGTGTTTTGCTGTACGAAAATTGCTTCTTTTGTCACAATGTCCTCTTGTATCTCCATCACCGTGACAAGGGATATGTAATCATTCACATCAATGGACGTGTGCGCGACTCCAAGCTTATCACACAGCAGCATTACATAACTAATGCTTAGCACGCGACATGGGTAATATGACGGAAATAGCATCAAGGACAAACGTCAGATAGCAATATTCGAGCATTTCTGATGACATTTTAAGCAATTCTACTGAAATCGTACAATCGTAGCAATACAATTCATAACCGATGGTTATTGCTTTCAGACCGAATGTTTTAATACATGGAGCTTTTCAAATTTTTCCTTAATCCAGCACAAGTGAATGTGCTCAGACACTAATCTGATGTTGAATCTACAGAAAGCCTATTCCCGTTCATACATTATATACCATTATGGTAACTTTATGCTGGTTACAATCATAAATTCATTTCAATCATATTAAGTACCTCCGACCGATCCTCATTGGATTCCTTCACCTCACGGATTTCTAACATACAGGTATTTATTGCATATATTAAAGTATAAATTTGTTCGCGCAGTGAGTTAATACGATTCCTTACTCTCAGGCTTGTCTAGAGTTCGTTTTCATTTATTTTGTCGCAAATTGCAAACCTGTTGTTTATCATGTCCTTTTGCATAAAATCTTGCTTAATAAGTATCATACTTACTACTGAGCTTAATAGAACGCCTACAAAGTTGTCTCACGAAGTTTACTAAGTTAGTGCGGTCCCATTATCTAATGACTTCCGACGAATTTATGTCCCGTTACTCTGGATGCACATAGAGACGCCTTATTTGGGACTTGAGGTGATTCTGAATATTGGGCTGAAGGTCGAGCATCGCTCATTTCCAGCCAGATGCAGTTGCCAAAAGAAGTACAGAGGTTGGCAATTGGCCGATGCTCTGCAATTTTCTGCCGCAGGACCAGCATGTTTGGTAGAGCTGCTTAGCAAAACCTGATTACCGTACCAAGCCCTATCTTAATGTTGCAAGCTTACTCAAAATCGATCCACTGTCCATGTACAAAAAGCATAGCATTCTTTCAATACTGGAATTATTCTTGTGGTCTCTGGATTATTTTGGGATATCGCCTATGAAATATTAGCATCATGTTCCAAGGGAAATTCTGGTGCTGTATTGTTGCAAGTGATTCATGTCACATGCTTAACAACTTAATGTCGTGAGAGTCATTACAGCTATTGATGATGGGTTGTGAGAAGTATGTCATGGAATTACTGGTGGCCACAATGGATTTAAGGTACTCAAGACGTGAACAGAGAGCGCTTATAATTCAACTACACATGCAATTGCACCATGATATGTACTGTATCAGCTTAATGCGACCCTGGCCATCGTCAGAACGACTGACTACAATCAGAACTAGTCATGAGAATGACTCCATGTGACTGGTTTTGTGCAATGTGATCGATAGAGAACCCTATGCAAATTCACGTCTAATATTGCAGCTTGCAATAGATACTTGAGTGCGTTGTGTCCGATCAGAGCATCATCCGGGGCCAATCTCAGCGCGGCTGTGTAGTGCTTCCTAGCAGCTTCTGTATCACCCTGTTCATACAGAAAATACAAATGCTTCTTCCTGATTACGTCAACTGAAATACCTTCATGGCGAATGTGATGTGCCATACGCTACCTGTCTATGGTAATATACTGCCAGATTGTGATGAACGTCGGAAGAGTTTGTGATTAGTAACTCTGATAGTACGAAATGCTGGAGATAATACAAAGAATGATTAATGTTATTGACATAAACAATAGTTTGTATTGATGCTATGGTGATTCATTCAACACAACCTGTTACATTACCTGAAATGTATTCTCCAGACCGTGATGATCTTTGTAATGATTCCCAAGATGGAAATGAGCTGTAGTATGGTCGTTTATAAGAGTTCTGGTGTCCAGAAAAACGGTCAACATAGAAATGTCCTGCTCATGCAAACCACATCACAACCTAGTTGATGTCAGGAAGTAATGTCGATAGTGAGGTCTAAATCATTCAAGGAACTCTAGTATTGAGATCTGCAATGAGCTCGACGGACGACGAGGAGAACAATGTCCCCACCTTTTTATGCTCATGTAATACCCCATATATGTTAGACAGCATTAGCACAGCGCGTATATTGCCGGGGTCGATTAGCTCTGTTAATGCAGCGTACGCTACATGCGAATGCCCAGCTTCATGGAGAGCAATTGCCTGAAATGCGGATCATGAATCAATTGCGTTCATACGTACACTGCAGGTATTTACAAACCATTCAGTATTATCAGCTGGCCAGATATTGTTTATTTACGACTCACAAGATTTATTCTAATATCGGCGCTGGAGCGATGCTTGGAAAGTGCAGCGCCAATATAACATGAGGCTGGGGGCTCCTTGGATCACACACCAGGGCGGCCTCTAAATGGGTAACAGCCTCCTTCCTTCCTCCTTCCCCGCCATTCTGCAACATGCTCGCTATATCATCTCCCATGTGGACATTAGCCTGCCTGTTTTGACACCGAGGTCTGCTTATCTTAATTGGAAACGGCTTATCTAAAATGTTATTCTTACCCAGAATACATTATACCGAGATTAATCAGGGCGCTGGCGTGGCATGGTGAGACTTGAAGCGCTTGTCGGTACATATCTGCTGCCTCGTCACGTAAAGCCATAAGTGTTACGAAATTGTTATAAGCTCTACCGTACGATGGCCACAGCCTGTGGTGGAACCAATATCATGATATCACACCCCATTATTGGAAAGCTTCTACGTAATTTACTTGATTTCTCGCATTTCTAAACGCCAAAAATGTATCAAATAGCTTCTAAACAGTGACGCAGATTTCCACTATATATCAAAGTCGCCACAGAGAGAAGTGCATCATATTGCCAGCCAACTGATGACAACTTACCTGATCGCCTGGCGGTAGTGATGCCTCGCTTCCTCTGTATTCCCGCCATCCTTCAATAAGTTACCCATATCATAATGCAGCTTGGCGTTATGGGGGAGATTTTTCCATGCGGATCTGAGAAGAGGGACGCATTACAAAATATTGTAGGCAATGCGTCGATGTTTTGGAATGTACACAATGCTTTCCAGCCTGTGAATTGTACCTGAACAGCGCATGCCGGTCATACCACACGTGGTTCCGTATCAATGTACGACTTGTTAATGATACCAAGAGTAGAACATGTGTCCCTTGCATCATTCTATGTGTAACGCCTTGTTGGTATTTATCATACAGCTTGTCCAAGCCTAGCACCATTAGCATGATAAATCCCATACTGAAACATAAAAGATATAATTATTGATTGTCGGGGGATATTAGTGCATGGCCTAGACGACGTCCATTTACCTTGACCTTACATTAGCACAGTACCTGGGGATGTACAATATTCTCTCTGCAATTACAAATCCCACGTTGAAGAAAATGTTAGACAGTAAGGAATGCCAGAGATAGTAAAAGGTTGTTTGACCCCTGACGTCAAATGTACGCATTTATGTACATAGTTCAAATGTTGTTAGGTGAGGTGGAATATAGCTTATTAGCTTTTTAAATACAATATGTCTATGCGAAATGCGTAGATTGCCTTTCCAGTGACACATGCGCGAACTAGGAACACGACCTATGTGTAGATATTACGCTGGTCAGTAAGTGACGTCACTAATGACACCGCGTTCATTGACCAGTCGTAGCTGAGTGTGAGGGGGTAAGTGAGGATGTAGATGTTGAGTGAATGAATGTAGCTGCGCGTCATCAGTCTGAAAGCAGCCACAATCATGCCACCTGTAAATTACAAATTTATAAATTGTCCAAAATAAGAGTCCAGAATATATCTACCACATGATCAATGAACTCTGGAAGTTGCCCTTTCATCACATCCAGTCTGAACAATAACATGCATGTCTCCTGAAATAACAGCCAAATGCAATATATGACATGATACAAAACTGCAAGAAATAACGATTGCGGATGAGGTGTGATTTAGCAATACGGCCTTACGACTGGGTATACATTGCTTACAGCGCCTCTGAACAGAGGAAAGTAATGCCGCCCTCTTCATGTACGATCTGAAAGTTAAAAATAACTGGATGAGATATCAAATATACGTGTGAATCGTCCTGTTTTGTGCATGTGTGTTACGGGATTTGCTTTAACTGTACGCAGAGGGCCATCTATACTAGAGATCGCCATTGGTGTAAATGGTGATAAAACTTGAGGACCACTCGACCCATCCCTACTGTGGCTCTGACGGGACCAGACCTGTCAGCTTGCAAACTCACAAGTAACGGCACTTGACAATCGCATAGAACAGTGATGCCTTGTTCTTTGGCCAGTATAGCTGAGAATGAAACGACCACACTCTCCGCCAGCCCTAACTAGGACGTTCTGTAGGCGTCGTCTACTCTGTCACAAGAAACCTACAATAGAGGTCCGCAGACCGCCATGTGTTATATAGACGGTCATACCGCCCATTATTTGATTTGTTGTCTTGCAGCATATAAACGTTTGTCGATATTTAGAGAACAGAGAACATATACTCGTCCAACAATTCCAGAAACCTAATGGTCAAATGTTGATAACGCATCCTTGAATCACAAAGGAACAAGTGATGTTGGTCATATTAACTAACAGATCATTATCCACTCTGCCCCGTACTCGTTGTAGTTACGGCTTTTGTGTGTATCGGATGAATAGTAAACATCAGTCCACACATCAAAGCCTGTCTTTGTATTTGAAGCCGTGTTTGGCGACGTGCGTGAAGAAGGCGCTGGCTGTAGCATGCAGAAGTACGTTGACCACGTGGAACCAATACGGGTCTAAACCACCCAGTAGAAAGTTCAGTCTGCAGCAACAATATGACAGGGTAACAACTCGATTCCCAAGAATACTCAACTGCTCACTTGTAAAATAAATAACACATTCATAATGGCATCTGAACAGGAATTCATTGGCAATATATTTCTAATACTATTGCTGAGATTTCTTTAAAACAGCATTAACACACAAGTCTTGCTTTACCTAAACGTGAATACTGTCAATGGTCGATATGACTTATGGCTCTGGTTATCACTGATAGCCTCCCCCAGTAGTCATTGTACAGAAGCTGCACCAATGGTGTCTGGGGACGGATATCCATGTTATTAACTACTGCAAACAAGTCATCATGAACAAACTGCCCTGAGAGGCTATTGAGGTAGAACACACACGCCACAACAAATACAGTGATATATGGGAAACAGCTTGATAGGCATGTGAGAACTCCCTTACGATTCACAATGCTTGCGAAAGCAAAGTGAAATTCAGGCCTCTTAATGTTACATATAAAGTCCTCTATTAATTTAAATTCCTCATGTCTTAATAGCCTTTGTAAATCATGGCATAAGTTTTTGCCATGTGTAAATGTGTATCTTGTCAATTCATATGCTGTAAGCAAGACAGACGACATTCTGTTGGAAGTGAGTGGTGTTACAGCAGCCTTATTGACCACTCAGTCCGGTTAGTGCTTTATTACCACGACTGGCCAATGCGAAATGCAGATTGGTACTTGGCTGACATCACGCTGTTTCATAGTTCTTGGCTTGTTGTTTACTTGACTGCCTCCTTCCAAAAACCCCTTTACACTTGCATAGAAATGGTGACGGTGTTTTGATCATCAAAAGTGTCAGACACATTAATGCGAATGTCTATTTCGAGAACATGGAGCATTACTAATTCTAGTCCAAGAACAAACCTATTCCTACCCTGTTACAAGCTCTCGCGGCTCACAGGAGATATTGAAAATCAGCTGGCGTGATATTTTGGTCTTTGATTAGATTAATGCAATCAGTCAACTGAGTTCCTAACGTCAGCATACTGTTTTAACTTATCAAATAGCATTGGTAAGCCCCAAATATCTATCGCCACACAGAAGCCACAACGTTACATGTGTAATCCGTTAATCTCCCACAATAGATAGTAGACACGCAGATCATAGTTTAAACGATAATATTGACATTGAGGATATTATCCAACTAGATTTTCTTTATTCATATGTGAGATACAAATAATATTGTGGTTGATAAAGTGTGACTTAACCTGATAGCACCGAGTACGACTGAAGATGGCGCATTACTTGGACCTACTTGATCATAGCTTTCATGAGCAATTATAAAACCAATATGAAGCCTGCTTCTCTCGGTTTGAATGCATGCTTTACATAAAACTTTCATTTTGTTGTACCGTAAATGGGCCTTACAATAGGGAGGTTCATTATGCATAATAAAGATGCTCAGTGCCATGATTGATGCGTTCGCCAATGCCCCGCGTAGCTCTCCAAAATGCCATGGCTGCCTTAAGGTGATCAGGGGAAGCAACCCAGCCATGATTTGATTGAATTAAACGCGGGTTGGTCCCAGAACTCGACCTGCAATGCATAACAATAAGATGCATCGATATGATCAGGCATGGTTTGAGTTCTGGCTAAGCGTAAGCGTTGACAAATTAATATTTTTATGGTCGGCAATTCATTGCGGCATAACAGTCTGCCATATTCGTAGTTTCAGGAGAGCTAAATGTGTGTCATGGGGCCGGCTTTCCTATATAATCTCACGACGGTCAGTCTATATGATGCTACAGACGTACTGTTCAACATAGGGTAATTCGCGCACAGATATTTTGGTTATTTTAATTCCGGTTGAGATTCTCGAGACTCCCCCGAAATGCTAGATACAAGATATCGATTGGAGATATGCAGGGTAGCTTCCGATCGATGCCAACTCGTATCTAGTGGATCGTGTCCTGTTGTGGTAGAAGGTTTCCTAGCATTTCCATCCATTTGTCTGTGGTATGGCTGCGGCAATTGTATTGAATATCATGGAAACATATTGGAGACAAAGTCAGAAGTTTATGTAAGTAGTATACAGTGCCCTTGCTCAACCTTGCCTTCCCGACACTCGTTGGAAGCTTCACATAAAATGATATATCAATAAATCAATGAGAGTCTGGTATCATTCGAGAAGAACTGTGTGGCTATTTTCAACGCGTTGCAATCAATAAATTACAACATTGGTGAAAGGGCTTTAAAACAACTAACTACCAATCACCCTTACAATAGTGCCAACATCCGTAACTCCAATAGCCATGCAATGATTCCAATGGACAAAGTATACTGTATAATTAATCCCATCTACGGCCTACAAACTGCACGATAATAAGGCCGGCCACGAATGAGAGATCACTAGAAACAATACATTAAGTCGTAACATAGCGATCAATAACTGCCCAATAATTGTAACTTGATTTTGTCTTAGAAAACTCCCAAGTGCCCATGATAATTGAATGATAAAATTTTTGTTCAATAAGGTCAAGAAAACTGTGGGCTTGTGGGAAACCACAGGTTATCGCGCCTGACTGTTTGTCACGTGGCTTATCCCCATTTACCAGGCCAGACCGTCTAAAACCATCCCAGATCGGACGAAACCACCTTATTGGTATGCATCTGCGAGCACATTCTGCGACTAATATATATCATGAATGCAGTGCTCCCCTTGATCGCCCTCGGGTTGCCGAAAAACTATTACAGTGATGAACAATGTACACGCGTGTTCACGTAGCTGTCTGCGTGACCAACAGACAGCATTAGCCTTTTGAGGTTAGAAGACCGTAATAATATCTGCTGATGTCAGGACGTTTTATCGTGAGATTACTTTGTCGTCGTTCTATTGAACGTTTGATCAATTCACCGAGTTATCACTTTCATAGAGCTGTGTGATAAGCTCGGAGTCACACACACACGTCCATTGATGTGAATGATTGAGTATCCCTTGTCATGATGTAGAAACAAGATAAAAAAAGTTATTGTCGTACAACAAAACACATCGGAACAATGGTAGGTTTAGATAAGATGTTATCGTTGGATGTTGCTATGGTGAGCACGAGTAGCGACCCATCCAGCGCTATCAGGGCACGAGTTGCTTCTTGTAGCTTATCTTTTACATCATAATGAATGCCAGTTTGTCGTTCATATATCATCGTGTTACTTGATGAGATCCGAGATGGTAATGCTTTGTTGCCTACACAGCGCCATTATATCTGATAGGGCTTGGCCATAAAGAAAGGAAAATTGAGTATACTGTTTTGAGAAGGATATATCCATCATTGCAATTTGCAACACACTCGAATTATCAATTAACTTATGGAGCTCATGCAAAACTATTAGGCCTCAATGTATGGAATGTTCATTTCCACTTGAAACGTTAATCAGGAGTGTATTTATAGACGTCTGGACGTCTTTGATTGCGTGAGTGGGTTTTCACTACCTGGAGAATCGGGTTGATTGCTTTGTGCTGTTACAAACGTCATATTCCATGTTGCTTGGAAAACAATCATCTTCATGCATAGCCTCATGATTATGCTGGCTTTACGGCGGGTCTGTGCCGGAATGATTACTCCTAGTATTAATGGCACATGACCACTGCAGCTTTGTCTCTGATGAATGTTGCCTGTACAACTATTTTCTGATAACTTTCCTTTATGAACTGAGCTTCCCGACTGCCTTCTGGTCACCAGATATTTATGTCCTCTATCGGTTCATTGATGTCCAGAAAATACCCAATGCACTTGACTGATAATTCGTTCAGCCGCCATCGTGTCACACGGAATGACGCTCTTCAGCCTTGCTGTTCAACCGATATGTTGCTCTTTTAGAGGTCGACAACGTTTTTGTTACTCACAGGTCCAACAATGTAAGATACATTTAGTGTACCTTGTTTATCAGATATGCATGGCAATACACGCTTCTGAGTAGGATATGCAATTTGCAGTTAAACACACCAGGTTACTTTGATGATTAGATTCTGATTATAGAGGTACGAGTAGCTACCTGCTCTCAGGGACTAAACCATGCATCTTTAATCGACTTGAATCATACCTAGAGCGGTTCCGTAATCACCACCGTCAGACCCCATACTTCCATTGAACCCTCTTGATACTGACTCTTTCTAGTTAATGAGTTAGCGCCACAATCAGAATAGGTCAGGTGAGATATGAATCTAGTCTCGTGAAATGCAATGGATTACTGCTAGTCACAAGTAAATAAATAGCCCATATGATAAGAATTAATCACTTTATTAGATAATAATTTATCAACAGCTCCATATGCGAATGATACTTCGAATGACGTCTTCATATAAATTCACAGCATTAAGATGCAGTCGCATCGTTCTATGGTTAACGAGACAGCCCAGGCTGGCCAGGCGCTGAGTAACCTGGTTTATGAGACAACCCAGGGCGGCCTTGGGCAAAGGAACTTGATTAGGTTCCCGTGAACGACCAGGGGATGGGTCTTTTATGGTCATGCACAATTCATCATTTAAGAAAAACGCATTAAACTGTTTACTATGGAAATAAATTCCTGTAATTTATTTGGGTGATGCAATATCTATATCCCATAAACCATTAGTCCTTAATTGTATTATTTGGCAAATTCCGAGTGACAGGAATAAGCCCTTGGTAGAGGCACGCCAAGCCATAGAACACGCACTGTCTAATCTCAATCCTGAGTAATTGGGTAAATTATAACTCACTGATTTGCCAACTGGAGGCTTAATTGCCTCACTCACACAGGAAGTGAGTCAGGCAGGAGAACGAATGGCAGTTCTCTGCAAATAGTCAAAAGAGACCTAACCAATAGCTGCACTTTCAACCTGGATGACCACCGTTCAATTGCGGAACCTTACCAAAGCAACACATACCACAGGGCATATTAGTGTACTAGCAGTTGTGTGCAGGTGCTTTACTTTACGAGCGGCTTTAGTACATATACTTAAGAAACAACAATTAACACATAAATCTGATGTCCTCTCGGAGACTTTCTTTCCCAAAAAAGCCATGAATAAGGTATGATCTCTACATCATAACGTATTTGATGAAGATTGATGGCGTGATATAATGCTAAATTAGAAGACTTTAAGGAGTAATAGCCTGGTTTGTGATGAGCAGTCCTCGCTGAGATATAGCATTCTCCTGTAACTACCAAACAACGATTGCTCCCTATCTATGCGCGCAGCATATCACTGTTATCAATGGCAAGTGTATACTCGAAGTTATGAATATTCAGAAAAGGGTTAGACAATGTATGTTTGGTATTTATGTCGTATACATTCACATTTATTGTTTTCTTGCATGAATACGCAGTAAATATCAGAAGTACAAGCTCGATCAAACGGCTGTTATGCACATACGTTAATTGAAAACGTTCACATATTTTATATATTAATGGTAGTATTTGGGTGTGAAACCAAACGGGCTAATTACGCACGCTATACGTGGGTCTTGTGTGAATGGATTAATTCTGCCACTTGTGACTTAAATCGAGCAGCGTGGTTGATGAAGCTGACTTGTCACGGTAGGTTCCATAGAGTCTCGGCAGAGGTGATATATCACCGCCATTGTTATGCGGAAGGTCGGACTGTGTCACACACAGAGCATTGACGGCGCAGAATAATGACAAATATCAGCGTTTATAAGTGTCAGTTGATCGTTACCATAGTAGTAGAAACACATAGACGTTTATTCACATTTTTACTTGTCTACAGTCAAATCGCTCTGATAAATCCAGCAAGTATAGATGTTGATAGATAAAACAAAATCCGAACCATCTGCACTCAATCGCGATTGAAGCAATTCACTCAGCCCATCACCAGATCAGCGAGTTGTTAGAAATGTAATGCAGCTGCCTGCTTGTCAATTGACAGCCTATGTACTATCAACTATGGTCGAGGAAGGCAGAGTGCACAGCACTATAGCCTCACTATCTGATATTTCATGTTGTCAGTTACTGCCGTCGACAAAGCCTACCAGAATCTTCAATTTGATCATAATTCTGGTTTGAGTTATTTGCTTGTTATAATGTAGTTTGATACTCTTTGCGTGATTACAATAAGGGATGGAACAGATATTGTAAAATCATATATTTTCCTTTCGTCACAGGCAAAATGTTAGCCATTGCTGCAGATTAGAAACAAGGAGTCATGGCATGCTAAATATGAGATGCAATGGTAATCTCGGCAAGGAATATCGGTGAACTAAACCTGCCCTATACAGGAGATAATAGGAAACTTCTACCCATACATTCAGGTCGTCCAGACTCACAGGAGCCGACTGTCACAGGCGGCGACGACAAGAGACGATATGGGCTTTGTTGTAGGGGTGAACACGACTGAAACGTCTAATTAGGGACTCGTTCAAAGAAAATGCAATGACAAAGTATCAAGTCATGTCATGCGGCAGAGGCTTAATTCATAATCTGAAATGCTCTACTAATAAACACGCCACGTTGCAATATCATAGGAAATCACCAAGCTTGCAGTTGAATATCAAACATTCAGTGTTTCAGTGTTAATCATAAATAGTCTATACTAAACTTCTCATGCGTCTCGCTTGTCGTGTGAATTAGTTAAAAACATAAACAGAACACAGGGCATCTGTCAAAATTAGCAAGGTGCTCTGCCAACACATTTGTCAAGCTGTAGAATCGTGCGGCACCTGGGTCGAT
This sequence comes from Urechis unicinctus, assembly GCA_034190875.2. Lineage (NCBI taxonomy): Eukaryota > Metazoa > Annelida > Polychaeta > Xenopneusta > Urechidae > Urechis > Urechis unicinctus. The sequence goes on from CM067345.1 coordinate 61,384,233, forward strand.
TTATAAGCGCTGTTAGATTGTCTAACTGGAAGGCGGAAAAACATATATCGACTAATATACACTAGCGAGGCAATCAAGATAACAAATCGTTGCAGGGATAGTAAATTACTCCTTTGATCCCCTCAGGGAACAATCACGTCTATAATCATTGGTTATAAATCAATCTACAACAGAAGAAGCACACAAAGAGGCTAAACAACCTCCAATAGAGATTAATTGGTGTCTACATAATGGTGTTGAGATAATTTTACTCCCCAATAAATACAAACTATTGTTTGCATAAATGTCCAACATACCAATTTGGAAGTGTTCACTTTTAACGGGTCCCTGTGGAGCGAGGTATTATGACTTTAAAATGTTTGTGACTAACTGCTATAACTTGGATACATTTTGCATATTCATAAGGATCTGACAAGAGAGAGTCACCTATGCAAATTTCGTTGCTCATATAAAGTGGTATGTAGCATAACAATGATATAGGGCTTGACACTTCACCAGCAAGCGGCGACAGATATTAGACTGGCTTTGGGATATTTAACTATTCGCTACCATGTGCTACCATCGCTAATATTGATGAGAGATTTAGATCAAGCCGTTTGCATTCTCCTCAACGACTGTACCTTACCAACAAGAAAAACGTGTCATGTGGCAATTCAATTTCCTAATGACTTTGAACGAGCTGAACATATAGCGCGTCAGCCCTATTGACTCGACCTAGCCTTAGTACGACGTTCGTTGGAATGCTGGGCACCCAGCCTTGGTACTACTGCCGGGCTATGCTGGGTACCCTGGCATGGTACGACTGCCAGGAGAACACTAGGTACGCTACGTTAACAACATCCCAAACATTGAATGATGACGTCATTTGTAACGTGCGACACAGGAATCTTGACCTGTAATTCTGTATTCAAGTCAAAGTTTAACCACACTATTGTGTTACAAATAATGTACAGTCAAAAAAAGGCATGCGACACAAAGGACTGAAATTCAAGTTAACTTGACATACAAAAATGTGACAAGATATAGGTTGCTTTTTAGAAATCTTTGGCGATTTATGATTCATTCTTGTGCAACACCTTTAATGAGAGACTTCAAAGAAGTGCAATGTTTAATATTAGCAATTCCGTTAATAAATTCGCACACACACCTAAATTTGTTTGATCAGTTTTGCACGCGTTAAAACTGGTTTTTCCAGATCAGCGCAGAAACGCTTTGGATTGACCCAAACGGCCATTAGCTATACAAAGATGTCCTCACTGTGGTCAAATATCCTAAGATATGTAATGTATATTAGCCTGACAGATCGGGAACAGACAATGGCGTTGTATATTTATTGTATCTAAGTGCGCAGTCAAATTGATGTTTGGGCAGAAGCAAGAAGAGCAATACATGTAAAAAGCATCATCCGGTAATCGAAAAAAAATAACTATTCGTCTAATTTCTTAACACTGTTTGCTTGGTTAATATGCCTCGTTTGGTAGGAATATACAGAATACTAATCATTTACACTGGAGAAGTACGGGCTGCTGTTGAAATGGCTAAACCTAGCTGAGAGTCAGGAATACTAGTGTCTTGCGAATGAAATGCACGAATATAACATTCTACTGGAACGATGCATCCTTAATTGAGCTTCTATAATCTAAAGTTGACCTGTCATTCCGAGTAATAGTTAACTCGAAGAGTGCACACTGGCAAAAAAGCACAAGTATTGGACCCGCCATAACTTCCCACCCAGTGTGTTAAGTCGCTCACCTCGCGTTAACATGACCTTCAGCCATTACCTTTTAAAAGATTTTACCACCTTTTTTCACGGAGATCTTGGGCGCGAACAAGGTAATACATTACAACATTCTGTGTGGGTAGCCCTATCAAAGATCTTGGTAGCAACATGTTACATCTTCGCTTAAACTGCAATGCAGCCGTTAGCAACTTATGTCAAAAGGAGGATATCAATCAAGACATTACATGCTGGCCGCTAGTTATCACGTTTACTAGTCGTGGAATCTTTAGCGCTTTTGGCAATCTGCTGGTCATTGCGTTATATGCGTAAACTAAACTAGATAAGTGCAAGGTTCATTCATTTTCCTCAGGTTAAATATACTTAGTGCAAGGTTCAATCATTTTTCTAAGCTAAAATAGATACTGTGTAAGATGCATTATTTTCTCCATTGTAGAATCGACTTTGTGTTAACTTGATTTGTTCCACCAAACGCGAACCGTTTCATTGGCATGTTTGTTCGTTTATCATTGCTAGAATAGACATCTTGCAGGAAGCTTTCATCAAGTCAATAATAAGCCGGATCAATGTGTGACTGCTGAGAATCCTCGCACCTCGCTTCGGCCAGACTGCTCCCCCAACCGCCTTTAAGTCCCATGTTTGGGTCTAGTAATACCATCTTTGACACAACATTGACTACTTCTCCTCACGTTGCTGCATGCATACACTGTAAGGCAAAAGGAGACACAGCCACACTTCTGCATGATGATTTTACCCTTCCATCATGGAACCTTGCTGTTATGATAGAATCAAACAATGTAGTATACACTAAAAAATATCCGTTAATATTTGCTGCTCGTTATCGAGCTTTACCGTGTCACTGTCAGACATAGGAATATTGAATTGATCTAATTCCTTCTGAGAAATATAATGTAAACTACGCTTTTCTACTGTGAGCCCGACATTCATTATCTATGGTATAAATCGTTTCATTTAGGTTGATGATGCAAGGCTGATTGTATGCAAATGATCGCCCTTCAGTGTCGACTACGCTTGATTCTCATGGGGTTAAACAGTGATTGCATGGTCGACAATATTAACCATGAAAGCAAAACTGTGTTTGTTCTCCATTAGATATGTATCAATTTTGTTATGTGCTGTACTTGGTAGGTGAGATAATTCACAACTGTTATGGCAAAATTTACTGATAAATCACTCGTCACGGTGATCCGTTTGCCACCCACGGTGACCGTCGTTAATAGCGATTACTCACGTATTTTCGTGAACTAGATTTCGCGCATTATCTCATTGACCAGTAGATCTCCCATAAACCAATGACATTATACTAGCTCTATTGCACACTTGTGAAGTGTCTCTAAGAATTATGTCGAATTCTGCCACGATGTGGTTAAGTAGAATGACAACCTATCCAAGAAGTTGTTTGGGTAATCGGATCACTGGATTAGTGGGTTGATAACCGTCGACAAATTTTGTGATCCAATCTCAAATGATGAGTATTTGTATCATGACATGACAGCTTTACCCCAGGCGTCCGAAAAAAAATAGTCTTCCAAGAATTCAGTCTTCGATATTATAGGCTCTTAAATAAGTCAGCTGTAAACCTCCAAGATATTGGCACTTCTTTCCGTGCTTATTTACTTCCTATATCAGCTCATCTGACTTGCTTGTGCCATCAGGTTGGGCCTAACACCATTTAAATGGAAACTGTGATAAGATATATGTACCAGATTAACTATAGACTATCCTGATATTGAGGACGGACGCGCAGGGTTTCCAATGGAGATTTTGATGACATGCTAAAACTTTAAGCTTACCATCATCTGAATCGATTCTGACCAACTGACATATATATCTATCCTTGTCATGCCACTACCGGGATGTGGATAGTTATATAAGTAGGACGCGATTGATGATGGTATCAAGGAGATTTATATCTTACTTATGATGATGAATTGTCTTGATCATAACAATGCGTCATTGTCAAATAACGAATTGACAAGCATCGATGCATGAAATATGGTGAAATGTTCTCACAACTGACAATATCTCACTATATATTATATATATATATATATATATATATATATCTAAATATATATATATATATTAATACATATATATGTTTATATATATATATATTCATATATATATACATATGTATATATAAATATATATATATATATATTTATGTATATTTAAATATATACATACCCATATATATATGAATATTTTATATATACACATATATGTATACATATATATATATATTTTGTATATATATATATATATATATATATATATATATATATATATATATATATATATATATATATATATATATATATATATTATATATATATATATATATATATATATATATATATATATATATATATATATCTATAACTATCTACATGGAAACATAAATATGCATCGTCGACCACGTGAATGGGGATTCATCTTACCGTATAACCGACCCTCATCTCCGTCTTTGTTTACCAAAGCATCTGACCATAAATGCCGCGGCTAGACTGCTCTAAGCCGATGTTAGGGTATTGTGATACCGTATGTGGCACCACATTGAATATTTACCCCTAAGTGCTCCTCACTCTTGGTGCGCATTCAGGCTTTAGCGTCAAATATATCTGCATGAATGCTCTGTTAATGATAAACAGGCGAAGAAACCTTGCGTTGCCTGGTGTGTTGAATGATAAACTAGTTTGCCGCTAAAGACTACATTGCTGGTATGTCACATTATGTGAGCCGGACCAACATCTCTACACCATCTGATCACACTGCAAAGCTGAAGTGGTGATTAACTTAACAACACACAAGTTAGCTGTATAGTAAGAACTGCTCTGTTCTTAAGTGCACAACCGAGCAGAACTCATTGTGTAGAACCAATGCGGTTGTCCGATATGTCTTAATGAGCTTTGATACCCTCCTGACTTTTATCGAAGCAGGATTCAAGCCATAAATCTGATTATTGATGCAGTACATGCGTCTGATTCAATCAAAGTTACAATCTCATTATTGGAAGATAATTACCAAAGTTGGTCTATGGTAACAGTCCTCTAGCATAAAAACAATATAAGCATAAATTGCAATATCAATTTGGTTGCGGATTACCGTTGCACGCATTAAACAAGTTTTATTTGCAAAGTGATCACAGTGATTATAATTCTTTGCCTTCAATGCATTGCACTACCAATTGTTAGATTTTTTGCTTGCTGAGTAATTAAGGTTTTCACCCTGCACGAGCCGACATTGGGGCGCCACATACAGATTGCCATTATTCTCTGATTTATCGGACCGATTTGAACCAAGCCTCATGTCATCTTTAACGGATACAAGCAGACCAGCTTCGAGATCAAAAGAAACAGTTATTTATCACAGGCAAAAAATATGCAAGCAATACTAAGTAAGCGTTGTATCAAAGGGGTTTATGGGACCGTCTAACTAGACATCAAATCCAACCGTGACTTGAGGGAACCAATATTGACAAATCACTGTTGTTCGTTCCTTTTGAACATAAAATCTTAACAATACAAAACACAGCCAATAAGGTTTCATTTGAATGCGTGCGGATTTTAAAGCGTCTTTGATATAAATGATAACGGTTGAGATTCCCGAGAATTCCCTAAATGCTAGATACAAGATATCGATTGTTTTGGCAAACAAGGAATCACGTGACAAAACGGCGTTATTTACTCCGAGGTTGAGATGATACTTTTCGAGCAAGAATTTATGCTACAGGACATTCATGATAAGCCACAGAAATGAAAACGAACTTTAGACAAGCCTGACAGTAAGGAATCGAATTAACTCACTGTGCGAACAAATTTATACTGTGCAATATGCAATCAATTCCTGTTTGTTGAAAATCCGTGAGGTAAAGACTAGGTCGGAGCTAACTAAAATGATTGAAGTGAATTTATGATAGTACGCAGCATAAGGTTACAATAAGGATATATAATGTATGCATCGGAAATATGCAATCTTCAGACTCATATGCATATTCAGTTGGATTGGATTAACGAAATATATGAAAAGCTCCATTAATTAAACATTCGTTTTTAATAACACTAACTAATAGTATGGCTTTCGATTATATGATTGGAGTAGAAATGGTATAAATGTCTTGCCTATTAGACTGAGGTAAGAAATGCTTGATGATTGCTATCTGATGCTTGTCTTTGAAACTATCTCAGTCATATCATTTATGTCACGTGTTAAGCATTCGTTCTATCATGCTGCTGTGTGAAAAAGCTCGGAGTCGCACACACGGTTATCGCTTTGCATGATCAAGTATCCGTTATCATGGTGATGGAGATACAAGAGGACATTGTGATCAAAGAAGTAATTGTCGTTCAACAAAACACATTTGTACAATGGTAGGTTTAGATGGCGCGCACGAGTAGCGACCCATCGAGCTCTATCAGGGCACGAGTTGTTTCTTGCAGCTTATCTTTTACATCGTCGTGAAAACCAGTTTGTCGTTCATATAGCAGCGTGTTGTATGATGAGATCCGAGATGGTAGTGCTTTGTAGCCTACACAGCGCCATTATATCTGATACGGCTTGGCAATAAAGAAAGGAAAGTTTTGAGGTATATATCCATCATCGCAATTTGCAACACACTCGATTCATCAATAAACTTTTGGAGCTCATGCATAACCAATAGGCTTCAATGTAAGGAATGTTCGTTTCCACTTGAAACGTTAATCAGGAGTGTATGTATTGACGTCTGGACGTCTCTGATTCTGTGCGGGGTTTTAACTACGAGGAGAATCGGGTTGATTGCTCTGTGATGTTACCAACGTCATATTCCATGTTGCTAGGAAAAACAATCATCTTCACACATGGCCTCAACATCGTCTGTGCCGGAATGATTACTCCATGTATTAATGGCACATGACCACTGCAGCTTTGTCTCTGATGAATGTCGCCTATGGAACTATTGTCGGATAACTTCTCCTTTATTAACTGAGGTTCCCGTCTGCCTTATGGTCACGTGATATTTATGCGGTCTATTAAAGTCCAGACAATATCCAATGCTCATGAGTGAAAACTCGTTCAGCCTCCATCGTGTCACACGGAATGACGCTCTTCTGCCCTTATGTTGCTCGTTTGAGTTTACATTTTGTTATCAGCAATGTATGACAATGCATGCGTCTGAGTAGGATATGCTACTTTGCAGTTCTGAAGTTAAACACACAAGGTAACTTTGATGATTAGATTCTGATTATAGAGGTACGCATTGGAACCTGCTTTCAAGGACTAAATCATGCGTCTTAAATCGACTTGAATCATGCCTAGAGCGGTTCAGTAATCATCACCGTCAGACCCCATTCTTCCATTGAACCCTCTTGATACTGACTCTTTCATGTTAACGAGTTTGCGTCACCGTCAGAATAGGTCAAGTGAGATGCTACTCTAGTCTCGTGAAATGCAATATATTACTGCTAGTCACAAGCAAATAAATAGCCCATATGATAAGAATTAATCACTTTATTAGATAATAATTTATCAACAGCTCCATAAGCAAAAGATATTTCGAATGACGTCTTCATATAAATTCACAGCATTAAGATGCAGTCGCATCGTTCCATGGTTTACGAGACAGCCCAGGCTAGCCAGGCGCTGAGTAACCTGGTTTATGAGACAACCCAGGGCGCCTAGGGCAAAGGAACTTGATTAGGTTCCCGTGAACGACCAGCGGATGGGTCTTTTATGGTCATGCACAATTCATCATTTAAGAAAAACGCATTAAACCCATGACTATGGAAATAAATTCCTGTAATTTTTGGGGGTGATGCAATATCTTTATCCCATAAATCATTAGCCCTTAATGGTATTATTTGGCAAATTCCGAGTGACAGGAATAAGCCCTTGGTAGAGGCACGCCAAGCCATAGAACACGCACTGTCTAATCTCAATCCTGAGTAATTGGGTAAATTATAACTCACTGATTTGCCAACTGGAGGCTTAATTGCCTTACTCACATAGGAAGTGAGTCAGGCAGGAGAACGAATGGCAGTTCTCAGCAAGAACTGATTCAGCAATTGTCGTTTTCCTATAGCAACGCTATGCTCTCCTAAGTAACGGAATTAACTTTTCATTGCATCATATGAAGCGAGTGCATGACACTTGTTTGTCCTTTTGCGGCGGGGATAATGATACCAAACTATACATATCGTGTGCAGTGGCATTGGCCATGGAATATGCTCGTAGTCTGTCTATACTTGCTATGTATCTGCGAATACAAAAAGAGAGCACGACGAAAAACATTAGTTTGTTGTTTTATCGCCGTATTGAGTTAAGTTCAATGAAGTTGTAGTTGTTTGTCAGGCCCAGGCAAAATTAGTTTGCAAGGGGTGTTTTTTTTTTACAATCTGTGCAAGGCTGTAACTTGTTTTCGAAATGTTGAGAAGAATATGATTCTTCCTCTGTTTGCAGACTATAGTTACATCAGTCGACTACATGTGGTCATTGATGTAAGGGTCAAGGTCAAGTAAGCAGGAAGTATAGGTCTACAACGACCCACGCTTCAACGGAGACGTACAAAGCCTTAAAGCCGTTGATTATTATACTTGCAATACTGACAACCCTTGTTGCAAAGTATGCTTCCTGTTTGATACGTTGCCCTAGGACAAATGTGGCATAAACATACCACTGAATGTGACGATCAGACCAGCGATAATTGCTCAATCGTCATCGATGCTGGTCCATGACGACCGCACCCAAGACCCCTCACCTGATACCAGGATCAAGCGTAGGAATGCTTTAGAATGGCTAGTAAATGGTTGTATTTACAACATTATGGGTCGTTCAGTCCACCTTGAAAAAACAACTAGGGTTAGTTATCCTATATCTTAATGATAGTATTCATATTCTGGAAGAGAAGATCGTTCTGAATATGGAAAATTGTAAAATGCCTGACAACTGTTGCTATTGGAGCTCTAAGTACCAGGAGACGTTTAACACTCGCTTGTGATTAAAACTCCGCATTCTGATTAGATGAACTATACGTCAACTTGAAGCATGGCAGAATTGCAGGATTTGATGTAAATGTTTGGGTTGAATGCTGTATGTGTTTAAAGTACAAGGCCATAACAGATTTGTCTCTGGTGAATGCTGCCGCTGGTATTGCCAGCCTATAACTAACTAGTCCTTTATGCACTGCGACACCATTATTTAGAACGGCTAGTCCTTAACTGACCTTGCAACTAAATGTTCTGCATTCATATTTCTTTTTGCATTCGTCGATATCGTTGCACGGGCAGATTTAGCAATATATCACATCATTCAACAAACGCAACACAACAGCGCTAAAGTTTGACCCGGATGACGCTATCATCAGACAAAACGCACAAAACATGGGGCGCATATTTTAGCAGCAGTCTCACAATACAGGACCACCTCATATTCCTACGTCAGCGGAGCGCCAGTTTCAGCTCATCTCCATCGCCCTCGGTGGATGCCACACGAAGCCAAGCTGTAGGTGTCCTCTTTATCATTATCTAGCTAAGCTACAATATTCGATTGAAATTAGCCACTACCTGTGTATGGATCAAGCTGCTGAAAGCATGAGCTCTCGGGGTTAGAACAGAAGATAAAGCATATATCATGCAGTCTTTGTTGGTTTAGTTAACTATGAGGACCTCTTGTCTGAGGACTGTTTAGTATAGCTCACAATGGATCTTTGCAAGACGTTTATCAAATGGGCAACAGAGAACTTAACAATAGCTGCCCTTTTAAACTGGATAACCTCCGTTCAATAGCGCAACCTTACCCAAGCAACACGTACCACGGGACATATTATGGTACTAACTGTTGTGTTCATGTGTGTTACTTTACGCGCGGCTTTAATACATATACTTAAGAAAGAGCACTTTACACATAAAAAGTTCGTCCTGCCCAAAACAGCCATGAATATTGACGCGGCCTATTCAGTGTCTAGGTATGATGTCTACATCAGAACGTATTTGATGAAGATTGATGGTGTGATATAATGCAACACGAGAAGGCTTTACGGAGTAATGGCCTGGTTTGCGATTTGCAGTCTACGCAGAGACATAGCATTCTCCGCCTACTACAAATCAACGATTGCTACCAATCTATGTACGCAGCGTATCACTCGTATCAATGGCAAGTGTATACTCGAAGTTATGAATAATCAGAAAATGGTGAGACAATGTATGTTTGGCATTGATGTCGTATACATTCACATATATTATTTGCTTGCCTGAATACGCAATAAATAGCTGAAGTACAAGTTTGATCAAACGACCGTTATTCACATACGTTAATTGAAAATGTCCACATACTGAACTTTATGTATATATTAATAGTAGTGTTGGGGAGTGAAACCAAACGGGCTAATTACGCACGCTATAAATGGGCCTTGCGTGAACGCATTATTGCTACCACCGATGGTTGTGACTTAAATCGAGCAGCGTGGTTGATGAAGCTTACTTGTCACGGTAGGTTCCATAGAGTCTCGGCAGAGGTGATATATCACTGATAGTGTTATGAGGCAGGTCGGGCTGTGTCACACACAGAACATTGACAAAACAGAATAATGACAAACATCAGCGTATACAAGTGTCAGTTGACCGTTTACCACTGCAGTAGATGTAGAACACCGCATAAACAGGCATTCACATTGGTTCCTGTCTACAGTCAACTCGCTCCAACAAGTAAAGATGATGACGGATAAAGCAAAATTCCGAACCATCTAGACTCAATCACGACTGAAGCCATTCCACACAGCCTACACCAGATCATTGAGTTGTTAGAGAAGAGATGTAACTGCCTGCTTGTCAATTGACAGCCGATGTATTATGAACTATGCTCGAGTGCATAGGACTATTTGGTGTCGATATTTCATTTTTTAGTTACTGCCGTCGACAAAGTCTACCAGAATCTTCAATTTGATCATGATTCTGGTTTGAGTTATTTGGTTGTTATAATGCAGTTTGATAATCTTTCGTGATAACAATTAGGGATAGAACAGCCACTGTAAAATCATATATTTCCCTTTCGTCAAGTGGCAAAAAGACATCCCATAGACTAACACTAAGCTATTGCTACAGATTAGAAACAAGGAGTTATGGCAAGCTAAATATGACGTGCAGCGGAAAGCTCGGTAAGGAATATCGGTGAACAAAACCTGCCCTAAACAAGAGATAACAGGCAGCCTCTACCCGTACATTCAGTTCGCCCAGACTCACGGGAGCCGACTGTCACAGGCGGCGACGGCAAGGGACGATGTGGGCTTTGTTGTAGAGATAAACACGACTGAAACGTCCAATTAGGGACTTGTTCAAAGGCAAATGCAAAGCCAAAGTATCCAGTCATGTCATGTGGCTGAGGCATAAAGCGTTGCATATTATCCCGTTCTTGGCTTCTAAATAAACATGTTCCAATTCAGAATCTGAACTGCTCCAGTAATATACACGCCGCGTTACAGTACCATAGGAAACCACCAGGCTTGCTGTTAAACATCAAACGATCAGTGTCTCTGAGACTAACCTGGCTTCTCAGATAGAGAGATAATTATAGATAAGTACAAGGGGCTGGTCTATACTAAACTAATCATGCGTCTCGTGTGTCGTGTGAAGTTGAGAAAAAGATAAACAGAAGCATGGTGCTCTGCCAACACATTTGTCAGGCTATAGAATCGTGCAGTACATGGGTCAGTTTATAAGCACTTTTAGACTCTCTGACTAGAAGGTTGTAAACAGTTATCGACTAAAATACACCAGCGAGATAATCAAGATAACAAATCGTTGCAGTCATTGTACATTACTTCTTCTATCCCCTCTGGGAACAATCACGTCTCTAATCACTGGGTATTAATCAATCTACAACAGAGGAAGCACACAAAGAGGCTAAACAACCTCCAATATAGAGTAATGGATGACTACATAATGTTGTTGAGGTAATTTACTCCCCAACAAATACAAATTACTGCCCGCGTTAATGTCCAGCATATCACTTAAGACGTGTTCACTTAACGGGTCTCCATGGGAGCGAGGTATCGTGACTAACGGCTAGAAATTGGACACATTTTGCATATGAATAAAACAAAATGCAAATGTCGTGGTAATATAAAGTGGTAGCGGCGACAGATATTTGTCTGGCCTTACCTTATTGACAAGATATACAGTTTGAGCCGTTGACATGCTTCCCACGGACTGTACCTTTCCCACAAGTAAGACGTGTCATATGGCAATTTAATAAGCTAATGACTCTGAACGAGCTGAACATATAGCGCCGAATATAAATTGTCGCTAGTCGTTGAGCAGCCACTCCTATTAATTCGACCAAGTTACTAGATCTACACTAACAAATCCCACAATGTGTGTTCTCGCAATACTATGGAACGATGAATTCCATGTTACAATGAAACACTAATGTGTTACAAATATTGTGCAGTTTGGCTTAGCCTGTGACTAACTGTGCAAATGATAAACATGACGACTGACAATCCAATTTTCTTGCTGGATCGCTGACTTCTCTGACTGATATTGCTAATGCGATTTATTCCACACATCGGATATAAACCGTTATTTATGAACCTTGGTTTAATACTGCAGCTTCCTTGAGGCGCTTTCAGGTTCCAGTGGGTGATTTATATAGGTTTCTAAGTTGGCGTTGGTCGGTATATTTATGGGAGCTTGTTTAATGCACTGGCCGTTTATTAACTGGACTGATATGTCAGACAAGCGTTATTGTGATTGTCTCGGTTTTTAACACCTGCGTTCTGTAAGTAAAAAGTAAGTTGTTGCTGTTTAACGTTCGGATGTTCGATGATACTGATTACATATATACACATCATGCAACACATCTAAAGTGGATATATGTGTATTGCAAACATCCAACACATCCAATATTACTTACGGCAAATATTTCCAAATCCGTTGATTATTACAGTGTACTATATTGTTATAAATATACTGCTGTCACGATGTGAGCACCAGTTTTGGCCAACAAATATTTGCCATCAGTTGGGTACCTTCCAGCTGTTTTAACATTTTCGCGATATACTGTTCTTTTGTAACCCATTGGTTAAGTAATATCACACATCATATTATTATATGGAAGCAGACACATGGCGAACACGGTTAGACAAACACTACAAATATATCGCAGATAATGCAGGCTAAGTTACACCCTTATGAACACAGAGGAGCAGCATTTATAAATAAAAGGTAGTATACCAGTAAATTATTGCTATTGCATCTGTCTCTCATTGTATATAGAGACGAAGATATATTGTGCATAACGGAAATTTCATTGTAACTAATTATTGTTGCTTGAGTTACGACAGAAGCCAACGGAAAGAATTCTTCATCTCCAATGGGGGTGCCATATGGTAATGAAATGCAAACGATGCGAGCATATCGCACGATTATTTTCAATCACCATTAGGTGAGTGCTATGCCTATACGAGGCGTTATGGAACGTTAAGTGTTAGTATACCTTATGCCTTATTGTGTGATTGATCTGTCAATCGATCTCTTTGGCTTCCATGGGCTACACAAGTATAGTTTATCTTGCGGCGATGACAACAGCGAACGTCGTGGTACACCTTTCAAAATCCATGCTGTGTAGAAAATACCAGGTACGGAGATTAATTATAGATGGAGCGCGGATCTGTCGCTGATGATTCAATCGGAATCGCACTGTACAAAAAGATATCCACAGCGCACCATGAGTGATCGCACTGGCGCCTGCCTGATCTCGGCTTCTAACAGGGCCATCTCAAATTGCTTTGTTGTGTTCTTTTAAATCGGATCCGTAACAAAAATCTTTTTATCTTTCCAAGCATTTCACATATCGTCCATATTGATGACGCCGTTCTGCTATATATATTACTTCAGCAATCAATATTGCATTGTATTACCTGAAATGTTTTAGATAAGGACAGTTAACATCGTACCACCGTCACACAGGTGGCTGCCAGACAAAGTCGGTATTGCTATAATGTACAGTTAAGTGACGTTTGCTCTCGTAAGGTATCATATGTATGATTGTAATTAAAGGCATGTCAAATAGAGAAAACGGATTGTAAGCAAGTTCAAGTTCACGTCACATTACAAAGGAGATGAGGTTGCCTTTTGGAAATCAACGGCGATTTAGAGGTCGCCCTTATAAAACACTTAACCATCTGATACGAGACTTCAAAGCGATGACTATTATTAGCAGTATCATTAGTAAATTTGGGCACACACACACCTCGGTTTGCGTGATCAGTGTTGCACACTCCGAAACTGCTTCGGCAACATCAGCTCAGATGGGAATGGGCATGTCTGTTTAAGACGTCGCTTGCCTCGGTTTATTTGATCAGTGTTGCACGCTCTGAAACTGCTTCTGCAAGATCAGCTCAGAAAGGCCTCTGATGGGAATGGGCATGTCTGCTTAAGATCAACCAAAACGTCGCTTGCTCTTGAGGAAAGTCTCCTTAACAGTGTAATCAATTCACGGTATTTATTTCTGCGGTAATGTACAAAACTAACAACTGGCGCAAAGAAAATGGTGCAAGCAGGTTTCGTAATCTGATTTCATGTATACTGCACCCGCTGTCATCTTCAAATTGCTGGCGCTTCGGCAAGACTGCTTCTCTGACCGCCTCTACATCCGCGGTTATACCACCTTCGAGGCATCATTGAATACTTCTCTTGATGCTGCGTGCAAACACTGTAAAGCAAAAGGGGACACTAACATCTTTCTTTCATGATGGAGCGGTTACATTGTGTGTTGTGTTATCTAAGTACATTAGGCTGCTGATCGGGACTTGACTGAATGACATGTAGGTCAAATAACTCTACGCACATAGGCAAAGACATAGCAACGAGTACTGATGAGCTGCTCAGAGGAATTGTGGAGGGTGTGCGGGTAATAACATGAAAACCTACTGACCGCTGAAATCGATCCAAATACACTTCTACAAGATGATTCTGCCGTACCTAGTTGTAATGATATAATCAAGCAATGAAGTTTAGGCCCAAAATATTATCATTTGGTAGTTTAATAATGAATATTTTTGATAGGAAATATCGCTGTATGTTATCAGATTACGGGAAGTATCTATGTAGCGTGAATGCTTGAAAGCAGAGCTCCGTTATACCATCGTGGTCATGATGCTTGTCTGCTAAGTGTTCCTTCCTGACTATCACTTATTTATGATTTCAGTCGTTCTATTCATGTCTTGTATGATCGACTGTTTTGCCAATTGACCGACCATAACATCACAAGAGGTGCTTATCTATCAATGCTGTTGTCCAATATGTCTTTATGAGCTTTGATATCATCCAGACTGTTTACCACGCATCATCCGATCTGTTAACCACGCATCATTCAGGACTGTTAACCACGCATCATCCAGGCTGCTTAACCACGTATCATCCAGGCTGTTAACCACGCATCATCCAGACTGTTTACCACGCATCATCCGATCTGTTACCCACGCATCATCCAGGCTGTTAACCACGCATCATCCAGACTCTTAACCACGCATCATCCAAACGGGGAATCCGCTAATTGATGGCGGCGCTTTTGCAGGATGTGCTTATCTCAATCAAAGTAACCATCCCATTGTTGGCAGATAATTACCACAGTTGGTCTCTGGTAACGGTCCTCTCGCATAAAAAGCATAAATTGCAATATCCATTTGGTTACGGATGACCGTTGCACGCATCAAAGCAGTAATTATGTTTGCCTTTAATACATTGCGCAACCAAAACGCTACCTTTTGGGCGCGACATACCGATTGCCATTGTTCTCTGATTGTTCGGACCGATTGAGTTGAACAAGCCTCATGTCATCGTTAGCGCATACAAGCCGACTTACTTTGAGTTAAAAAGCAACATGTATGAATCGCCGAATAATGCAAAGACAAGATATATATCGAGAGAGAGAGAGAGAGAGAAAGAGAGAAAAGAGAGTGAGAGAGGGATATATATATATATATATATATATATATATATATATATATATATATATATATATATATATATATACAAGAGAGCGAGTGTACGAGAAGAGAGAGAGAGAGAGAGAAGAGAGCGAGAGAGAGAGAGAGAGAGAGAGAGAGAGAGAGAGAGAGGTAGAGATAGAGAAAGAGAAAGAAATAGAAGAGAGAGATAGAGAGAGAGATATAGAGAGATAGATAGAGAGCTCTCGAGAGATCCCGAGCTCTCTCTATAGAGATAAAGAGATATATATAGAGAGAGAGAGAGAGAGAGAGAGAGAGAGAAGCCCGAGAGAGAGAGAGAGAGAGATAGAAAGAGATAGAGAGAGAGATAAAGCGACAGAGAGAGAGAGAGAAAGAGAGAGAGAGAGATGGAGAGAGAGAGAGTGAGAGATAGAGAGAGCAATAGAAGTGCCTCTTTTATTTAGTGACATACACCTGACAGCACTAACTCAATGTATTGCTAAACGAAGACACAAACAGTAGGATATGTTCCTTGGATTAGTACTGCTGCTTGTTGGGGTAGCGTTTGAGGTTCTAGCTGGTAAATTAATGTAAATTTGGACCTTTAGAATTTAATATTGGATGCAGTTTTTGACTGTAAGAGTCGCTGAATCAGTCGTTCTTATGCTATAAAATGCTCTTTGGAAGTTTTTGGGATGCAGCTTGATTCCTGCGCTATGGGATGGCATTTCGAACAGAATATTTTGTAATATCTAGGTTGTATTACACTTAATAAACCCAGTGGTGTCAAATAGTGATGTGCACCTAGTTACACTGACAGCTCGAATCGGTTTATTGATTACTAGGGGCTTTCAGTCAGTGATGTCAC
This sequence comes from Urechis unicinctus, assembly GCA_034190875.2. NCBI lineage: Eukaryota > Metazoa > Annelida > Polychaeta > Xenopneusta > Urechidae > Urechis > Urechis unicinctus. The sequence goes on from CM067345.1 coordinate 61,400,784, forward strand.
GGCAGCCGTGGAGAAAATTAAGGCCCATAAGGCTGACATTAATGAAAATGTAAATTCGGACCATATTATAAATGGCACTTGTGAATTGTTTACACATTTATCTTTATTGTTCAATTCAATGATTGTTCATTCATTCACTCAAGCTGAAATGACAAGGTCGGTGATTGTTCCGTTATTGAAAAACCAAAAAGAAATCGGCAAGCGACAGCAATAACTATCGATCGATAGCGCTGAGTAGTGTTGTAGGCAAGGTTTTAGATAACGTTATTTTGTCAAAGTATTCAAATGTTTTAAGCACCAGTCACCTCCAGTTTGGTTTTAAACCAGACCATTCCACTTCTCAGTGTACCTATGTAGTTCAAGAAGTTAAAGACTTTTATGTCAATCAAAAATCGCCATGTTATGTTGTGATGCTAGACGCATCGAAGGCATTTGATAGGGTTAATTATATTTAATTGTTTCAATTATTGATACGTTGAGGTTTGTGTCCTACTATTGTAAAGTTGCTCCTTTATATGTATTTCAACCAATCGTTGTTAGTTAAATGGGGCTCTAATGTGTCTGAGGCATTCCAATGCAGTAATGGCATAAAGCAGGGCGGTGTGTTATCGCCGATTCTTTTCTGTATTTATATCGATGAGCTGCTTAATCGTCTTGAACGTAGTAATGTTGGTTGTCATGTCGGTCATCAGTTTATGGGTGCATTTGGATATGCTGACGACTTAACACTCCTTGCTCCCTCAGTCACTGCTGCCGAGCTTATGATTTCAATATGCGAAGAATACGTACAAGAATACTATGTAATGTTCAATAGTGAAAAAAGTATGCTGCTGTGCTACAATATTCCACAATGTTATACCAATCTCGAATTACGGCTGAATGGAGCTATTTTACAAAAGTACTCTAAGGTTGTTCATCTAGGCAGTTATATTGGTTATGAAAACAACGATGCGAATATCGAAAAAGCTGTAGGAGAATTGTTTTATCGTACTAACATTTTGATGTCCAGATTCGGCTTTTGCCGCACCGACGTTCGCACTAGGCTTTTTGATACCTTTTGTACAAGCTTCTATGCTAGTCCTTTATGGAAATTGGATTTAAAGTCACTTGAAAAATTAAGTGTTTCTTGGCGAAAGTGTGTAAGGAGAGTTCTTAAGCTTAATAGAAGAACGAGGTCTCGTTTTTTACCGCTGCTTGTAGGCAGACCAGATATACGCATTCAGTTATTGTTACGTTTTGTTAATTTTTGGGTTAAATGCATCGTTAGTAACAACCCAAAAGTTCGACTTGCTACTATGCTCACTAATGTAAGCTCATCAGTCGTATCGAATAATGTAAGATCATTAATTAATGAAGGTAACCTTAATAATGTACGCGAATTGCTTTTAAATATTAATGAAGTAACAGCAGAAGACAGGGCGACAATATGCGCTTTGCAAGAACTGGGTCAGCAGCGCGAAGGTAGTTTGTTAACTTCTTTAACACTGCAAGAGGCAGATGAGCTTCTTATGTTTCTATGTACAAACTAATTGGTACTCATGTATTTTTTATTTTTTATTGCTTAATTAATATATCTTTTTGTAAACTTTGATTTGCGAATAAATGATATAATATAATATAATATCATGTGGGTCTATATACAGTTACAAGATGCAGTGTACATATTCAACAATGCCAAACACTTCCAATGGTCCTCTAATTGCTGACGATTAATGTGCTGACCATTACTACTCTCGATCAATAGAGCATCTCAATGATGCTCTGAGCGGTGTCCTTCCTTTGGGTGATACATCTACGGTAGAAAGTGGAAACTGCGTCCTTCATTTGTTTATGAGACAACACTGGACGGTAAGGTACGGCATAAATCGATTACGTTCAATGGAGGTGTCATTAGCCAGGGGTCGGCCATGTAGCTAATTCCGGACGTGATTAAGAAAGCCCTTCAGTTCTCCATTGTAAAGCTTTGTGGTTTCTCCATTAACCCAGAGAGAGTTAACCCAATGTGTAGTTCTAACATATGGTTAACTACTCATTAACATATTACTTAGCATTGAGACGCAACCCGACCTGCTGTTTTATGCTTCATTGCCCACATGTATGCGTTTATAACTCAGGCATATCCTGGACCCATAAACGATTAAATTGGCTCATTCAGTGGAACATACATATTGGCAGCAAATCTAGTAATTAACGAAAATAACCGCCACCTGACAGCCAATAATGGGCATGAAATAGCTCAATTGCTTTTTTATCAGTGAAAACGAAAGTGTTTAGTTAACGCAAGAAAGCATCAATAGTGACCTCTAGACCACGTCTTTAGTGCATAAACAGACAAAGAGTGGTAGTACCAGGGACTCTTAGGAACAACATTCAAGCTATTAGGAGTCCAACTCAGGGAGTAAGTGTAAAACAGTTGTATAAATTGTACAGATCAAGCGCAACACGATGGGTGAAAGAGCGGTAGGATGTGAATTTAAGAATACAGTAGAGATTTACCATGTACAAACCCCTACCAATGACACTAGGTAAACATTCATGGTTTCACTTGAGGCAACACTCCGAATGACGGACGCTTTTATTAATGTGGGATGAACAAGGCTTTTGTGCTCTTCTGCAAACAAATATTATGAAGCTGAGTGTAACCTGTGTCATGCATAATGGGTCAGGCGATGACGCATGTAAGCACTAGACAATATGGGTCGAATACCGGGTGACTAGAGGTGGATAACATAGGATAGGATTGGAAAGAATAGGAATATATTCATAATAATTTGCGAGATGAATATAACACGTTGTATATAACACCACCAATGTCCATAGACTTACCTCTAGTAAGCATCATAGAAAACATATATTAACGAGGTCGTGTGGCGACAGGGTGTCTGAATACAAGGATCAGATTAATGTAATCTATGTCGAACACAATTTCTTTAGGCTATTGTGGCCCAAGACTCGGTGAATATAGTTAGATAAGTGGCCGTAATTTATACTTACCCTCCCATTGTGTAATGTCACACTTGACATACTGAATCAGATGGCAGCTGACGCTTGGTACTGAGTTCTTGCAGTAACAAAGTAACTCCGTTGCTTATAATAATGACAACTAGTATTTGCTTCTTGTGTTATGGTAAGAACACACATATAATGGCCCCTACCCACTCAGGCATGTGTGGAGATGTCCGCTCTGACTTAGCGTGCCATGCGGCTTCAGACTATACCTGATCCCATTACAGCTTCTTACTGGTAAACAGCAATGACAGGGTATCAGGGACGCTAAACAATGCAATTAATTAACAAACTACAGTGCTGCCGTGATCGTCCCAAAGCAGCATGCAACACGTAAATGAGAGCATGTTGAGGCAGATCGTAGAGGCCACCATGATACCACTTAACCACCCCTCACATAGCAAGCTCTGTCACTGATAATTCACGATGATATTTGAATATTTAACCCCCACTAGGTCTGCTTTACTTGCTTTATTTACATATAGCAGTGAGTATATATCCTATGTTCTATATACATATATCCCTCGGTTTAAGTCCTATCATCGCATATATTGTCAAAATAGCGAAAGGTGTTTCGGCAACTCGTGCGGCAGTTATGTACAAATCAATCGATTGCTGCCTTATAATGGGTTTGTAATAGCTGACTGCTGCTCATAGATTTCGATTTTCCAGACTCACGGGAACCGGCTGTCACATATGGCGGCTGCACGCAGCGATAGAATCGATAAAATCGTACAATGTAGAGACATTATGGTTGCGCATCGTACGTTGTAATGCAGTAACCTTTAATTGCATAGCCACACTTTCATTGGTGTATGGCTTCCAATCAACTTTTAAGATGCTGTTTCCCACCATATCTAATCTATACATGGTGTATCATCTGCAACAGATTCTGTTGCTTCAACAGAACCCTGATATCTAGAGGTTGGATGCAAAACGTATCACGCATGGCACTGACCGACCCCATTCAAACGTCTGAATTGGCGTAACGCAATTGGAAAATAAGCGAAATCCTTCATACAAGATATGCAGGAAATGACGAGGCTCTTTACCGTGCGATAAAGGTTACAAATGCTCCACGTGGCACCAACTCTGTGCCAGGGTTCATAGCGAATGTCATGTGCCATTACTTGCCAAGTACTAGGTGGGGAAAGCAGGTAAAGCTAAATATTTAGTCAAAACAACTTGGTTTGCTTTTTTAGTTTTTATTTGAATAAGCAAGAGCTAATTTGTTGACTTAAACACTACCAGGGATGTGGCGGGGTTGGTTCTGTGTATAACGCATAACCCCACATTAAATAATCGCCAAATAGTGATAGATGGCCAGGGCAAGAAGCTCGCTTGACCCATAAGTGCCCTTTCAAGCCTCGGCTAAGGCTTATATATTTATTTGTTCTTTTATTGCGTGTTCGTTTTTATTTCTGATTTACCAACACGGCTTATGAGGGCACAGGTAAACGAAGGACTCCGTCTTGAACTAAGGTTGGTTTATTTTCGGTATAATCCAAAAACAAACAGAAAACGAGGTGGAAGAGGTGTGTGCTAGGATCTTATATACCAAAGAATTGTCCCCGGAGTTCGCAGGACCGCAATGCTAAAAACAAATTCATACTTCAATTATCTAATACATTGAACATTTTTGTAACCTGCTTGATATCCTCAGGACGTTGTGTTGTAAGATATGCCGTCATGAGTCAGTTGTTACGGAACCCACACGTCTCCACAATATACTCCTATATCACCTGTAGAACTTGCAGGCAGCTCCGGATCTGCAGTACTGGCCACCAAGTACAAGATAAACAGTAGACGTAACAAACGCAGCAAAAATTAACGAGGTCATTGTTTGGATTCTATGGATATCATCGCCACAAAGTGGTCAGAAATCGGTCAGTATAAGTTTTCTTCCGTCCGAATTCATTAATTTACGATAAAATGAAGCTGTAATTTAGCTCTAGGGTATTGGCTTTTCTAGATGGATGAGTTCGCTTGATTTGTAATGTTGGTGTTCGAGCAATCAGGTGTGCTCAAAACGAGATGTGCTAGCAATTAGATGTACCAGCAACCGAGTGTGCTAACAATCAGGTGTGAAATGATAGTAGTATAACTTATAATGGTTGTTACTTTGTTTATTCCTTTTCTCACCTAGAATCACCCCACCTTGTTATAATGTATCTGTAATCTGTGTGCAATACACTCACAGGCCTACACTCGACAGAGACGCATAATAGGCAAAGGCAGGATGACACCGAGAAAGATTCACTTTATTTGCCTTCATTGGCAGCCATACATAGATTGTTATGCATGTACATCAATTTAGACGATGTAGTCCCATGTAGCATACAGGGCGCCATATATAGATTGTTACCATTCTCTGTTTGGCCGTTCCCATTGATTTCTCCCTAGTTTGTAGCGATCAGTGCTGATGAGCGCCGTTCATAGCTGCATCAATACAGACTATATCATTGCAAAGTATTGTACACAGACAAGTGAATAAAAACCATCAACAGAAAATCGATGTGTATGTTACAACTATCCCATGCGTTAGAGACCAAACTTACCCATAATCGAACGCATCCATGCTATTGTTGAAGTTGAATCATACTTTTTTGTGTACATCACCATGCGATCATGCGCTATTATCCTCTCATTGTTTTACCTTCATGAAAGCTTCGAAATACGCCGCAAACGAACTTAACCTTGTATCTTTCCGTTTTATTCGGCACAGAACAGTGTGAGCTGCGAGGTGTACAGAGTAAGTATTGTATCAAATGGGTTAATGTTACATTCCAACAGAACATGAAATCCATGCGTGACTGGAGGTCAACAAAGCTGACACATCAGTGTCGGTCATTCCTCGTGATCATAAAATCCAAACAATTTAAAACGCAGCCTGTCAGGCCGTTAACTGAATACATGCTGCATTTGAATATATACGGAATCTTAAGCGTCATGCAGCCTGCCATGGATATTAATCATATGACTGAATGATATCTGTTTGACCATGTCTTATCGGTGGTTACTTTAGGCCATGCATGGTCGGTTTTAGGTCATGCATGGTCGGTGGGAACTTTGTGTTTTTGCATCAGGCCAAATAAAAACCCCACGTCTTCATCATAAGTGTGGTTTCTATAGGATCGTACCGCTTACAAGATGGATGTCATGGTCTGGTTGTGTTTTATAGCAAAAAATATTGCCACGCATACATAAGTTTTATCATTCATTTCACCGGTCATTCAAGATTACCATAGCTATAAGCACCGACGGTCTAAAATCACATAATGCAAAACCCCTAAATAGAGAATGACATGATCGGCTGTTAACGAAGCATGATTTATCAGCTGGTTACATTTACTCTGAAAATGCGATAATAATGTTATTGGCGTTGTGAGTGAATGTGCAACGAGGAGTGGTCGCATTTTCTCTCCATCCTATTATAAAAATAAGTTATGAGCCTTCCGATGGGGTTACAATCATGCAATATCATACTGCTTTTGGAATGGTTATATCCAGTCGTAATATTTGTGATCGTCGTTTGCGGTGCGTTGGAAATAAAATGCCGATACATGGGAATATTGAAGATGCTGAAATCACACTTGCAGGTTGTAAGCTGTGTAGGAAAGACAGGTAGGTAGGATCATTCTGTGGGCCCGCATATAATAACTTTTTTAAAAATGAGAAGATTAATCAATCATCGTTAACATTATAACCATCCCCAAACTGTATCTGAGCATCATATAGGTTTGCATTAACTGTCGAGATCAGGGCAACATCCGTACGTTGGTCGTAAGACTGCACTTCAATAACAGCTGGAGTGCTTCCCCTTCAGGCAGCCGAGGTATGTAGCTATGCTGGATTGCTTCCAGGCCGTGTCGCCAGGTATTCGTGTGTACATAAATCATGGACTTGGCTCTCATAAGGCACGATGATAGAACAAGAGGACATTAGAATACAATACAAACATTACATCTTTATCGCTATTTGTTAAGAGTACACTTACCATAACATGCTTCCAATCAAGTTCAAACAATGCTTCCGTCATCGTCAGACACTAAGGGTGCTATTTCTACATATCATTCATCATATCATGTAGTACGGGAGATACAATGCAAAGTAAGCTTGGCAAGATCGTAATAGTGTTTATATAATACATGCGTGGATTTTCCAGCAAGCCCTCAGAACCATTGCCGACAGAAGCAACCCAGCTCACATTATTTGAAATTTTAGCAGCGCTTGATTTCAAATGTGTCTATCGTCCTATCGAATATCATATGGAAACATGAGCATGTATTGAGGAGCGTTGCAACCTTCAGATGACATTGGATATTGACATGCCGTTAGCTCTTGTTCCCTTGAGCGCCAGATGGAAACAACGGCTTGTTAACAATACAGAAGACAGACCGGCTGATAGAACCATGCAAGATAGCGTGACAATGACAAAGCAAGAGGCTGAAGGTTTTTATGTTAAATTGATGGGTATTGGCTTGCTCATAAAACACTCGTCTTATTTAAAATGCGAACGAGTCATTTGGTATGTATCAGCATTGATATCGATACTTGAAAGGACCTTTTTCATGACAAGGTTTCTTAACGGGAAATGTCCATACCGTCTGCAGCCTGTGGTATGCGTTGGACTTTGATATGTCAGCTGTCATAGCAATAGATGTGCACTAGATGGGGATCGAATTCGATTGGAGGTTAAAGTGATGTAACAGAAAATTAAATGTGGCGATGTTATGCTCCATAGCGAGTTCTGTTTTGTAATGATCATACCCTAAAAGCTCTATGATCGCTTGTGAGATGCAAGTGTCCGACGCTCTGATTGGTGATAAAAATCATTGCTTGCACGCGTTTTACTTCTAGTGTGCTCAGAGATGTCGACGAACGATCTATTCGACGATCTTGTTTTGTTAATAAATCATTCAAAAGCATTCGCTGTAACTCGAAATGTCACCGATTAGAGTGGTTTATTTTTACACATTGATACACTGGCCCATCAGTCTTGTTTAAGACAAACGAATTGTCGCAAAACTTTCCTTCTGGAAACAAAAATACTACGTACGACAGGATTAGTGGAGGCTACATAAACATGATCAATGTAAACAAATAGGGATCAGGTGATCTCAATAAGTCAATTAATTAATGTTGAGTTGTGAAGATTAAATTTAAGTTGTGGGTTCCCGATATGCACCCAAGAAGATCATAAGCGACGAATGCTTTGCCTTTTCTGTAAGTAATTAATGCATAAAACATTAGAAATTCGACAAGTTAACCACTATTGTTTATGAAGCAGATGTTGTGTGGATATAGTATCAGTTCAAAAAGAGGCTTCATGCGGCAAGCACATAAATGGGGCAGCTATCGTCTGCGTTACCAATGCCTGGTGCAATGGTGCTTGTACATTCATATAAAAACTAGGGTACTTATTTTATTACATACTCGTTAGAATTACATACTTGTTAGATATAGATAGAGAGATATATATAGAGAGAGAGAGAGAGAGAGAAAGAGAGAGAGAGAGACAGGGAGATACAGAGAGAGACAGGGAGAGAGAGAGGGGGAGAGAGAGAGAGAGACGGAGGGATGGATAGAGGGAGAGAGAGACCGGGGGCGATATAGACGTAGGGAGATAGAGGGAGAGAGAGAGAGAGAAGAGAGAGAAAGAGAGAGAGAGATATAGATAGAGGGAGATATAGATAGAGAGATAGATATATATAGAGAGAGATCTAGAGATATAGATATATAGAGATAGATAGATAGATAGATATAGATATAGATATATATCTATATATATATATATATCTATATATATATATATATATATATATATATATATATATATATATATATATATATATATATATATATATATATATATATATATATATATTAGGGTGGCTCAAAAAAAACATTTTTTTTGAAAACGCTTGCTCCCCTGGTTTTATTTGTGCCTAATGATGCCCTTATCACACTGATTTTTTTTCAGATTTTTAAAATTAATTTTATACCCTCCCGTCTAGCGTTTTCTGGAAAAATGACGATTTTCAGCTATTTTTCATGTATTATGCAATTCAAAATGTATTAAAATTAATATTTCATACTTTCATTATGTTTATCTGTCTAAACATGATTGGTGTATTCTATTTGTATGCTAATATGATGTACTGTGTACAGTTTGGAAGGAATAAAAGTCATTAAAATAGCTAAAACTCAGACAATAGCTTTATTTATCATACCTTCTTGTTCATTACACAATACAAAAGCATATGATCACTGAAATAGGACTTCCTGTCCATTTATGAAGCAACTTCAGTGCAACAAAATGCATTTTAGTATGCTTTAGGGTTTCAGTCTCAGTCTTAGATTATGGCATTTAACTCAGCCTTGCGGATGTGTGACAGCCGACAGCGTTGATCCGTTCCAACCAATATCCCATCGTCAATATGTCCTGCTTCACGTGTAGCATTTGCGTACTCCTGCACGTCCTTGACGGCACGCTCAGCGCAGTCATTGATCACCTTCAGGTCCCTCACTAGCTCCCTCAGCTCCCGATAGGCTGTATCTTGGGGCCAAGTTGCTGGTTCTCGGCGCAGCCAGTCTGTATTGCTTCTGAATAGCTTAAACAGCTGCCAAGATGGCTCACTGACGAACACTGCCAGACTTGGGCGGGTCTCTTCCAGTAGGTCAATCACAGGCTGGAAGTTTGGTTTGCCTGGATGGAAGACAGGTGGTGAAGGGTGTGCTACCAGAGCCCTTGCTACCTCCTTCTTCTCATCTTCTGATACACCATCATCGAAGAGGCACAGTACGACCTGCTTTGGCACCAGGTACCAAAGGTGCCGTTTGATGCTCTCGAGCCCTTCCCTGGCAGCCTGTTGTTCCACTGAGGCATATGCCTTAACTGCATAGTAGAAGCCAAGATCATTGCGGGGTGCAGGAGCTGTCAGACGAGATTTTAGGAAGTAAGCCAAATACAGAAGGGTGATGATCTGCGACATCTTCAGGACCACAGATTTCAACCGGGGTGTCAATGGCCACACATAACTGAGAATCTGCATCTTCATCAGGTAGAGCGAACTGGCCCATGAAACGTGCTGAATGGTTGGCACCTGGTCGTCGCATTCTGAGTCCCCTGGGTACCTGCAAAGACAGACAGTTCATAATTACTAGTGGCCAACAGCCTGCTCCAAGCGGATGCAACAGCCTTGCTGGATGCCGGTGTTAGAGGCTGTGGTATCAAACACACCAGCAACAATGGACTCTCTGGGGATATCATAGACTTGGAGAATGTCTAAGCATGAGTTGCAGAGCTGTTCTCTTGTTCCTCTCCTAACAATAGGGGCTCCTAAGAATGTTGGGGGACAGTCACCTGGTCCACTTAAAACCACGGCATCGCAGTCATCATGCATACCTAATGCATAGTCAATGATCTTGCCATCCCAGTGGACCACGGGGTACCTAGGCCTAACTTTCTTGGCTCGGATTTCTTTAGCCTTTTCTTGTTGGGCTGACTTACGATGGCGTTTGATGGTAGCTGAACTTGCGACAACTTCTTGCATGTCCCCACCAGCAGCTACAACTATTGCTGATACCATCGCTAGGTGCTGTGTGGAAGACATATGGTATCTGGTAGCCACTTGTGTTGTCAATTTCAATAATGTCTTACGATCCACCCAAGTGCAAGGTGTTGTGTCTGTTTTGTTCTTCAGTTCCTGATGGGTCTTTGCACTAGCCACATACTCTGTATCACTGACATCTTCACAGTTCTCCTCGTGGTCACTGCCAGTGGGAAGAAAATTACTACATACTACTACTATATACATGCATCTCTAATACTAAAGCCACCTGTACCACACACTAAACCTCAACCATGTATTTACTTACTGTAGATGAATAGTTTACACACTAAAACAGCTGGAAGTAAATGGTACAGGTTTCTGCTGGGTTTCAGTTCAATCATTACTGGAGATTGATCTTTTTGGAGAGGGTTGCGAGGTATCTCACCTGGGGCGACCACGCTTACGACCGCTTTGTGTGGGCAAAGTGGCTGGACAGGCTGGTGCACTTGACGAGCGTGGTTTCTGTCCACTTCTACCAGATTTTCCAACCATTTTACAGCTACACAAATAAATCTGCTTGTTCCTGATAA
>CM067345.1:61416935-61442413 GCA_034190875.2 Urechis unicinctus
TGGAGAAGGGTGTTAATGGAAAGCATTAACCGAAGAAGGTCCGAGATGAAAACACCGGTTTGTACTTTAGCAAAGTAATAAATATTCGGTAAAAGTCGTGCCAATACAGAGCAAATATCTAATTATGCTTAGCATTCGTGTTGCATACACGTACGTAAATTGACGATGCTAATTTAACATGTTCATTGTTATGGCAGTGTTAAGAATTACCATATATGCAGGATTTTGACCTTTGATGTACTTGGGTCATGCCAAATATCATTACAAGTCTAGCTCTGTTTGTCGATATCTCTACAGATGGCTACTAGCACATCATGTCATTCAGTTTAATCAACTTTGAGACCATCCAGGTAAGACAACCACGATCAATAAGGGTGATTAAAAGTGTATTAACTGCTGATAAAGGTACCGATAACAATCGATCACCGTGTGGTAGTCGGGTAAGCGTTACCATCCATCGCTGAACCCACGCCATATCATGGAACGTACCCAACAGAGCCTGCCCCATATCATGGAACGTACCCAACAGAGCCTGCCCCTTATCATGGAACGTACCCAACAGAGCCTGCCCCATATCATGGAACGTACCCAACAGAGCCTGCCCCTTATCATGGAACGTACCCAACAGAGCCTGCCCCTTATCATGGAACGTATCCAACAGAGCCTGCCCCATATCATGGAACGTACCCAACAGAGCCTGCCCCATATCATGGAACGTACCCAACATAGCCTGCACCTTATCATGGAACGTACCCAACAGAGCCTGCCCCTTATCATGGAACGTACCCAACAGAGCCTGCCCCATATCATGGAACGTACCCAACAGAGCCTGCCCCATATCATGGAACGTACCCAACAGAGCCTGCCCCATATCATGGAACGTACCCAACAGAGCCTGCCCCTTATCATGGAACGTACCCAACAGAGCCTGCCCCATATCATGGAACGTACCCAACAGAGCCTGCCCCTTACCATGGAACGTACCCAACAGAGCCTGCCCCTTATCATGGAACGTACCCAACAGAGCCTGCCCCATATCATGGAAAGTACCCAACAGAGCCTGCCCCTTATCATGGAACGTACCCAACAGAGCCTGCCCCTTATCATGGAACGTACCCAACAGAGCCTGCCCCATATCATGGAACGTACCCAACAGAGCCTGCCCCATATCATGGAACGTACCCAACATAGCCTGCACCTTATCATGGAACGTACCCAACAGATCCTGCCCCTTATCATGGAACGTACCCAACAGAGCCTGCCCCATATCATGGAACGTACCCAACAGAGCCTGCCCCATATCATGGAACGTACCCAACAGAGCCTGCCCCATATCATGGAACGTACCCAACAGAGCCTGTCCCTTATCATGGAACGTACCCAACAGAGCCTGCCCCATATCATGGAACGTACCCAACAGAGCCTGCCCCTTATCATGGAACGTACCCAACAGAGCCTGCCCCTTATCATGGAACGTACCCAACAGAGCCTGCCCCATATCATGGAACGTACCCAACATAGCCTGCCCCTTATCATGGAACGTACCCAACAGAGCCTGCCCCTTATCATGGAACGTACCCAACAGAGCCTGCCCCATATCATGGAACGTACCCAACAGAGCCTGCCCCATATCATGGAACGTACCCAACATAGCCTGCACCTTATCATGGAACGTACCCAACAGAGCCTACCCCTTATCATGGAACGTACCCAACAGAGCCTGCCCCATATCATGGAACGTACCCAGCAGAGCCTGCCTCATATCATGGAACGTAAATTCGTCGATAGGTCTATATCACACCGACTACTGGTCTGTTTGTGTAGCTCCCGTCTCCAATCCCCATAAGGTGACTGCCATGCGCGCAGGGCGCATTATAAAGCATGTGATGTGGCGCTTGTAGCAGGTATCTGAAGACAAAGCATCGTTTTAGTGCTGGTGTACCGCTATTCCATATACTTACCTTACCTAATGAAGAAGTGTTTTTATTGCTTTACAGCTCTAACCAATACACACAGACTCTGCCACACAGACAAACAGAGAGACAGGCAGACACACACACACATCCACTCAAACACACACACACACACAAACACACACACAAACACATACATACACACGCGCACATACACACACACGCACACACTCATACACACACACACACACGCGCGCGCGCACACACTTTCGCGCATACACACGCCAAAATTAATTGCTATCTTATCTCGCAATAATTGTTAGCTTTATCATTCGTAGTTCAGGGACTATCAGTAAACTAAATTAACCCCACAATATTTGCGACAATGTAATCAGCATTTGAAGGCCACAGGCAGTAAACCAAAAGGCCATGTAGGTTTTGAATGTAGTGGGGACAGCATTTTAAGTGCAGATTACCATTTGATCCAAATCTTTCCAATGCCATGGTTTTGGTTGAAGCGTTACAACATAGTGCAAAACGCTTCAATATCCTAATCCAGTTAACGACAGTTGGATGTCAAAATATTATGTTGCTGCTAATAACATTTGTATCAAATTGCTGAAGAGGAGATCGCTCTGGTACCTGTCTGATATCCAAAGGCTTTTGTTTTGTTTTCTAAAATCAAGGTAGCCTAGCGTCCACACACTCTCTCCATCTACCAAACCATATCAAATTGCTTCTATTTAAATCGACCAGTTCCGCTCTAAAGATTACTGTAGCAATCAGTATTGCCTATTTTACCTCATGTGTCTTTTATCATGTTCAGAGGCGTCTGTGTACTGCAGCTGAGCGAGTGATTGCAGGAAATACTTTTGCCATCACCATCTGGGTTATTATAGCGTAAAGCTCACGTCTTGCAGGGGGTTAACAGTGTCGGGAGTCAAATAAAGCAAGCATATGGTCTGTTATTGCTGTCGCTTCCATTCCGTTGTTGACGACGAATCTACCCTTTGAATCACGCGACGTTCAACCGTTGGCATGACGATCAACCATCGCTATGACGATCACCGGTTGCCATGAGGATCACCTATCACCATTACGATCACCTGTTGCTATGACGATCATCCGCTGCCATTCTGCACATCGTTGTGCGTCTCTCACAAACGAAGTGAAACTTGTTTCGTTCTCTTTTATGGTAAGTAATACCAAATAAGCTGATCTCATCGTAAAATCATTAACTTGTCTTACCAACCATCGTAAATCATAAACGATTGACATCCATTGTCTATCGCATTCTTTAAAAACATCAAATTGAACAATTAGCTGTAAATAATACAACAGGCAGACATGCAAGTTGGCGTGACATGGCGTCGTGACAGGCTACAAATTGTACTTGCTGATGGTTTGAGTAACCAATCACCAGCACTTTCTTGTTCTAAACCTCGTTTTAATGGTCTCTCGTCACATTAACCTTTTGGTTACGAGAGTATTTCACCAAACTCATAAATATCCTCTATCCGTGCCGATCCTACAACACGTGAGGTAGGGATCGTCAAACAACCGAGCAAATGTTCCCTAATTGCGCTTTTTGAGTGGTGACTACGTGTTCAGAGTGAACCATACTCATTGCCATAGCAGAACAAAACGAGCGTTGGATAAAATAAAATGAACTTAAACGTGATCGACTACGAATGTGTAAAATCAGTGATGCCACTTGAGAATATTGTTCAAGCTGTTGATTGAACTTCTTCACTAATTTATCACCATTTTAGTAAAAGGCAAAGTAAAAGAGCGTAAGTATGTATATTGTTCTGACTACTCAGACGCAAAGTTCAGGTCGGTTGGCAATCGAAACAGTTATGTAATAACAATCAAACATCCACAACTCACAAATAAATAAAAATAGAAAGCTAGAGCTTATCAAGTTACCTTAGTGATATTTTAATGTAACTTGCATCATCTCCGTGTTGCCAATGACCAGTATATCACGTCATTAACCAGTATATCATCTTAATGACCAGCATAACACGTCAATAACCAGTATATCATCTTCATGACCAGCATATAACGTCAATAACCAGTATATCATCGTCATGACCAGTATATCACGTCATTAACCAGTATATCATCTTAATGACCAGTATATCACGTCAATAATCAGTATATCATCTTCATGACCAGCATATAACGTCAATAACCAGTATATCATCGTCATGACCAGTATATCACGTCATTAACCAGTATAACATCTTAATGACCAGCATATCACGTCAATAACCAGTATATCATCTTCATGACCAGTATATCACGTCATAACCAGTATATCATCTTCATGACCAGTATATCACGTCATAGCCAGTATATCATCTTAATGACCAGCATATCACGTCAATAACCAGTATATCATCAGAATGACCAGTATATCGTCTCAATCTACAACAACCCGGAGCCAATGGATGTCGTCTCAAAGATGGACAAGATGATGCGGACAAAATGCCATATTATAAACATTTACACCCAAATCAAGTGCCTGTATCAGGTATCTGTTGTGTCTCGGTCATCACTGATAACGTCGAGAAGAGTAAGGCATAACATTCGTCAGAAAAGCGAGGGAATGGCAATATCATATTCCCCCGAGCTGCTTTAGCTGCTCAATCAATCTAGATATGATGGCCAGGAGAGAGACATTCCAACTCGTACAGTATGATGTTCATATGAATCGTCGGCCACGATAAGGGAGGTAACTTTCCGTGTGATCGATTCCCATTTCCCTCTGTGCTAACCAACACGTCTGATAAGCAACATTACGGGTAGGCAGCTCTCAGGCCCCTGCTCCTGTGTCGCCTTGATAGAATAAAACAAGATAAAATGAAATGTTTGTCTCATTAACCAGACTTATGAACATCGACCAGTAAAGCTGAAGCAGTGGAAACATATCGATGAAATGTGTAGTTATAATTGATCGAAT
Organism: Urechis unicinctus; assembly: GCA_034190875.2. Lineage (NCBI taxonomy): Eukaryota > Metazoa > Annelida > Polychaeta > Xenopneusta > Urechidae > Urechis > Urechis unicinctus. The sequence continues at coordinate 61,421,817 of CM067345.1, forward strand.
CATCTTGATAGAACAGAGAAGATATATTGAAATAGACCAAATTAATGGTGAAAGTATTGTATATTAGCATACACATTCTCGGGATTATGATATACTCACACACCAAATTGACTTTGTAATGCATCAGCACCTTTAAATAAATACACTGATTTGTAGCTCTTTACCAGTCGTTGCTTTGTGCGAAACGCTTATCTAATATTAAAGTTAGAACTATTTTTGGCTTTATGAACCACATTTGGTTAAGGCTGCTAACACTAACACAAATTTGTCCGTCCGAGCATTAACTCGCGTGAGTTGTTTACCCTCATTCAGAGGTATACTTGATATATATGATACTTTGCTTGATCACGGTTAGCTGGTGGATGACACATTTGTCAAATGCCGAAGTCTGGAACATTATGTTAGCGTCCTAAATGGGCCTCATTAACATAATGGCAACCAATTGTAGCCATGATAGCACGAACAAAGTAGCCCAGATGATGTGCCATGACTCGAGCTGATAGCTCATCGGACAACGTCCCAGTTATATTTATGCCCGGGCAAAGCGGTGAGCTGGGTTCTTCCTCCTTGAGGTGATAAATCCTCTCCAGAATGCTGTAGCTTACTTCTATCGTGGTTTAAGAGACAGCACAGAGCATCTATGTGCTGGATAATTTGATTAGGTTCCCTTCAATGACCAATGGAGTTGGCATTAACCACGGGTCGGTCATGTTGCTAATTCCCTGACGTGATTAGATGACACTTCCGACCTATGTTTTTTGCACATAGTGGTCGTTTGTATCGTATTGCTAAAATATTGTAATTGTGAATTATACAAGCCAGTGTCAGGGGGTGGAGTGTACGTTTTTTTGGTAATATGACAGTTTACAAAATAGATTCCGCAACAACACTGTTATCAAGGATTGCGCGGATCAACTGTTCCTCCATGCACACCAACGCTATGACAGCCAACAATACAGTTCCATTAAATGATTTGAACAACCACATCCATGGAACCCATAGGAATATGTAAACATTGTTACTTAGTAATGGCGTCTGACCAAGGCAGCCATCCCTATCATTATTTATTGTGCGATTATCGTCCTTTATGGCGCAATCACTCAAACATCTCCTGCACCAAAGAGCGGTTATAGTGACTCAGCCAAGCACAGGATAATCAACAAGAGGGATGCGTGTCCGGCCAGCAAACCCTATGATTGGCTTTATTTAACCACAACCTGATGACAATACCAATGCCGACAGTGACAATGTTCACTTGTGGAAAGCAAAGAAGCAATATTCACAGAAAGATTGTAAAAATTAGTTATGAATGTACTTATCCATGCTCGCAGTGGCAATGTTAATTTGAGGAACATACAGAAATAATACACACTCAGAGACATTGTAAAAAGGCTTTAGGTATGGGCAGTGTCTATGTAATCCTGAAGAAACTAAGGACATTATGTAAATACAGGGCTTTGGCGTCTTAAACGAACTTATTGATGATATATTAAACGCAGATATATTTGTACGATTGCGATGAAGAACATATTTCACACTGAAAGGTATCAAATTCAGGCAAGATTTGGAAAAAGCATTCCCATAAACCGCTTCTGTCTGTGTCCGAACAGCTGCATATTTTAATTACATGTCAGTAAACGACCAATATGTGTCATGCAGCTAATTTAGGATAGTAATCAATTGTTGGCCAATTTCATAAGCGTTGTAGGAATAACAGTGCCATTATCTAGCCATCGAACGGATTATAACAATCATCGTGCCTGATGGTCACACACCTTCATTGACCGTCTTATACAATAGTGTAGGTAAGCATCTATGACTTCTGTATTAAGGGTCTGTAGTGTGTATGTTGCCTCTGCACCGACTATCGCTTGTACGGATTGTGAAAATAATGCACGGGCAACTTTGATTTTATATGCAATGCCTGGCAAATGGTGGTTTTGTTATGCTCCTTCCATGAGCTCTTCCATTGATTATTATAGGTGGCAATATAGTCAAAAGTTCTCCGATCAAAACGAAACAACATTGCGACGTGTTGGTTTGAACGAATGAGATGGCATGTGACATCCTCTAGATGTGAGGCATGATATGAGTTGTTAGGGTTTAATGTCATGATTGCCTACTGGTCAAACAGGGCTGCCAAACATATTGAGACACATGCGGATGTCGTGATTTTATCACTTGGTGAAGATATGGTTGTACGATTTTTACTTTTGCGTAACACATGAAGCCGGTTATGGATGTCGAAAATTTATCAACAAGTACCAGACTGGCAAGTTGGTTCCTATTCGACCTTGAACCCGGCTATAAAGATATATTTGTAATATTGCGGTCCATTGCGTCTTGAAAATATGTCGTCTTAATGATTCAAGTGACAAGTGAAATCGTCCGTTAGATTGGTTGTCCTCGAACGTCGATAATCCGCCGCCGACTTCCTCGCAATCAGCTCGTCCTGGCTCACAGGAACCGGATGTCGTAGGAGGCGACTAAAACATTCAATTAATGTGCGCTGTAGGCGAACAGGAACGTATGGCGCCATTAGCCTTTACAATCTCGTCAAGTTAGCAGTATGGTAGCATTCATCAGACAGGACGGCTTAACCTCATCCCCGTTGTGTCATATAGTGTTAATAATAACACTTCCTATTACTCACATGGACAAAGCTTCTACGAAACGTAGCGCATAGTCGGTCGGATTGGATTAACTAGCCTATTCATAGCTGTTTTATTTAAGCTCATGGGTACTCTGCTTTAATTAACTTGCATTGGGAACGGTATGACACAAGCGCGTCGTACGAGGCGCCTCGAATTACTAAGGTGGCAAACGCGCGATTAGGTCTTTTTTGTACAAACTAGCGCCCTTATAAAGTATTGCATCATATACACGCCAGTGTCAGAGAGTCAAAAGACAATACACGCCAGTGTCAGGGGATGGCAAGACAATACACGCAAGTGTCAAGGGATGGCGAGACATTACGCGCCAGTGTCAGGGGATGGCAAGACATTACACGCCAGTGTCAGGGGATGGCAAGACATTACACGCCAGTGTCAGGGGGTGGCACGACTTTTCATGATAGCATAATCATAGCGTAATGGTATAATCATAGCGTTTGGTTTACTTATCCTTTTAATGCCTGACTCGAACCGATAGTTGTAACAATGTTGAGAATGTTCCATTGTTGGGCAATATAAGGAGGGTCACCGCTTGGGTAGGGTGTTCCCACGAAGCTCCAACAGAGTTCTCATAGGAGTTGTCACAAAAATCCTGTTCGTTGCTAAAGTGCACAAGGTACGAACAGTTAAATCTGTCAGCTTTTACTTTTTGGAATAAAATACTGGATATATGTGCATTGTGGAGATGCAGATTGTTTGTCTACCAAACTGGAATCTTCGATCAAACCTTGATATTATTGTTTATTAGATAATTAAATTTTTGTTGCGTGAAAAAGGAGTACCATTGCTGACTGCTAGGTATTTCTAGAACATTCAATATCATCGGTGTGGAATATTTAGGATTGCAAATCTTGCTTAGGCTGCTAAGCATGGGGCGACACGGAGAAGGTTATTGAGAAAGCTGCGAAATTGGGTCTATCGGGAAAATGCTGGACTTTGTCGGAGAGAAGACAGAGAAGGATATAAAAGACCTCAAGATGGTGAAGCTCATAAAACATTAACCGAAAATGAGAAAAGAAGAATTCCCGAGTCTGTGTAGAAGAAATTGAACATGGCGCAACGTGAGAAAGAAGAAGCAAGAATGCAATAGCTTTACTTTAAGCGATGAGAACTGCAGGCTTCGCAAATTGACAAGGATAGTCAGCCACGCTTTGCTTGCTTCGTCAGAGCTGATCGACCGAAGTTACCCGTGTTTGTTGACGGTAAAGATGAAAGATGAAAGATTCTCTAAACCGCAGCGTTGGGATCCAAGTGCGTGGGCAACATATCTGGGTGTTTTATTGACTAGCAAGACTTTGGATACATATTCGCGAATGTTGGAAACGGATGCTGAACATTATAACATTTTCAAGACAGCGTTATTCAAAAGATGCATTCTCGTAAACATATTATAGATCTTGAGCGGCTTGATAAATTAGTCAGGTATTCAATATTGTACATGGCATTTTATGGAGCTCTGCAAATCGTTTCTTATACACAACACACTGCCTGTTTCTCAATGTACCGGGAATTATACTCATTGTTCACAGCAAACTGGCTGTCTGATGCTTATATTGCTTTATTGTAAGTTATTGCCGTCCGTCCATGAGAATCAGAATTTCCAATTGGATCATGATCCTGCTTTTATTCATCTGCGTTTTATGTTGCAGCTCATGTTGATGTTGATGCTTGATGTGTACACATATTAGGGATGGAACACATATTGTCAAATATGATATGTTCCAATCGTTAAGTAGACAAATAAATTGGCCCCATGGGAAAACTCGTCATGATGCTCGTTGATGAACGTGTATTCAATGTTAACTTATTGTCCGCTCTGTTAGAACTGCTTGGCTGATCAGTATTCATCGCGAGGGAGGACTTGTGCGACTGGACTAGCAATGATTACGCAGTGCCTATGATTTCTCTTTTCATGCATCTACTAAAATGGAAAAAACTTACTGTATGATAAATCCCATCCACGCATCAGTTAACGACTGCCGTGCTTTAAGAAGGATTAGATCTCGAAAATTCCCTAGTTGATCCTATTGCGTGTAAGGTTGGGCCCTTCCTCTTCATTATATGCTTCAGTAACCGGGCAAATGTTCTCTAGATGAGGTTTGTTGCGGCGTCTACGTGTTCAGAGCGAATTAGACACAGGGGCTCAGACGGGACATAACGAGTATTGGATGAAATAATTGACCTCGAACGTGATCGACCATGAATGTGTAAAATCTATGGATCACTTATGAACATAGTTAAAGCTGTTAATTCATCCTCTTCGCCTATCCTGTCCTCTATACCAGTCAACAATGTTAAAGTGCTCAAGTATGCATATTAGTCTTGCTAATTAGCATTATGAGGTGTGGTTAGTAATCGGAGCGGTTATGTAATGGCAATAAAACCACCGCAACTAACCATTCAACTAAAAGAAACCTAGAACCTAGCAACAGTAATTAGTGCATGCTGTTGTGACCGGCCTTACCAAACGGCATACTGCACTGGGGAATGTTTATGTATTTGTTGTATATATTTAGGAGCTTTAATAATAAGCAGTATTTGTATTTACATTTGTATTCCTCCTTGATGACAAAAGCTTGAACTATTCATGAAGCAAGCTTTGCAATAAAACATAACATTGTATAAAACTGCGGTAATGTTTATTTGCATGCAAGTGACATGTCTATAGTTTGTTCTGTGATTCATCAAAAAAACATAATTTCCTCCGAGAGGAACTACGCATTAATATGCCTTGCGCGCTCCATTTCCTCTCGTGATGCTCGTAATGAATATTGTTTAGTTGGTGTAGAAAGCCTTCTTCGTTGTATTTGCATTAATATTAAGCTTTTAAATGGATTCCACCTGTCACGAGTCGTCATTCTGCTGATGATTTCATTTAGCCAGTAATTCTTAGGTTTTGAATATTGCTAGCAACTTCATTTTTGTGTAGCGCACCACTTATCACTGTACTGCAATGTGGTGATCGGGCGAATCGTTATTCGTAATAACAATCGTGACTGTACATGACTGATTCCACGTGAAATACTTCACATGACATTATTGTTGTACGTGGCATCATTGCTGACAAAGACAAGTGCATCACGTGCATTCACTGCTTCCCGAAGCCTTTGGTAATGGCCGTGGGTGGAAACAACCTCAGTCAGAGATGAGGCTGATGAGTCACAAGAGGATCACTGTCGTCTGGGCTGACATGCTATATAGATAGCGATGTGACGGGATATCTGAGACAGTACTCCTAGATCAAACCAGACACAATACCTTTCCAATGAAATAAGCGTGGAAAACGTGCTCCAACGCAGTTCATCAAAATATATATGAGGTTCATCAGACACCAAATGCGGCAAACGGAGCACTTGAATGACACTTTCATGGTTCCAAATGTGCAACGATTGGCATCTTTGAGGCATTTTCTTTGGTGTGATGTGCATTGCTGCTGATTAAAGACAAACAAGTTTTATACTAAAAAGCTTGTCGGATTTAACTTCGTACAAAATCGAGCATATAACAAACAGACCGCGAAAAAAAAGCATCTATGGATCAACAGTGATTTTAGCTAATTGTGTCTCTAGTATAACCGTCACCGATTCTTCACTCTGCTCCGTCAGAGTGTAGTTGCTGCTGCACGAACACTTTGCGTATTAAGAACAATGATAAGCTGCTGGGAGATGGCAGTGTCGCCGACTGGAAAGGTTACACCTACCTTCGATCGTTCACAGACTGCGTTATATGTTTTGACATATCTTCTTCTCCTTCATGGTTATTTTTTTTTTGTTATGCCACAAATACTCCCGACTGAACATACGCGCTTTTTCAAACATTCAGTCTCACAGAGCATACTCGACATGTATAACAGTAGAATTTTAAATGAATACAATTTGAAAATAAAGCTTATGTATGACCAGGTGGGTGACTGACAAAGTGACGATCGTATACAGCAAATACAAGCAGAATATGCATTTTGTTTTTCCAAACCACTGGAACAAACAATAGAGTGGTAATTGAAACACTTAAAACTTGTTTTATGTCTCTCATTAATATCAGCGTACTATCTGATTGAATTAATGAATATAGGATTTCACCATATAATACCCTACATAATTCGTCAATAAGCTCCACACGAGGTTATTTCTGTTGAGCCTCAAATATTCCCGACTGAGCATACTAGCTTCTTAAAAGATTTATTCTCACAGAACATACTTTGAAATAACTGGGTGGGTGACCGACAAAGTGATGATCGTATCCAGCAAATGCAAACACAAGATACTCTTTGTTTTTCCAAAGCGCTTAAACAAACAATAGAGTGGACTTTGAACAATTAAAGCTTGGCTGTCTTCCTGATTCACAAGGACATGTTGGTTGTCTCCCATTAATATCAGCGTAATATCTGATTGAATCAATGAATATATGATTTCACCATAAAATACCCTACGAAATTGTCAGATATAGAGCGTTTTATTTTTGCCGAAGTTGACAAATTCCTTTCAAGCGATGTGTTAACTTGAGGTTCGTCGGAATACGGTGATCCTGCGAATATGAAATGCGTCTCTTCCAGATTCAGTCCAGCAAAAACCATTGCTAGAGGCATTCGACAAAAAGTTCAAAATTAGATGCATCGAAAATGGTAAATTAACCATTTTAAGGTGCAGTGTCGTGCTAGCCATTTCTTAGAACAGAGATCAAATAAGCTTCGTAATAAATGATGCTTGTATCTTCTATTTTCAGATTATTTGTAGTCTGTACTTACGTATTCATCAACAGACCAGTTGATGTAGCCTTCAAACGCCATTATCTGTTCAATGAGTGGTCAGTATCGTTCAGAGTGAAGTCGTTTTATGTCACGATATAAATACACAATAGCGCAACCTGCCAAGGTTGTTGGAAAAGCAATCACTTTAATTACAATGTATAATGATCGTATGTGGTTAACATTTCAGTGCATACTTTTCTCGCGGACTCATCGTGTTTTAGTGTCGATTTGAACACCGTCGTCTGATGATAAGTGGTTAATAATACAAAAGATAGAATACTGAATACGTTAAGCAGTTCAGTAAGGCGGAAATACGCATACGAGACAATGATATATTTCTTAGTGCAGTACTTTTATTCACTTCTCGTATCAGCTTGTTTCCCCACTTGTGCCATTATATCTTACCTCACATCTGCTGGTTGGAGACCATGGAAAGATAAATCTAGCGGATTGCGATACTGCGGAGGCTTCACGAGGTCGTATATTCGGTTAAACATAACAATATGATCAAATGGGCAATCTACTTGATCAGTTAATAAACGTGGGCTTGCCGCATTTAATAAACCGCATGAAAGTTTATATGTCTCCGACAAATCCAGAAACTCAACAAGCTTTGTCTCTAATGTAAGCTAACGCCCATTGTGCTGTCTTTATTACCTGCACCCGACAGTTATTGGCGTGGTACTCATGTCGTGTCTATTGGCGTCAATTGGCGGGGCTGGATTAGAGCAAGCATTTTATCCTGCGATAATTGGCTCTTGTACCCCATGATACAATGATTTACCCGAACAATCGAATACAGCCAAAAAATGAACGTTCACACAATTCTACACGTAGGAATTGTATCAGCGTGACTTTGTCTTGACGCGACCTGAAACAAAACAGGCGTTCATAGTAGAAAACGGACGGATATCAAGATATCTTTAGGGTTCTTTATAATAATGTCTTCAAATTAGCTTAGCTTCCAAATAAAACAATATAGAAAAACATGCATATCAGGAAATAGAGGGACAATGTATCTTCGAGTTGTGTAGAGCGTTAGGGTGATCAAATGAATGAACCAGAAACGGATTTGTTTTCTCGTGTTACAAAATATAACCCACCTGACATGAATTGTTTACTTTACCCCATTAATGCACAGCCCTAAGTTTATGATACAGCACAAGACGAACAAGCCTTTATACACTAATGTTTTGACCTTATTAAAATTCAATGCAGCTTTGACACAAATTATCTGCATAGTCACACCCACGCAATCAGTCCAAACGTATGAAGGCTTTCTTGTGGTGTAGTGTTGCTAGAAAGCGGGCAATAATAGCTTGGCAAATGTTCCAGCGCTCTGCTGCCCTTCAAACGAACGCCAATATATTTAATATTCATCGAGTTATTACAAAAGCGTTCCAGCCTTACTGTCGCCATATTTGTGTTACAACGACGTCGATTGGTAAAAACCTGCACAAAATTAACAAATTAAGCTAAACATCGACATATTTGTCTGCACCGTTTTTAGAATCCTACCGAATCGGATTCCGTTGAATGAAGCCGCGGCTATTTACAAGTGTGCAGACAGTGCAACGAATCTATACAGAACGATACGTAGCTATATATGAGGGTTGACTTTACATATGTATGCGAACAAGGAAGAGAAAGTAAGATGGTACCCGTCAACAGCGCCTCCTACTGTGATGAAGAAATAGCCTCTTAGTAAGCCGTTCTCGTCATCAACGAGTGTGAACTCTCTCTTAGTACCATTTGTCAGGTTCAAGGCACCCCATATTTACCAGAGCCATCTGGGCCTACGCTCGCTGGCCATCGACTGGGACCTGTTTGGCGTCAACAAGAGCGTTTGTGATCTGTATACAAACCAGCGTTGTTGTCGTTTGGGCAACTACTCACTCCAGGTACATGGCAATATCATATGATCAATTGTTAATGTACAGCGTGTTCTGCTGGTAATCCCCAGTTCAGCTTCACAGCTGCCCAACACTACAGGCAATACCTTAGCCCTATACAGGTAAAGTGTGTTTGTGTCCGTTTACCCTAACGGGGCCTGCGAGTTGCCCACGGAGAGCAGTCTAGCTGTGGTGCTGCTAATCAGTCGAAGAAAATGAGATTAGCGGAAAGATACCTCCTTTAACATGGACGGCCGTGTATATTTATATCATGTCATGGGAGTTAAAATGAGTCTCTCCTGGCCGTCGTATTGAAATCGATGGAGCGACTAAAGCGGCTTGGGGGAATATGATATTGTCTTTCACTCGCTTTTCTGACAGATGTCAATGATGTCCGAGACAAACAAAATACCTGCTACGGATATTAGGTTGCAGCAGTAGTCAGATTTAGGTTGTTGGGCGACGGCGCATAAGTGATTTTGATATATGAGGAATCGCAAAACCAGCTAATGAGATTAGCCCGCGATGGGCTTAACGAGTAACCACTTTCTGTGGCCGTAAATGGAACATAATCCATAATGAATTCCGGAAGCCAATGCCAGCGGGGAGGAATGGTTGAACATTACTTTCAATCTATCTGTTAACAAACATAGGTATATATAGCAGAGTATGTTTCTTGGCGCCTGCGGTAGTAAATGTTTTTATATGAGTATGAGTCAAGTAACAATTGTCAGCCCACAATACACATTTCATATTGGCAACTCAGATCAGCACCTATTGCATGCAGAGACTGATCTGAATTGATTCATTTAATACTACTATCATTGTAACTTAGCACCGCAAGATGTGTTAGTTCTGGTCGTCCTCATCGACTGTTGGGATATCCCTGGCAGCAATATGAAGACTCTTTGATGAGAGCACTTTGATTGGATATTTTCACGGGGTTTCTTTAGTTGAGCTCTCGTCTTCGTAGTGCCCGTCATTCCATCGTGTGCATGAGGTCATCACGAGAATGTCGTCAGTTGCTTACATCGCCCCACTCTGCCAGCAATAAAAAGATTTCATCAGTCAGCGATAAACCAACAACTGCCTCCCACAGCATCTGATCACATTATGACATCTTATTGGTATGCATGGAATGGACCACTCCGCTTTTGATTCAGTCAAATCATAGCTGGATTGCTTCCCCAGATCGCCTCCAAGCTGCAGGGGCATGTAAGGATGGGCGATGCTGAGCTTTCGTGAGCAAGCAAATTATGGACCTCACTGTTACAATCACGATTAACTTTCCCTTCATAATACAACAGGTTTGCTACATATTATAATGGATGCATTATGTCTGTTAATCGTGGTGTGACCGTAAACAGCTACATTTAGAGCGGCTGGTAATAGCTCGTGTAAGAAGTTTCCATCATCTATCCAGTTATTAAGTAAGCTTCATCAGAACCTCAAAAAAATATCACCCACTATCACATGCTCTTAATGTTATTGAATACTCCATCCAGGAGATCATAAAGTAATAACAGCTCATCTGGAGTCGCCATTTTCTGCTTCTGGCGCCATACATTACTGTTCGCCTACAGCGCACATTAATTGAATGTTTCAGTCGCCTCCTACGACATCCGGTTCTTGTGAGCCTGGACGAGCTGATTGCGAGGAAGTCGGCTGCTGATTATCGACGTTCGAGGGCAACCAATCTAACGGACGATTTCACTTGTCACTTCAATCATTAAGACGACATATTTTCAAGACGCAATGGACCGCAATATTACAAATATATCTTAATAGCCGGGTTCAAGGTCGAATAGGAACCAACTTGGCAGTCTGGTACTTGTTGATAAATTTTCGACATCCATAACCGGCTTCATGTGTTACGCAAAAGTAAAAATCGTACAACTATATCTTCTCAAGTGATAAAATCACGACATCCGCATGTGTCTCAATATGTTGGTCAGCCCTGTTTGACCAGTAGGCAATCATGACATTAAACCCTAACAACTCATATCATGCCTCACATCAGGAGGATGTCACATGCCGTCTCATTCGTTCAAACCAACACGTCGCAATGTTGTTTCGTTTTGATCGGAGAACTTTTGACTATATTGCCACCTATAATAATCAATGGAAGAGCTCATGGAAGGAGCATAACAAAACCACCATTTGCCAGGCATTACTTATAAAATCAAAGTTGCCCGTGCATGATTTTTACAATCCGTACAAGCGATAGTCGGTGCAGAGGCAACATACACACTACAAACCCTTGATACAGAAGTCATAGATGCTTACCTACACTATTGTATAAGACGGTCAATGAAGGTGTGTGACCATCAGGCACGATGATTGTTATAATCCGTTCGATGGCTAGATAATGGCACTGTTATTCCTACAACGCTTATGAAATTGGCCAAACATGCCTTCTGATTACTATCCTAAATTAGCTGCATGACACATATTGGTCGTTTACTGACATGTAATTAAAATATGCAGCTGTTTGGACACAGACAGAAGCGGTTTATGGGAATGCTTTTTCCAAATCTTGCCTGAATTTGATACATTTCAGTGTGAAATATGTTCTTCATCGCAATCGTACAAATATATCTGTTTAATATATCATCAATAAGTTCGTTTAAGAAGCCAAAGCCCTGTATTTACATAATGTTCTCAGTTTCCTCAGGATTACATAGACACTGCCCATACCTAAAGCCTTTTTACTGTGTCTCTGAGTGTGTATTATTTTTGTATGTTCCTCAAATTAACATTGCCACTGCGAGCATGGATAAGTACATTCATAACTAATTTTTACATTCTCTCTGTGAATACTGCTTCTTTGCTTTCCACAAGTGAACATTGTCACTGTCGGCATTGGTATTGTCATCAGGTTACGGTTAAATAAAGCCAATCATAGGGTTTGCTGGCCGGACACGCATCCCTCTTGTTGATTATCCTGTGCTTGGCTGAGTCACTATAACCGCTCTTTGGTGCAGGAGATGTTTGAGTGATTGCGGCATAAAGGACGATAATCGCACAATAAATAATGATAGGGTTGGTTGCCTTGGTCAGACGCCGTTACTAAGTAACAATGTTTACATGTTCCTATTGGTTCCATAGGTGTACTTTCTAGGCAAGTCTTAGAAGGGACAACGAGAGATAATGCGCAGCAGCGCTTCTGATTAAAGCGCCATGGAGACACTCATAACTCGACGGACACGGCATGGGTTGTCATGCTTCATATGTTCTGGCGTGATGTAGCAAATGTATAGATTCTGGAATCCTGCGTTTAACCAAGTAGCCATGTGATCGCGTTGTTAGGTTGTTCCTCGGTGTTTTATTTAGAATACTATGGATGCTTTACCATGATAGCTTCATCAATAATTAAAGACGCCTTTCTGCGAGTGAGCAGACCTTGGGGCGCCATATGCGCGATATCTAGAATTACACAATCAGCAGATTAATCGGGTCCTGGAAAGGTTTTAAATTTGTTTAACAACCGTCATCAGAGCACCGGCGTTAACTGGTCTCTACGATACCAGTGCAATAAAACCAGAAAAGAAATTATATGGAAAACTATGCGATAGAAAACTTATTTGTTTCCAAATGAATAGAATTGCAGTTTCATTAGCATCCTACCACAGCATTATATCCCGAAACAAATTTCCATCTCTCTGCTTAATGCAGACTATTTAATGTAATGTAAACTTCATGTACCTATCGACATTGGATCACTAGTGACATAGCGTATTCGATCACACGACATGACAGAGTGAGAGTCTGCTTTGTGGTCTGCATTAACAAGCATCGAAGGTGCAAGGTGAGGGACATACACGCTATGCATCATTTATTGTAAGCGGTGGAGGAAGAAATGAACCACTTAATCTAAGTGAAGGAGGAAGAAATACCTTACTCACTATACGTTTTGAAGGAAGAAATACATTTCGTAATTGTAAAAGGTGGAGGAGGCAATACAACACTTACTGTAAGTGGTGGAGGATAAAAATGCAAACCAGCGCATACCTGAGAGAGGCAGGAAATCCAATTTTCTGCCTCAGAGCATGCACACGATATATTTGTCAGCGTTACTAATATGAAAGCATCTCGGGTACAGCAGGTACGATGGGTGACAGCGCGTCTACTGAAACTCCTTTACAATTATCACTCTTCGCCTTCAGCTTGGACAAACTGCAAATTGATGCATGACACGCGACAAGACGCTGCTTACCTTGATACAGGTTCCCCTGAGCGACCAGTGGGGGAGGTTTGTAGGTTTTGTATAAATCTCTGCCGCAATTTGAAACATTTCAGGCCTATCCGATTACTGTTGCCAAGTATTATGAATACATTTATCTCCCCATCAAAGTGGCATGTCAAAGTAAGGTATAACTACCTTCACCGACATCACAATCACATCAACGCATTGGGAACACTGGCACGTCACTCTGCAATTCGATTAAATTCTCCTCCCCAGTGTCGACGGCTACCTTCAAGAACTTAACCGTGCACGTTATTCTCTTAAATCTAAACCGGAGCGCGTTGACCGACTGACCCTATCCCCATTCACAGTTTATATTCGAACATACATATGTACGACCTTCTACAGCAAACAGCACATGGGTTGCAACAATCTATTTTGCACTAAGTGACCGCTTAGCATAAATTCACTGAGACAGCCCTGGGCGACCAGGCGCTGATTAGGTTCCTGTGGACGAACCGCAGATGTATCGTGGACGGTCAGGCATAATCTATCATTTCAGAAATACATTATTCATATAATTTATTTGTATGATGCAATTTACGCATCCCAATTTATCCATATATTCCATCACAGTATTTTTGACGTTTGAGTGACCGGAATACGTGTCCCATTACAGTTAGATATTAGTCATTCCTCGCCTCGAAAATGTGTTGGCAGGCTAGGCCATAATGAGGAGTGAATCGTTTCCAACCCAGCCTTAGAACACACACCGGCGCCGACTTCTTGATGGGGGCCCATCGAGTGGGCTAAGTAGACTGTAGACCAGTTAGATTTAACTGTGGGAACCACTGCAAATAACCAATAGAGGAACGAGCCTCCATGGATGAATTGAATTATACCACAAAATTCAGGAAGTGACTGGGATTTATATACTTTTTATTATTCGATTCATTACGAATCTTCGAAGAGCCTGCTGGTTTTTTACCGCTTTTGAGAAGGATGCTTGGAACAGCCATCACCGTGACAATCTGATTGCTTATGCCCATTATTGAGGACCCTGCTTGGTGCTGCCAACCATAGAGGAACCAGCCATCCTCGTAGAAGCCGCTCGGCGCTGCCCAGCTTTCTGGAGCCATTTTTTGAAACGTATGAAACCTTTTAGCCACTTTTGCTTAATTGCGACACATTATGCTCGCGATGCTGACCCATAGTTTTCAATTGAGAATCCAACATTCCCAAATAAATCAATTGGGGCGTAAATCGGATTATATAATGTGTCATCCGGTCGTGCGTGACGAATGTTCCACAACGAACTATACAATAATAGTCCTATGGTAAAGTTAAATCAAATACAATTAGCACGTCGCGTTTCAAATATATTTGAACTGTATCTTCAAATGAGTGGCTGTTTATATGAGCTACTGCTACTTAAAAAGCTGACTACACAGTTTGCTCTCGAATAGATAACTTGTCACTGCTTGTTATCTGTTTAAACACAACAACGAGAATCCATACCGAAAGCTCTGGAAGTACTGAGTCAAATTGACCTACCTCGAATATTTGTGTGACGAGAAAAACTTGTTGATGCTAATTACTGGTAAATCTGTACATAATTATGTGAATTAAATGGGCTTAATGTCATAAGACACAGCTAACCGTACATGATGAAGTCTTCAATACAGTGAACATGACAGTTACTCAATAAAAAAGCTACACTAGACATATCCGGGCAGATATCAGTTCGTCTTGGAATGTCTCAAGTATATATAGAGCAAAGGGTTAAGTGCTGCTCAGGTCTCTTTTCCCTTCAGCAGCTCTGATCAAGAGGTGCGGGGGCACGGAATAATCACGATTGAACAGGCAATCGATTCGTCTAGACACCCCCGATAGTTCTGATAATGCCGACATGTATCTATAACATGCAATTCGCACATCGCAAAATGAGCAATTGCTTATCTGGTGCTGTTCAACCAAACTCTTAGAAATCGTTCACCAACTCCGGTGCTAGTTAATGATTTAGTGCATCTTTGAAAAATGAACAAAACATATGTTTTGCTTATTGTTTACTCAACACAGTTTTATAACGGAAACCCGAGGATTTGATGAATCTCTAAGTAAATGCCCTGCAGAATCATATCTATGGAACCCACCTGATCATTTCGTAGGTACAGCCCTGCCAAATCATTTCCAAGAAACCGCCCTGTCAAATCATCTCTTAGGAACATCCCTACCGTTTCATTGCTAAGGAACAGCCCAGCCAAATCCGCTATAAAGAACAGCCCTGCCAAATCATCTTTCAAGAAGCGCCCTGCAAAATCACATCTTAGGAGCAGCCCTGCAAATCATCTGTAAAGAACAGCCCTGCCGAATCATTACCATGTAACTGCCCTGTCAAATGATTTCTGAGGAACTCCCTCCCGAATCATTCTGGGATCGGCTGGTTTTCAGAGCCATTTTTACATTCAGTTGTTCGCGCTGCTTTCTATATATATATCACAATATTGGATGTGGCTTGTGTGTGTGCTACCATAAAGCACCTCAAGACAATTTATTCATGATGATTTGTTCGCGGTAGTGCTATACATCCTATATGCAATAAGAGCAGGTCTCTCCACGAAGGATGCTTTACTGAATAGTGGTTGGTGATAAACAGTTTCAATATGCACCATGGATAATCATTCTGTCATCACCTTTAATGCGCTGACTCTCACTGTATTTCCTGTTCAAGTACTCAGTGGACGTAACGAGGACTTCAAATCCTGCAATGAAATTATCCACTTATCCTCTGCTCTTTTGGAATTACCGAAGTATTCGTTGCAAGTAAATTGTGAAGGTGTAGAAAAATATTCCTTTTCATAAAGATTAGGCGAGTTTGTTGTGTAAAATGTGAACAGATTTCAGCATAATGAGTTAGCTCTTAATGATGGTTTACTGACAAGCGTAATGATATGTTGCCGATTGATGCTGCAAAACAAGTGTTTAACACGCATACGAGAAAACGTATCTGCTGACTGGTAGAAAACAGGGATATAAGTTAAGATGCGATGCATTGCTTGTAAGTAAATATGGCTCAGGTTTGCTTGGTATGTGTAAAAAAACGCGGTAGAAATTATCCACCTGCGACGAGGGCATTTGACGCGGCAATACGAACTCAACGAATTCTGCTTCAGCCCGATTGGCTTCATGGCTTGGTTAGCTGATGTCCTGTCCTGATGAGGTAAGCCCTGACTACAATACGTGTCTGCTCTTGAAGAGCACACTGTTACTGAGCAATTAATTTACACCATTTAACCGAAGTGGCTACAGTTGGCGCATGTCATTGACGTTGAATAAACCGGTTAGCTTTCAAAACAGAATTCTTACACAGCTACCGTCTCGAATTATTGATTGCGTTAGTTAGTGGAGCAGCCATCGGAGCTGTATTTATATCCTCCCACGCCGTATGTTCTCTTAGACACATGATTACGTGGAATATTGCTGTCTCTTTCCGCGTTCCAATAGAAGTCTATCTACACGTAATATGTGCCAATATTTGCCAGTTTAGATAAACATAAGACCAGTTCAAAGCATCATGTTGGGCAGATAACGTCCACCTAACGTCCGACAATGGAATTCCCTCGTTGGTTTTGTGACTTGTCTGACATTAACCTGCCCTTGTTAATGCGATTTATTTGTCCAAGAGGATATATACGGTAGTATACATTCCTTAGATAAATGCTCCTGGTGGCTCTTTTAGGTTCCAGTGGATGAATATTAGCAGATACTACAGTTTAGGGATTGCCTGAGTATCAATAAATTTAGTCTTTGGGTAAGGAGGAATGTTTACCACATAGAGGTGTAAAATAGCGGGAACATCTGCAGCTACGTACATTTGCATTTCCAACTGGGTTGGAGCTAATTGAAGTTTTATTGCCTACCGCTCTCTAAAAACAAATGAAGATAGTTGTCGGATCAGTAACTATATTTGGTATGCACGAAAATCAATGGTAATCAGTGATAATCAGTGATTTATTGCAACAGTGGAAACGAGCTTTAAAGTAGACTGTAGGGTAAGTTAAAACAAAGGCCCGATGAACAAAAGTTTTAATGTTCTTTTCATATACCAAAAAAAACCTGTTTAATTGTCGAATGTCTTGCTATACAGATTTGATGCTCCCTGCATTATGTAGTGATAGCGTGATATCAAAAATACCTGGTCCTGTGCGGTTTATCGGTTAATCGAACCCCTGAGCTTTCATTGCCTGCACCATAATGGATCATCTTAAGGCAATACCAATGTCATGTAAGGTGCTTACAAATCATTTATCAGGCACCGGTGAAGTGAACCGTAGCTGCTATGCTGCTAAGATACAGAGTTTGAATACAACCGAAGCAAAAACATACCAGTGACTCAAATAATTATTGTTGCTGGTTGGATCGAAAATCGATTGCCGCTTATACGTATACGCAACGATCCCAACACTATATGATCATGACTAATCGACTATTTCAGTGGCGGACATAGCCTATGTATACGATTGGCATCAAATAAATCGCTCATCACTCTGCAGTTATTGCTAAGGCTTTTTTGTCTGCAGAAGGCCCCCGATTTGTTAGGCACAGTTTTTGCAAATGTTTTTATGGCTGCTCAGCTATTTGCATAGAAAAGCACTGTGTGATTCTCGGTGATTATAACTTTCCTAATATGTACTTGCAGTTTCATTCTGATGGTACTAATTCTAACAAGCAAGTACAAGAGAACATTTTGTATCAGTTTATATGTGAACCAACAAAAGTAGGCATATTATTGACCTTAATATTCAACTGAGGATGCCATGGCTACATACGTGAGGCATAAAGCGACATTGGGATCCAATGACCTAGTCAGTGTGCAATTTGGAAAGGCAAATTGCACAAAAACTGTTGAATGTATTTACCGAAATTCTTACAAACGCAGCGATGAAATTAACACCATCCAGAAAACGTCGTAACATTCATAAAGCTAATTGGCTCAATAGAAAAGGGACTGATGTCAAAAATGAGCTGCGGAAAACTGATCAATATGATGATCTGGTGTGTTGTTGAAGAACAGCGATGTGTAAGGCATGCATAAAAGCGGAATTTTAAAAATAATATCCGAGAACAATAAAGACAATCACATTAAAACACGCCCAAAACCATTGGACGTGAAAACGTAGTTGTCTGATAGACGTTGCCAGTATTTTAATATCAGAAGACAAATAAAGCTTTGATTTCCTTAATGTTTACTTTGACTTAGTATTCATTCGCATAATTAATCCCTTCCCAACGCTTCCCGTAGTCACCAAACCATCTGATCACTGTTTCGATAGGATACTCGTGAAGGACTATCGTGTCCAGGCTCTTTGACGGATTGCTGGTGTTACGATCTCGTGATCGCGCGCGCTGTCCATGTGTATCATATCCAAGCTTCAATTCACTGTAACATTATAAATTGACTGATCTGATTTTCTGCTTTTCTTAAAGGCTTGTTCGCTTTCATTCCGTTCTCTGTTCAGCTCAGCGAGTACTTAATCTAAACGCATGAGTTATCTGTAGTGGTTGTTCTTCGAGGCATATGATTGGAAGTGATTGCTGCTCTTGTTTATGACGCATGGACACAATAGCTTGCTGGATGATGAATGGTGCTGTTGACAGCAAGTGATTCTCTACTCATGTTGTCTATAAGTCTTTTGATGTTCATACACACTCCACAGTGCTTGGCTAATAACTCGTGCGCCCTCCATCGTGTCTCGGGTAACGTACATTCTGTCTGATCTAATCACAAGTATGACTCATTGTTCGCTTTATACCTGCCGAGGCAGGGCTAACAAGAATTCATCCTCGCATAAGATGAGCACCACATTACTGAGAAAATGTTTTCTTTTATAAGGAGACGATATGCTGCGATTTTCTGATATCATAGTTGCATTTTGATAATCAACACATTTCACAAGAAAAACTATATTTGAGATATTGCTTATTGCAAACAAACGTGGTTGTGGCTTAGGTCTGCAAGAGATTGCAAAAGTTAACGCGCCATGCCCCTCACTCACTTTAGGCGAAGTGCTCAGTAAATCGTGCACGGGGTTTTACAATGATATGACCAGTTAATTGTTCTTGTATCTTTATGCATAGACATCTCTAGTAACTACACCAGATACTGCCACACCGCTGCAATGGTCGGTAGCACCGCGGACAACATCTTGTCGTGCACGAATACACGATATTTAACATTTCTGATGTTCTTTCTCAGAAAAAAATATCAGATTTCCATTTGTATTGGTCGCTGGGGAAACGCAACTAGTTTTCGTGAGCTCACTCTAATTGTTCAAGTGTAACATTGCGTCAGGGAGGAAGTCGCTATCTATAACGAGCCATCGTGTCCGGTTTACTGTTGCGTGAAATAAATCACGTTGCCCTCCACGACCTCCAGGATTAGAGGGATGTGGTCAGGGTAATTTATTGGCGCACTCTCTGTGTCGTAGCAAAGAACCCCATCAGGAGGCACAGTAGTATAGAGTGGTCCAGCCAAATCACCTCCTGTATGTGGCGCCAAAAAGTGGCCACGCCTCCGGAACAGCGGATTTGAATTCTCGACCAATCACAGGCTCGGATTCAGCAGAAAGTAAACCGGAAGTAACCGATCAGCCAATCACAACACGGGGAAGTAGTACAAATTTGCATAATAGAAAGCCAAAATGTCGCCATTTTGTCACTTTTCTCACTTATTATCGCTATAAATTTGGATTCCTACTTTTGACAAAATGGCTAAATGGATTTGTGCAAAATGGCGGTCCTTCTTTATGAACAATTAAAACCTCCTAATTATCGATATATCCGAGCGGAAATGCACGTTCTAGTAAAAAAAAAAAGACGGTATAATTCGAGCATAACGTTCACGTCATTATGACAACATGGTATATTGTATAGTGGGCGATATAACAATTAATAAGTAAGCTACCTAATTAAGTCATCAAAAGGTCAAAATACCTGACATTTACCTGAAAATGAAAAGTGACAGATTCGGAACCGTCTGACCGAGCTGACCACGTTGGTCATGACTATTTTTGATTTGGATTAATAATAAATTAATTAAA
>CM067345.1:61450042-61551846 GCA_034190875.2 Urechis unicinctus
CGTACCACGGGGCTTATTAGGGTACAAGCAGTTGTGTGCAGGTGTTTTGCTTTTCGCGCGGCTTTAGTACATACACTAAAGAAGCAACACTTAACACATATATATGATGTCTTTTTTGGAGTCTTTCTTGCCCAAAACAGTGGTGAATATTGACACGGCCTTTTTAAGGTATGATCTCTACACCAGAACGTATTTGATGAAGATTGATGATGTGATATAATGCTACATTAGAAGGCTTTAAGGAGTAATGGACTGGTTTGTGATGAGCAGTCCTCGCTGAGATATAGCATTCTCCTGTAACTGCCAAACAACGATTGCTCCCTATCTATGTACGAGGCATATCACTGTTAGTAATGACAAGCGTTTACTCGAAGTTATGAATATTCAGAAAAAGGTTAGACAATGTATGTTTGGCATTTATGTCGTATACATTCACATTTATTGTTTTCTTGCATGAATACGCAGTATATATCAGAAGTACAAGCTTGATTAAACAACTGTTATACACCTGCGTTAATTGAACACGTTCACATGTTGTGTATATTAATGGTAGTATTGGGGTGTGAAACCATACGGGCTAATTACGCACGCTATACATGGGTCTTGTGTGAATGGATTATGCTGCCACTTGTGCCTTAAATCAAGCAGCGTGGTTGATGAAGCTGACTTGTCACGGTAGGTTTCATAGAGTCTCGGCAGAGGTGATATATCACCGCCATTGTTATGAAGCAGGTCCAGCTGTGTCACACACAGAGCATTGACGGCGCAGAATATAGACAAATATCGGCGTATATAAGTGTCAATTGGCGCTTTTTGGTTCCAGTAGGTGATTTATTGCAAATACGTATCCATAGGTCTTTATGCTGCCGTTAGTCGATGTACTCATGGCAACTTGTTTAATACAATGGCCGTTTATTGACTGGACTGATATGTCAGACGAACGTTATTGAGATTGTCTCGGTGTGGAACACCTGCGTTCTGTTAGTTGATAGTAAGTTGTCGCTGCTTAACGTTCATATGTTCGATGATACTGATTACATTTATACACATCATGCAACACATATAATGTGGATATATGTGTATTGCAAACATCCAACACAGCCTATATTACTTATGGCTTTTTCCAAATTCATCGATTATTACAGTGTATTTACTGTTATAAATATACTGCTGCCATGATGTGAACACAAGCTGTTTTAACAGTGTCTCGATATGCTGTTGTTTTGCAACCCATTGGTTAAGTATTAGCACATCATGTCATTAAATGGAATCTCACACGGCGCGAACACGGTTAGACAAACACACTATACCCTTATGAACACAGAATAGCAGCCTTTATCAATAAAATGTAGTATACCAGTAAATTACATCTGTCTCAAAATATATAGAGACGCAGATATATTGTGTAGATATATTATGAAATATCCTTGCTAATGATTATTGCTGCTTGTGTTACAACAAAAGCCAATGAAAAGTATTCTTCACTTCCAACGACAATAAAGGCGATGACAACAGTGCATATAACGTCATTGTACACCTTTCGAAATCCGTTGTAGGGGACTTATAAACAGAACGAATGCTGCGTTGAAAAAAAAACAGGTACGGAGATCAAATGCCGATGGAGCACGGATCTGTTGCTAATAAGTCGATCTGAATCAATTGTTCAAAAACCCACAGCGCACTATATATGATCGCACTGGCGCCTGTCTGATCTCGGCTTCTAACAGGGCCATGGCAAACTGTTGTGTTCTGTTGAATCAGACCGGCCACAAAACCCTTTGTATCTTTCCAAGCACTTCCCATATCATCCATATCAATGACGCTGTTCTTCTATAAATATTACTTCAGCAATCAATATCGCTTTGCATAACGTGAAATGTCGTAGATGAGCACAGTCAACATCGTACCGCCTTCATGCAGGTGGCTGCCAGCCTAATTGTTATCTTTACCATCTGAATTGCTATAATGTACAGCTAAGTGAATTTTAAAGTTGAATAACACTATGATGTTGTACATGATAAAGCATTATTATAAACATAGGTGGGAAACAGATAAAATAAATGCTGACGAGACTTACATGTCACAAGACAAACAACAAAATCTAGACATAGGATATATATGATTTTCATAAAAGGCATGCACCATAAGATTGACCGGCGAGTTAATTGATACTAGTGACGTATACCCTCGTAAGGTATCATACGAGACAGAAGTTTATTAAAATATTTATGTTTCACCTGTACCAAGCAGCACACTCAAATACATCGCAAACGAAGCGGGAAGTGTCTTTAACTAGCTTATTGCTGATGGAACACATCATGAGGTGCACGAATTGTCAAGTTTACTCACATGCAAATGAGTTGCCTCATCTGTGAGTCTTACCTCATATGAAATAATATGCTTACCAATAAGCAATTGAACCTCCGTAAATCGACATACTTTTGCCTGACGTATCCTTTAAATATCAAATAGAGGCAACGGCTTGTATGCAAGTTCAAGATCACGTCACATTACAAAGGTGATGAGGTTGCTTTTTGGAAATCAACGGCGATTAAGAGGTCGCCCTTATAAAACACTCAACCATCTAATACGAGACTTCAAAGGGATGACTTAATTAATATATGCAATAGCATTAGTACATTTGCGCACACACAACTCAGTTTCTTTGATCAGCGTTGCACGCTCTGAAACTGCTTCTGCAAGATCAGCTCATAAAGGCCACTGATGGGAATGGGCATGTCTGCTTAAGGTCAACCAAAATGTCGCTTGCTTGCAAAGAAAGCCTCCCCAACATTGCAATCAATTCACAGTATTTGTTTCTGCGGTAATGTACACAACTAACAACTGGCGCAAGCAGGTTTCTTAATTTGATTTCATGTATACTGCAAGCTCTGACACCTTATAATAACTGAATAGCTCGTATAAAGTGAGGATTCTGGTGTCACATGCAGAAATCAGATATTACATACAGACAGCCACACCAGGAATTGCCAGGAACTCAGAATAAAGCACAGTGAACAAGTGGACGAAGTGGTGACCACGAGCTTGAATGATTATCTATTGGCTTTGTACAACATCATTGGACGTGTGATTAATAAGTCGGTGTAGCCTTTTCACTACTTCTTGGTTCAATGTAATGGTTTTTCTGTGTCGACTGCAAAATACGACCGCAATAATCTCAACAGAAATGAAATATTTACCAATTTGATAGCACCACTCTGAGCTGATATATTCCTCAGAGCCAGGGATTCACATCCAATGCGCTCACTTGTCTTGCTTTAGGCATATAGAGTCTTTTATGGTGCTGTCAATCAATATATTACATTCTGACCGCTAGTTATCATGTTCACTTCTCGTGCAATTTTCAGCTCTTTTGGTAATCTGCTGGTCATTGCGGTGTATGCAGAAACCACAATGGATACAGCGGCATTCTTCCAAACTAGAAAAGACTTAGTGCAAGGATCATTCGTTTTCCTCAGGTAAAATAGACTTAGTGTAAGGTTCAATTTTTTATCCATGGAAGAATCGACTCAGTGATAACTTAATTTGTTCCACATAACGTGAGCCGCCTCATTGGCATGCTCGATCGTTTATCATTGCTAGACACGACACCATGTTTTATTAAGCTCTTTAGCCTGCCACATAAAGCTTACACCAAGTCAATTATAAGCTGGATGAATGTGTGACTGCTGAGAATCTTCGCACCTCAAGGTCCCGTGCCTATGCTAATCCATGTCTCTAATTGATGGCGCTTCGGCAAGACTGCTCCCCTAACAGCTATTACGTCCCCGGTTATACCACCTTCGAGGCATCGTTGAATACTTGTCCCAACGTTGCTGCGTACACTGTAAAGCAAAAGGGGACACAAACACCTTTCTATTATGATGGAGCGGCTAAAGTGTGTGTTGTGTTAATTGAGGAGATAAGCTGATGATCGTGACCACTGAATGATATGTAGGTCAAATTACCTTACGCACACAGGCAAAGACATTGCAACGAGTACTGCTTAGAGCTGCTTAGAGCAATTGTGCAGGGTATGCGGGTAATAACACGAAAACATAATGAGCGCTGAAATCGATCTAAATGGTCTTCTACAAGATGATTCTATTGTACCATTAAGTAAGCTGATTGTTATGATATAATCAAGCAATGAAGTAAACGCCCAAAATATCCGTTACGATGTACTGTTCGTTATCGACCTTTAGTGTATCACTGTCAGACATACGAACGCTGAATATATCAAGTTCCAGCGTAGGAAAATAATGTTAACTGCGCTCTCCTCCTGCCAGTCCGACCTTCCTTAATAACGATTACTCCCGTATTTACGTGAACTAGATTGCGTGCATTGTCTAACTGTTCCGGAGATGATGGACAATGACTGAACATATTCCATATGACAAAACAAACATTATTCAGCTGATATAAACAAAAACACCATTGTACTTGCTTCCACACTAAGCTATGAAATGAATGACAGTAGAGTCGAGACATTGCTGCAGGCGGTCATCAGCACGGTCCGGATGATTATATGTTGCTGGTAGTCCATATGTATTGATCCAAAGAATGACCTTCAAAGTCTTTATGAGACTCACATACGTTGTGTACCATGTGCAAAAGCATCAACGAACTATTGGGACCTTAATAAAGATCTATGTATACATCCTGCGTGTTATTATGATTGAGATATTTACATTGAGTACTTAAGTTGTATACCAGCTGTATGTTTGAACATGCCATCTTACAACCAACTAGAGCTTCATATATGAGTAATTATATTCACTAAGAACTTGTTTATTTTGATGTTGATGCATGAAACTAACCATGTTACGCGGCCAAAATAAACTACTTTCCTTTGCAAAAGATCGGAGAAAGACTGCTTCTATTAACGCCATTCTGTGCCTGGGCACATGGTTTTATCATCCCTTATCAAGACTTATTTACGTTAACACACTCGATGTGCAGATTAGCGAATTTGCTGACTTTGATGAGATACATTCCATTTCCTATTAAAGGATCACTTTTCGATAATGATCTTCTGAATAAATAATGCTTATGTCGTACACCTTATATTATGTTGTGTGTTGTTAGATTGCGGGAAGCAAATACCGCATTGGGGAGCCACACATGCAATCTCACATAAACCAATGACGTTATACTAGCTCTGTAGCACACTTGCTAAGTGTCTCTCAGAATGATGTCGATTCATGTCACGATATGGTTAAATAGAAAGACAACCTATCCCAGTAGTTATCACTATACCCTAACATAGGTCCCAGAGCAGTCTAGCCGTGGCACATATGATCAGTAGCTTTGATTAGCAAAGATGGAGATGAGAATAAGTTATACGGTAAGATGAATCCCCATTCACATGGTCGACGATGAATATTTATGGTTCCATGTAGATAAATGTTTGAAAATATTTTGGTTTGACCATTTTAATGTTATAGTATAGTCTTTACAACGTATCTTAGAATTTGTAATATGATAGCGAAATCAAATTTTAACCACTAACCATTCGTTGACATTAGCCGATAACCTCAATATCTTCCTTACAACCATATATACTCTGGCCCTAATGGCCAAAATAATGTTTAAACATGAGCGTAGAATATGTTAATTTTAAGTTTTTTAAGACTTGGATTTTTTAAAATATTTAAACACCGAAAAACTATTTTTTCTCATTATTCATGTATTTACAACTTTGAATGAGCTTGCAAAACGCCGTCAATGGCTCATTATGATCATATCTACAGCAAATATTGTAATTCTAATCCATAATGACCGAAAATTATTTCAAAATTTCTGTATTCCGCAAATATACGCAAATATATATAGACACGATAGGTTGGATGTATACGTATAAATAAGTATTTTGACCATTCGTTGACGACCTTTATGTGACCAAAAGTATAGACCAGAAATATTAAGCGGAGAAAGGATTTTATTTGCATAAGACTTTAATATTGTAATATTAAAAGTATGTCGAATTAATAATTAAAAAATAATTATAGCTAAAATTGTCCACGAATGGTCGAAGTCTACGAATAGTTGTAATCGTCAGTATATATATTATATATATATATATATATATATATATATATATATATATATATATATATATATATATATATATATACATATATATATATATATATGTATATATATATATATGTGTATGTATATATATATGTATGTATATTTATATATATATAAATATATATATATATATATGCATATATATATATATAAATATATATATATGCATATATATATATATATACATATTTATATATATATATACATATATATATGCATATATTTATATACATATATATATACAAATGCACACATATATATATATATGTATGTGTATATATATAAATATATGTATATATATATATATATGTATATGTATATATTTATATATATGTATGTATATTTTTATATATATATTGGTATATATATATGTATATATATATATATATATATATATATATATATATATATATATATATATATATATATATAGTGAGAAATTGTCAGTTTTGTGAACATATTACCATATTTCATGCGTCAATGATTGTAAATTCGTTATTTGACAGAGACGCATTGTTATGATCAAGTCAATTCACCATCATACGTAAGATATATAATCTCCTTGATACCATAAACAATTGCGTCCTATTTATAAAACTATCCATACCACGGTAGTGGCATGTCAAGGATAGATATTTATGTCACATGATCAAGCTCCTGCTGGTAATCGATTCAGATGATGGCAAGCTTAAGGTTTTTTCATGTCATCAAATTCTCCATTGGTTAGAATATTCTAGGCTATCATATAAAGTATGTTAGCCCTGAGCGTCCATCTTCTATATCAAGATATTCTATGGCTATTCTGGTACATATATCTCATTCAAGTTTCCATTTAAATTGTTTTAGGCCAAACCTGACGACACAAGCATATCAGATGAGCTGATATGGGAAGTGAATAACCACGGAAAGATGTGCCAATATCTTGAAGGTTTACAGCTGACTTATTTAAGAGCCTATAATATCGAAGACTATCTTGGAAAACTATTTTTCTTCGGACACAAAATTTGTCGACGGTATTCAACCCACTGATCTAGTGATCCGATCCGGTATTATTGTTCACGTAAAGACGGGAGTTATTGCTATATACGATGGTCACCTTGGGTGGCAAACGGATCACCGTGACGAGTGATCTATCAGTAACTTTTGCCACAACAGTTGTGAACTGTCAGGAGGATATAACTTACATATCTTACGATATTTAACCGCAATAAGGACATCTTTGTATAGCTAATGGCCGTTTGGGTCTATCCATAGCGACAAATGACGACCTCATCGAGCTATGGCCGTTTTACCGTTTGTCGATCAAACCATAGGGTACTACCTTCTCATAAAATATAAAGGAACAATTTAAACAAACCAAGTAAAGATAAAAACAAATTTAATATCAGCTGTCAAATTTTCGTGGCTCTGGCAGGTCATGTTTTGCTTCAGTCGAGCGTACATTTTACAAGACAGCTTATTTTGCAGCCGATACTGAATCTTCCGACAAGCTATAAAACTAAAACCAGAAGAGGTGAAGAGCATCAAAAAAGTATTGATCACGCGTCCAGTGATGTTGTATAAAGCATATAGAGAGTCATTCCAGCTTATGGTCACCACTTCGTCCAGTTGGGCATGCTGCATGATGTTAAGTCTGGTACAATTGTAGCATGGAAAAAAGTTAATGTTTGGCTGGCCACGTGGGGTGTCATTCAACCATGCTGGGCAATATATGATCACTGATACCCAGCATGGTAAGCACACAGTTAGCTTACATTTTCCCGATGGTCAATGTATACGCCAAGTTGGGTCGCAGGGCTCGGGCAACGAGCAGTTCCACTGGTTACGTCACTGTAGATCACCAGGACAGAATCATTCTAGCTGACAGCAGCAATCATTGCATCAAGATCCTTGATCCAACTGGCCAGTTCTCGATGAAGTTGGCAGTGGGGATTGACAGATGAAACACCACGTGGTGTGGGTGTTGATCCCAATGATAACATTGTGGTTGCTGACCAAGATAACAATCAAATAAGTCTAAATGGCCCTGGCGGCAAGTTGATGAGACATCTACTGGCCATCCAAGACCGTGGGGTGTCGCACTCAATGAAGGGAGCTTGCTTGCTGTCACCCGGAAACCTGCTTTATCTCTATACAAAGGGTTTGATCCCATGCCTTAAACAGCTGTTTGCCTTTGAAGACATCATTGTGTTCCATTACCACTCTGGTAGAAAGGCAAGGCTGACCACTTCCATCTTGTACCTACCCTGGTATATTGCATTGCTTGATGTACCACTTATTGTTGTATGATCTTCAGCTGGAATAGGCAAGGTAGAGAGGGAAAGTTACGTGACAAATGCACAATGCTTAATGGTGAAATCAAACTACTGTTGAGTTTTTGGGTTGGGTTAGCTAAGAGAAATCAAATATGCACATATTCAACATGGAATATCATAGTGCTTTTTTCTCTAATGAAGAATAGCCTTTACAGGGATAAGTTATCGTGATGAACTAAGTAATCCCGGTTTACTAATTTACATTAATTGCAGCCCAAACTCAAATATTTAATTGATCATCTGATAAACATTTAATGTGATAAGTGTACAAGAACATGTGTCGCTATACTTTTCTTGAATTCAGTTTTAGTTGCGATAAATTTTTGACAATAATCGTTCAAATATTTTGTCTTTCATCTTGTGTGATTATGTTTACCAATCTCAGCGGTGAATGACATATATTTAACACTCCTTGAAATGCTGAGGATGCACCATTCCCCATTATCATACATTATATATGAGCAGTTTATGAAATTGTTGCATTTTTGCTGTCATATCTATGTTGTGTTGATCATTCCAGTAATCAAAGAACCAACTAGTCACCTTCTGTATAGTTAATAGTTAATAGTAGTGGGTAATATTTGGTAAATAATGTAAGGTTAACATTCCATTATATCGCTATGAAGATAATTACTGAGATGTATACATTATGCATGGTTAACTTGTATATGCACCTTTTTGTGTGTGCCATAAATGTATCGCTGGCTGCAATATAGTCGGGTCTTACAGGTATGAATTTGAATATTTTGTTGGTTATTTACCAGCTATATGCAGAAGATTGTTATAAAGGGAATAAAATACTCCTGATGCATCCTGGACTTACTTTCACAATCTTTTGACATATTTGGATTCACTGTTGAATCCTGTTGAGGTATCGTTTTGTATCTTTGATCGTGGCATCATGGTTTGAGCCAGACCTTGAGCCCTACACTTACGTCCTTATAGTGTTGTAGACATCTTACGCAGATCTCATGTGCCTGATCTGGTGTGGGAAGTGGTGTTCACCCATCTGAATCCCCTTCTCATAGATGCACCCATGTTGTCAGGAATGCTAAGACCTACTTTTTATAACCCAGTTATTGATCTTATTCGCAAGGCTAATCTCATAATTTGAACTCAAATTCTCATTCACTTTCACCCAACTATTTAATATTTGTTTGGATATTTTTAATTGTAGGCATGTCCTTCAAAACCCTATTTAGCTGATCGCTGAACTAGTTGAAACAACTGGATATGATGAATGCCTTGCATGGAGCATATGTGCCGTAATGATTTTTAAATCGGGTCTGATCGATTAATGAGGTCATAACGTGAATTACTCCGGTTCTTTTATTTGATATCACAACTATAATGGTTTATGAATTTAAATTTTCTTATTAAAGGAAATAAAACATTATTAGCAGTTGATGAGGTTACAGCAGGACTTTGGTGTAAAACTGAATGAAAGAAACTGAAGTGTTGTATTTGTGTCGGGTTGCCCAATGAACACCTATATTTTGAAGTTCGTATAAATGGACAATCAATATATGGGCTACCACACTAAATAAGTATGTGTTGTAACAAGCACTCCCCTTGATAAGGACGGAAGGGACCCCTGTGGTCTACAACACACATAAGGCTCTTTGCCCTCTACTTAGGGGCAAACCTTGTTTTTTCCGCGTGGCACCTTTGAAGTTATGCAATGTTCACCATAAATAACGTTGGTATACTTCTGCGCAGGACTAGATGCAATCATGCATTGGGCTCTTCTTCACATAATATAAACAAGTGTCAACTGCTTACATATATATAGAACTCTATTATTTCCGATTAGAGGGTTAAGAAAATGTTAAAGACATTGCTGGTTAACCTAAATATAGAGTATCCATACAGTGGATATATCTAACTTCACATTACATTCCCATAAAATAAATATATCGACAATCAACAGGGCCTTGAATTACTATATTCTGTAGCATCAGGTCAAGTGCTCCGTTAACAAGGTACACATCTGTGTCCAGGAAACTCAACAATTTTTTTCAGCAGATTCCTATGTTTGAGGATCGGTAGGTATGTAGAGAATTGAATGGAAGTCTGGATGTTAGGTGATTTATAGGCTGTTGCCAGAGTTGTCTTGCATAAAGTTTCTGGCAGCAATAATGTTGGGCCCAAAGGCTCTAAATGGGTATACTCAAATCAAAAACTAATAAGCGTCTTTGTAAAAAGTAGATCTTGTGTGCAGCATAGTCATAGGCTGTATTTACTGCACAACTTGTGATTGTGAATGCAGCTTTTGTAGCTAAACTCTTCAGAAAAAGCATATTTGCATATTTGTGTGCAATGTCTGGCCTTTCTCTTCCCCTTACTTTGTTCAAAGCTGCATCCATATCAAACATTATATCAATGATATGCAGGAGATAACACAGAAGCTTCTGGAGGCCACAGGGGATATAGCTGGTTCTTGTCTGGAACAGACATCGTTCTTCAGACGGAACTTGGCCGTAAAGCCTGGTCCCCAGATAAACGTGACTGCTGAAGTGGAGGAAGTGACATCGGACCAGAACACTGAGGGTAGGATGTACACCACATTGTTACTTCATAGCCTAGGCGCTGCATGATATGAATGGGGTGTGGGAATCCACGTATCAGATTGACTGAGGTACAACTGACTTGGCTGTGGATGTTTACCCGAGCAACGATTAGCTGCACTTTGACAATGTGACTAAATCTACTTGGCTTTGAGACAAAAAAATTATAAGGCTCTGTCAGAAAAACTGATAGCTGACTAAGTCAAGAGTCAAGACTAATCTGCAGGCCTCGTTGTACACGACCCATTTTCATCATATTCAATAACAACAAATTTGTGATGCCCTGAGAACGGATATCTTATTCTCTCTTGTTTCTGTAGATTTGACAGCAGAAGTTGCACCAGAGACAGCCATTCTGTCTGGCGCTGCCCCCTGGCAGCCCCGTGACCCAGAGAAGAGCTTCGCACAGTACAGTGTACAAGCCCTAGTGATCCTTGCAGAACTCATGGCTACTCTCCTTGATGTTGTATATCGCAGTGAGGAGAAGGATCGCGTTGAACCACTGCTAAACAATGTGTTCCCATATGTACGTAATCACTGGTAATTGCCTTTAAAGTTGACTTAATGTTGGTGTCTGGTCTTGATGGGTAAAACAATGTCTGGCATTGTTTGCAGTGGCCACAACCTTCCAAGCTTCAGAACTTGCTCCCAGATGCTGGCCAGTTGGAGTAGCTACTCGTACACCCGTAAGGCTTGGAAACGAGAAGCATTTTAGTTGCTCTTGGATGGAGGTTTCTTTTAGATGGATGTATTGGTCTGTGGAGAGTCATCATTGACAACCTCATGTCCCATGATAAAGTCACCTGCAAAGATCTCCTCAGTAAGGCACTACATTTTATGCTGTCGAAATACTGTGGAGGGAATTCGGTGAAATATGCATGGACTTAAATGGAAAAGCTGTGAATATTGGAGAAGTGGAAATTGAATATGCTAGCAGATTCCGTTCAAATGCCCATTAATGAGTCATGCACCTGACGGGTGACTTTGACTCAAGGAGCCCCCCTCAACTTGTTCATAAGTCGTGAACAGGAGGTAGAGCTATGAGCTCAGCTGCTGAAGAGGCTCAGCTGCTGAAGAGGCTCAGCTACACAGTGTTCTGCTCCGATGTTGACCAGTATCAGCGCTCCATGCCAGAGATACAGGGTATGTATGTCTTGCAGACAGGTGGCAATGTTTGATGTATGAAGTAACATATACTATTCATTGGTCACAGGGCAGTGTCAGAGTGTGGTGAATAGTGAGGAGCCGAACAGGGCTACATCATCGCAGGTCATAAAAAACCGACTGCCGAGTCATCCCTCTTCAGGTAGGAATCTAATTAAGGGGAAGAGGTGTTGATCTACTCAAAATATCTGTTTTACTTGCCTCATCATCCCTGCAAGTTGTTTGGGACATATCTTGCCGCCCCACCCCCCTAAAAAACCAACCCAAATAGACAGATAGACAACAATGGAATGCTTGCCTCCTTTCTCAGCTATATGTAGTGTACTAGAAACGACCTCCCACGTGATAGCCATACCATGAGTAGGCTTTTGGATCATGGTGTGCTAATTTCCATCCCTACTCTCAAAGAGACTGTTCAGCCACATATTTGTATTGCCTAGCAAGCTGCTTGGCAACCGCACCTTGGAAACCAAAGTTTTCAGACTTTCAGTCGCTACGCTAGTTGTTGATTGTTGCGCACGACGGACGTGCTGCACTTCTGCTCCGCATATTTTATGTGATTTTGGATATTTATATTTTGTTTTACTAGTTTCAAATATAACTAACTTTGTTTGGTTATATAGAGAGCTGATTGTGGGTTCACAAGAAGAAATCGTTTTATTTTGGCAATGGAATTACGTTTTGTGTTTATCTACATATCTTTTAAGTTTTTGAAATACGTTTCCATAGAAACAAAACAAAGAAACCAACAATACGCGAAGAAAACTATGTTTTCTTTTAAGCAATATAGTTCTACTCTATTGACAAGGACATTTCTACGGGCTCTAGAAAATCCCTTAAAAGAAAACTGCAAATAACGTTGACTGGAACTAAATGTATGGCAGACGCTGAAAGAGCTTGGAATGAATAGGCAGCCAAAAGACAAAGAGAGACTGCAGAGGGGAACAAAACCTGCAGAGAACAATACGAGTGAGAGTGGTTGCACAAAGAGCCACGGCGAGAGTGCCCGCTCTGACAATCGACCACCCTGAGAGTCCAGTGACTCGGACTGTTGTGAAATGTGTATATATGACCCTTCGGAAATGCACGATCAATGACAAATAAAATGAGTTCCCTGTGCCCTTCTATCTCAGAAAAGCGGACGGCTATTTTTATCGTCACGGATAGTTGGATTAACGATAAAAATTGTGCCCAAACAGGTACGGATTTGTCTGCCACTCTCAGTGGATATACGCCTCAATATGTCCCTAGGAATAGCAGGAAAGGAGGTGGAATTGCACTTATTGTGTGCAACGGGTGGCACATTCCAGTCATGCGATGTGATGGATGTAAATTTTCACAGTGGAACTACGATCATGCATCTTCTATTCATATACAGGCCATCCTATTCCATCCAACATAAATTCACAATTATGCAGTTCCTTCCTGGTTTCTTACCATTGCTTGAACATGCCCTATTAGCACCCGGACACTTGATGATTTCTGGTGATATCAATATTCATATCGATGATCCTAAAAGATAATGACGCGCTTCGGTTTTTGGATCTTGTGAAGTCGCTTGGATTATAAGAGCACGACAAGGGCCCCACTCATGTGCGTGGTCCTTATCCTGACGCATACAGCTGATTCTTGGCTCACTAACTTGGCCTTGGACTAGTCATCACCATCGGATTGATCCGCAATTCATTTCGTGTCGTCCATTCATCGTCATCATCCCAAATAGGTCACCAAGTCACATCGCCCGATCCGTAGTATGGACAAGCCTGCATTCGAGGATACGATTACAGAAGGTCTCGCCTCGCTCGCTACTAGTGTACTGTCGGATGTGAATGAGCTGTGAAGGATTGAATGGATTCTGTAACCCCGGCTCTGGCGGGAATTATAAATGGCTCTTTTGCCTCTGGTATATTCCCTGCAATGTGTAAGGAGGCAATGGTCCGTCCTCTGATCAAGAAACCTAGCTTGGACAGGAATGAGTAAAAGAACTACAGACCGTTTCCAATTGCAGTGTTCTGGACAAACTGTTGGAGGAATGCGCACTCGTGCAATTGAATGAGTACTTGACTACCAATTCACTGTACGGCAAATTCCAATCTGCTTATCGGGAAGTACATGGCGCCGAGACGGCACTCCTTAGAGTGCATAACGAGGTCATAATTGCTCTCGATGACCAGAGGGATGTAATACTCATTATGCTTTATCTTTCAGCTGCTTTTGACACCATTGATTACGATATATTGATGGACAGGCTACGTACGCGGGGTGGCATTTCTGGGTCGGTGTTTGAGTGGATGTATTCTTTCCTTCGCAGGCGTATTCAAAAGGTGACTATCGGATTAATGGTGTCAGAAGAGCCACAGTCATTAGAATTCGGTGTCCCTTAGGAGTCCATACTTGGACCAGTTTTTTTTCCCTATACATGTCACCACTTGAAGAAATTAGTTCGGCCCATGGCCTCGATACTGTTATATTCGCCTACGACATCCAACTGTATGTCACTTGCCGATCCCGGACTGACCATTCTGGCGTTGCTTCCATTGAGGCCTGCCTGGACCAGATCCGTCTATGGATGCGTTCCAATATGCTTGCTCTCAATGAGAGCAAGACGGGCACCGGTGACTGACGTACGGGTGGGTGACGTCACTATTTCCCCATCACAGTCTGCTCGTAACCTAGGAGTAGTGATGGACAATTCCGGCTCAATAACTGAAGACATCTCTAGTGTGTGTAACACTGCGTCGTACGCTCTGTGGAGAATCGGCAAAATTAGGACCAAGCTACAACAGAGAAATAAGTACATGCATTCATTAGTTCCCGACTAGATTATTGTAATAGTTTGTTATTCGGCATTCCTAATTATCAAATCAGAAATTTACAATTGATTGAAAATTCGGCTGCACGACTGGTCAACAGGATGACCTTTAAGTCTCGTCAAGAGATGACACCAGTTCTCATGGAACTTCAATGGCTCCTAGTTGAGCAGCGCATTAGTTTTAAAATCCTTTGTATAGTCTTTAAAGTGATTCATGACAGTATGGCGCCGCACAACCTCACTGAAATTCTATCAGTAGCAAAGCCGACTTCGCGGATCCTACGCAGTACGATTCGTGCCCCCTCCGCTTTGGGAGGCGAGGAAGTATAGCCGTGGTTATGGCGAGCGTTCCCTATACTATGTCGGCCCTAAGCTATGGAACATATCCGGGACATCAGCGAGTTTGAGAGCTTCAAAATATATCTTAAGACGCACATCTTCAGGAAACATTTTAATCCTCTGTGATATTTTATTTATTCCATCGATATAGTCGGAAATGTACACTTTTATCTATGCATCATACATATTATTATATCTATATATTCATATACTTGATGTACAGCCAGTTGAGATGCCGATGGAACTGGCTTAAAATAAACAATCATTCATTCATTCATAAGTTGCTGAAATTTCCTGGTGCGATTGTCTGCATTCAATATCTGATTTCTGTGTGTAAATTATCAACTGACGGTTTATCTCATCTGACATCAGATTCATAGTTTCATCTGAGATATTCATTTATTTGAAGATTTTGGAGGGTGTGATATAAGAAACATGAAATCAGAGCAAGAAACCTACTTAGTTAACCATAAGTCAATTACATTACCACAGAAAAACCTACTGATTGAAATGTTGGGGAGACATTTGGTTAATCGTAAGCAGACCAGCCTGTTCCAATCAGCGGCGTTTCGTCGCTGATCTAGTAGAAGCAGTTGTAATGATCAAACATATTGAGGTGTGTGTGCGAATTAATCAGCGGAATTGCTTATATTAATTATAGCACCTCTTTAAAGTCTCGCGTTAGAAGTTATTGCGTAGTGAAAAAAACCCCCACAGAAGAGACGTCCAGACGGCAATACATACATTCCTAATTTCAAGTGGAAACGAACATTCCAAATATTGAAGCCTATTAGTTATGCATGAGCTCTATGAGTTTATTGATGATTCGTGTGTGTTGCAAATTGCGATGATGGATTTATATCTCAAAACTTTCCTTTCCTTATGGCCAAGCCCTGTCAGATATAATGACACTGTGTAGGCAACAAAGCACTACCATCTCGGATCGCATCATTCAACACGCTGCTATATGAACGACAAACTGGCATCCATGATGATGTAAAAGATAAGCTACAAGAAGCAACTCGTGCCCTGATAGCGCTGGATGGGTCGCTACTCGTGCTCACCATAGCAACATCCCACGATAACATCTTATCTAAACCTACCATTATACCGATGTGTTTTGTTGTACGACAATTACTTCTTTTATCACAAAGTCCTCTTGTTTCTCTATCACCATGACAAGGGATATTTAATCATTCAAAGCAATGGACGTGTGTGCGACTCCGAGCTTTTCACACAGCTGCACGATAGAACTAATGCTTAACACGCGACATGGATAATATGACTGAAATGGCTTCAAAGACAAGCATCAGATAGCAATTATCAAGCATTTCTTATCCCAGTCTAATAGGCATGACATTTAGACCATTTCTACTCATATAATAGAAAGCCATACAATTCATATCGGATTGTTAGTGTTATTAAAAACGAATGTTTAATTCATGGAGCTTTTCATATTCGTCCTTAATCCCATGCAACTGAATGGGCAAATGAGACTGAAGAATGCATATTTATGAAACATACATTATATACCGTTATTGTAACCTTATGTTGCTAATAATCATATATTCATTTAGATCATATTAAGTAACTCCGACCTATTCTTTACCTCACGGATTTTCAACAAACAGGAATTGATTGCATATTGCACAATATAAATTTGTTCGCGCAGTGAGTTAATTCGATTCCTTACTGCCAGGCTTGTCTACAGTTCGTTTTCATTTCTTTCCGCAAATTACAGTTACTGTTGCTTATCATGAATGTCCTGTAGCATAAATTCTTGCTTGAAACGTATCATCTCAACCTCGGAGCAAATAACGACGTTTTGTCATGTGATCCGGTAGGCCATATAGAAAGCAAAACAATACTGACTTTTATTGGTGGTTTTCATTGTAGGTATTAACCAGCATGCAAAAAGTAGAGTGATGTTTGTGTCGGAATCTGATGCAACTGGTCTGTAATTGAATAAATTCATCGCAAAACAAATAAATGAGATTATGACAATTTTACAATTGTCCGCATGAAATGCTTCCTCCACTTCTCATTGCTCAGGCCAAATGAGTCTTTTTTGCATACATTCATTGTGTGCCTTAGCTCAAAGAGAGAATACCGAATCCTCGGAGTAAAATCGATCTCTTTCATCAACGGATAGAAATTGTAAAGATTTTCTATTATAATGTGTCCACAGATTTTATTGTTAGTTTTTTCACAACCATGCGCTTCTTTCTCATCTGTCTGCATATGCATGGTGTAGATACATGCGAGCAACCATATACAGGATACACTTGGCGGTGGCAATAAAGAATCTATCAAAGTGATTACTCGGCTAATTGTATGAATGTATAGATGGCGCATATGGCGCCAAATAGTCTGTTCACTCCCAGAGTAGCGTATTAATTGATTTATCAAACTATGAAGGCCACGTATTGATCAAATGTTCAATAGAACGCCAACAAAGTAATCTCATGGTGAAATGTTCTGACATCGCTAATGGTGTCTGTTGGTCACGCAGACAGCTACATGAACACGCGTGTACATCGTTCATCACTGTAATAGTTCCTCAGCAACCCAAAGGCGATCAAGGGGAGCTCTCCAGTCATGAAATATATTAGTCCCAGAATGCGCTCGCAAATGCATACCAATAAGGTGGTTTAATCCGATCTGGGATAGCTTTAGACTGCCTGGCCTGGTATCTGGGGATATGCCACGTGACACACGGGCAGGCGCCATAACTTGTGGTTTCTTGCAAGCACACAGGTTTCTCAAACTTATTGGACAACACCATAATCTTTCAATTTTCATGGGCACCTGGGAATTTTCTTACCGCTAAAATAAAATTAAGCATAAATTATTGGGTGACGATTGATCGTTATGGTACGACTTAATGCAGTATTTTTAGTGATCTCATATTTATTGCCGGGATTATTCATCACTGTAACACAGCGGTCGTTTGCCCATGTGATATATAAGGAGGATTAGCCTCATGTTGTAGACCGTAGATGGGATTAATTATACAGTATAATGTGTCCATTGAAAATAATGCATGGTAATTTCATTTTATGTCAAGCTTCCAATGGGTGCCAAATTGGCATGATTTAGCAAGGGCACTGTATACTACATTCATCAAATTCAATTTGCTTCTATGATAGTCATAAAATAGCCACAGCAATACCAAAGATGAATGAATTTAAATGTTAGGCAACATTCCACGAAAGTAGGAGACGCTTCATAAGAGTTTTCATTGATCGAAAGCAACCCTGCATATCTTCAATTGATATCTTGTATCTAGCATTTAGGGGAGTCTCGGGAATACAACCGTAATCATTGATACCAAAGACGCTTAAAAATCCGTACACATTCAAATGAAACCTTACTGGCTGTATTTGTATTGTTTAGATTTTATGTTCAAAAGGAACGAACAACGATGATTTGTCAACATTGGTTCCCTCAAGTCACGGTTGGATTTCATGTCTAGTTAGACTATCACATAAACCCCTTTAATACGGTTACTTGGAATTGCTTGCATATTCTTTGCCTGTGATCAATAACTGTTTCTTTTGAACTCGAAGCTGGTCTGCTTGTATTCGTTAAATATGACATGAGGCTTGGTTCAAATCGGTCCGATCAATCAGAGAATAATGGCAATCTGTACTTGGCGCCCCAAAGTCGGCTCATGCAGGGTGAAAACCGTAATTACTCAGCAAGCAAAAAAGCTAGCAATTGGTTGTGCAATTTATTGAAGGCAAAGCATTTATAATCACAGCGATCAGTTTGCAAATAAAACTGTTTTGATGGGTCCACGGTAATTGATATTGCAATTTATGCTTATATTGTTTTTATGCTAGAGGACCGTTACCAAAGACCCTCTTTGGTAATTATCTGGCAACAATGGGATAGTAACTTTGATTGAGGTTAGCACATCTTGCAAAATAACGCTTGATGCCGCCGAGCGGCAAATCAGACGCATGTACTGGCATCAATAAACGGATTTATGGTTTGAATGCTGCTTCGTTAACAATCAGGAGTATATCAAAG
This sequence comes from Urechis unicinctus, assembly GCA_034190875.2. Taxonomy (NCBI): domain Eukaryota; kingdom Metazoa; phylum Annelida; class Polychaeta; order Xenopneusta; family Urechidae; genus Urechis; species Urechis unicinctus. Next base: position 61,469,371 of record CM067345.1, read on the forward strand.
CTCATTAAGACATATCGGACAACTGCATCGATAAATAAGCACCTCTTGCGATGTTATGGTTGGTTAATTTGCACGAAAGTCGAGGTTACGTGGACATAAATTGAACAACATAAATCATAAATAAGTGAAAGTCGGGAAGGAACAGTTAGCAGACAAACATCATGACCACGATGGAATAACGGACGATTTGGGAGCTCGGCGTTCACGCATTGGCGCTAAATGGATATTTCGTTGCCATTGATGGAGAACAAACACGGTATAGCATTCACGATCAATATTGTCGAAGATGCAATCGCTGTTTAACCCCATGAGAATCAAGCGTAATCGACACTGAAGGACGATCATTTGCATAAAATCAGCCCAGTATCATCAACCTAAATGAAACGATTTATACCATAGATAATGGATGTCGGGCTCACAGTAGGAAAGTGTAGTTTGCATTATATTTCTCAGATGGAATTCGACAAATTCAATATTATTATGTCAGACAGTACCGGATGTGGCGTCCTAGACGCATTGATCGTCTTGCTTCTTCCCAAACATCCATTTGACTACGCACATAGTTGCAATGAATAAACAACGCCGTTTGACCACAGTGAGGACATCTTTTTATAGCTAATGGCCGTTTGTGTCAATCCAAACGAAAGATGACGACTTCATCGAGCTATTGCCGATTTTCCAACAATAGCCATCCATGGCTGTTATACTGTTTGTCGATCGAACAATAGGGTACTGCCTACAATTGGAACAAATCTAGTAAAGATTTAAAAAAAAACTATATCCGCGGTTGTTGAACTGTTGTTGAACTTTCGCATGAATATAGAATTACAGGTCACGATTCCTCTGTCCTACGTTACAAATGAAGTTATCATTCCATGTTACAACAAAAAACACTACTCTATGGAAAGTTGTTAACGTAGCGTACCAAGCGTTCTTCTGGCTGTCGCACCAAGCCAGGGTACCCACCACTTCCCGGCAGTAGTACCAACGCTGGGTGCCCAGTATTCCAAAGGCAGTCGTACTAAGGCTTGGTCGAGTCAATAGGACTGACTGCACAAAGAATAGAGACAATTTATATTCGGCGCTATATGTTCTGCTCGTTCAAAGTCATTAGGTAATTAAATTGCCACATGACACGTTTTTCTTGTGGGTAAGGTAGAGTCGTTGAGGAGCATGTCAACTGCTTGATCTACGTCTCTCGTCAATATTACCGATGGTAGCCCATGGTAGCGAATAGCTGAATAACGCAAGGCCAGTCAAATATCTGTCGCCGCTTGCTGGTGAAGTGTCAAGCCCTATATCATTGTTATGCTTTATACCACTTTATATGAGCAACGACATTTGCATTGGTGACTCTCTCTTGTCAGATCCTTATGAATATGCTTAATGTATCCAATTCAGAGCAGTTAGTCACAAACATTTTATAGTCACACTGACCTCGCTCCCACAGGGATACGTTAAAAGTGAACACGTCCAAATTGGTATGTTGGTCATTTATGCGGACAGTAATTTGTATTTGTTCGGGAGTAAATTAACTCAACAACATTATGTTGTCATCCATTACTCTCTATTGGAGGTATTTTAGCCTCTTTGTGTATTTCCACTGTTGTAGATTGATTTAAAACCAATGATTAGGGACGTGATTGTTCCTGGGGGGCTAGAAGGAGTAATATGCAATCATTGCAACAATTTGTTATCTTGATTACCTCGCTGGTGTATTTTAGTCGATAACTGATTACCACCTTCCAGTTAGAGAGTCTTACAGCGCTTATAAATCGACCAAAGTGCCGCACGATTCGACAGCATGACAAATGCGCTGGCAGAGCACCTTGCTAATTTTGAGAGATGCCATGTGTTCTGTTTATCTTTTCTCAAACACACATGACAAGTGCGCCGCATGAGTAGTTTAGAATAGACTAGCCCCCGTGTACTAATTTATCATAAACACTGAGAAGCCGCGTGTGAGAAGCCATGTTTGTCTCAGAGACACTGAATGTTTGATGTTCAACTGCAAGCCTGGTGGTTTCCTATGATACTGACGTGGCGTGTATATTAGCAGAGCATTTCAGATTCTGCATTTGAAAATGTTCATGAACGTAATAATATGCCTCAACCTCATGACATGACTCGGTACTTTGCCATTGCATATCCTTTGAGGTCCCTAATTGGACGTTTCAGTCGTGTTTATCTCTACAACAAAGCCCACATCGTCTCTTGCAGTCGCCGCCTGTGACAGTCGTCTCCCGTGAGTCTGGGCGACATGAATGTATGGGTAGAAGCTGTCTGTTAGCTCCTGTTTAGGGCAGGTTTTGTTCACTGGTATTCCTTGCTTAGCTTTCCGCTGCATATCGTATTAAGCATGCAACGACTTCTTGTGTCGACTGCGGGTATGTCGTTTTGCCACTTGACGAACGGAAAATATATAATTTTACAATATCTGTTCCATCCCTTATAGTTATCACGCAAATAGTATCAAACTACTTTATTACAAGCAAATGACTCAAACCAGAATCTTGATCAAATTGAAGATTCTGGTAGGCTCAGTCGACGGCAGTAACTAACAACATGAAATAACAGTGAGGTTATGATGCTATACACTCTGCCTTCCTCGAGCATAGTTCATAGTACATAGGTATTCATTGACAAACAGGCAGTTGCTCTACGTTTCTAACAACCTGCTGATCTGATGATGGGCTGAGCGAAATGCTACAATCGTGAATCTAGATGGTTCGGAAGGTTGTTTTAAATCAATCCATCTTCATCTATACTTGTTGGTTTGGCGAGTTGACTGTGGACAAGAACCAATGTGAATACACGTTTATGCGGTGTTCTACATCTACTGCTATTGTAACGGTAAACTGGCATTTATGTAGCTGGCATTTTTCATTATTCTCCGCCGTCAATGTTTTGTGTGGGACACAGCTCGACCTGCCTCTTAACACTATCAGTCATCTATCACCTCACCTCAACCAACAGCGGCAGCAGTAATGCATTCACAAGGCCCATGCATAGAGTGCGTAATTAGCCCGTTTGGTTTCACGCCCTAACCTTACCATTAATATATACATAAAGGCCAGTTAATGAATATATTCAATTAACGTATGTGAATAACAGCTGTTTGATCAAGCTGGTACTTCTGGCATTTATTGTGTATTCATTCAAGAAAACAATGTGAATGCATGCAACATCATTGTCAAACATATATTGTCTCGCCATTCTCTGAATACTCGTAACCCGTGGTTTATATCTCGAACCTACTTCCTCTGAAGCCGTTTGTTATAGATCTAGCATTTATCCCCTCTATTGTCTGGGCGAGGATATCTCACATCTTTAGCTATTGTTAATGGCCGTGATACACCAGCCATTGATAACAGTGATATGCTGCCAGCAGTGATAGGATAACAATCTCTCGTTTGTAGCTCCACCTTCCCCATATACACGATAAGAATATTAGGTAAAGAAAAAAGTAGAAAGAGGACAATGTTATGTCTCTGGGCAGACTGCTCATCACAACCGAGGCCATTACTCCGCAGTGCAGAGAGGACTATTTATAGGCTGACATTGCCAGCGGCAGCATTCACCAGAGACAAAGCTACTATGTCATTGTGCTTTAAACACATATAGCATTCAGATAAAAAAAAGAAATGTTCACATCAAATCCTGCAGTCTGCTGAAGCCATGCTCAAAGATGACGTACAAGTATAGTTCATCTTATAAGAATGCTGAGTTTTAATCACCAGCGAGTGGTACCTATTAGAGTCTCCATATCAGGCATTTGACAATATTCAATATTCAGAACGATCTCTCCTTCAAGAATATGAATACAATGTTTAAGAGATGGTATAACTACCCCTAGTTGTTTTTCATATGATACAATGAAAAGTTAATTCCGTTACTTGGAAGGGTATAGCGTTGCTATAGCAAAACGCAATTGCTGAATTACCTCCTGCTGAGAACTGCAATTATTTCGCCTGCCTGACTCACACCCTGCATCAAAACCTTCTGCTGGCAAAAAAGTGTGTTTCATTCAATAGATTTACCCTATTACTCAAGGTTGAGATAAAACAGTGTGTGTTCAAATGCTGGGCGTGCCTCAACCACAATTCATTCCTCGTTACCAAGTGTTACTCTCTCGTCCCAGGAAGCGGCAGAAGAATAACTCGTGTCTAGCTGCATAAAGAGCTCTTCCTGTATCTGAGAATTTTCCTAAAATACTTTTAAGGTTTATTGATTTATGGGAAATGGAAATTGCATCACCAAAATAAATTACTGGAATTTATTTCCATAGTCATGATTTTAATGGGTTCTTCTTAAATGATGAATTGTGCATGACCATAAAAGACCCATCCGCTGGTCGTTCACGGGAACCTAATGAGGTTCCTTTGCCCTAGGCCGCCCTGGGTTGTCTCATTACCCGGTTACTCAGCGGCCTGTCACATAAACAACGGGGAGATGCAACTGCATCTTAATGCTGTGAATTTATTTGAAGACGTCATTCGAAGCATCATTCACATATGTAGCTGTTGAAATATAGTTATTTATTGGAATTAATTATTATGGGCTACTTATTTACTTATGACTAGCAGTAATCCATTGCATTCCACGAGACTAGATTAATATCTTACCTGACCTATTCTGATTGTGACGCTAACTCGTTTACATGAAAGAGTCAGTATCAAGAAAGTTCAATGGACGAATGGGATCTGACTTGGTGATTATGGAACCGCTCTAGGTATGATTCAAGTCGATTTAAGACGCATGGTTTAGCCCTTGAAAGCAGGTACCTCTATAATCAAAATCTAATCATCAAAGTTACCTTGTGTGTTTAACTTCAAAACTGCAAAGTAGCATACCCTTCTCACACGCGTGCATTGTCATGCATTGCTGATTAACATTCGGTAAAATAAATGTATCTTACATTGTTAAACCTGGCACAAAAAACGTTGTCGACCTCCAAAGAGCAATGCAGAAGAGCGTCATTACGTGTGACACAATGGGGCTGAACGAGTTATCAGTCAAGGGGATAAGGTATTGTCTAGACATCAACGGACCGTTAGAGAGCATAAATATCACGTGACCAGAAGGCAGACAGGAAGCTCAGTTCATAACGGAGAAGTTATCAGACAATAGTTCTATAGGCAACATTCATCAGAGCTGCAGTGGTCATGTGCCATTAATACATAGAGTATTCATTCCTTCACAGACGCGTCGTAATGCCAGCATAATGGTGAGGTAAGGCGTGAAGATGATTATTGTTTCTAGCGTATGACGTTTGTTACAGCACAAAGCAATCAACACGATTCTCCAGGTAGTGAAAACCCCCTCACAGAATCAGAGACGTCCAGACGTCAATACATACACTCCTGATTAACATTTCAAATGGAAAAAAAATATATCATACATTGAAGCCTTGGTTATGCATGAGCTTCATAAGTTTATTGATGAATCGAGTGTGTTGTCGGCCTAATTGCAAATTGCGATGATGGATATCCAAGCCTTATCGGATATAATGGCGCTATGTAGGCAACAAAGCACTACCATCTCAGATCTCATCATACAACACGCAGCTATATGAACGACAAACTGGTATTCATGATGATGTAAAAGATAAGCTAAAAGAAGCAACTCTTGCCTTGATAGAGCTGCGCTCGTGCGCTCCATAGCAACATCCCACGATGACATCTTATCTAAACCTACCATTGTACAGATGTGTTTTGTTGTACGACAATAACTATTTTTACAACTATTTCCTCTTGTTTCTTAATCACCATGACAAGGGATACTCAATCATTCTAATCAAAGGAAGTGGTGAAATGTCTTCAAAGACAAGCATCAGATAGCATTTATCAAGCATTTCTTATCCCAGTCTAATAGACATGGCGTTTGGAACATTGCTACTCAAATCATATAATCGAAAGCCTTACAATTCATATCGGAGGGTAATTTTATTTAAGAACGAATGTTTGATACATGGAGCTTCCTTAAATCCAGTGCAACTAAATGTGCAACTTAGTCTGAAGAATGCACATTCCCGATTCGAACATTATATACCGGTATAGTAACCTTATGCTAGTTACAATCATGACTTCACTTCAATCATATTAAGTACCTCAGTCCTATCTTTCACCTCACTTATTTCCAACAAACAGGAATTAATTGCATATTTAACGAAATAAATTTGATCGCGCAGTGAGTTAATTCAATTCTTAACGGTCAGCCTTGTATATAGGTCGTTTTTTCCTTTTTTTGCCGCAAATTTCAGTAATTATTGTTTATAATGAATGTCCTTTAGCATAAAATTTTGATTTAAAAGTATCAGCTCAACCTCAGAGCAAAAAAACGCCGTATCGTCACGTGATCCGGTAGGCCGTATAGCAAGCAAAACAATACTGACTTTTATTGGTGGTTTTCATTGCAGTAAATAATCAGCATGCTGACAGCAGAGGGATGTTGATGTCGGAGTCTGAGGCCACTGGTCTGTATTTTTGAATAAATAAATACATCGCCAAACTAATAAATGATTAAATGACAATTTCAGAGCACAATTGTCTACATGAAATTCTTCCTCCACTTCTCATTGCGTAAGACAAATGCGTCATTTTGCATGCATTCATTGTTTGCCATAGCTCAACGAGACGATACCAATTCCTCGGAGTAAAATCAATCTCATTGTTTTCGCCAATTTTGTTGGGTTTTTTTCACAACCATGCGCTACTTTCTCATCTGGCTGTTCTGGCATTAGGAGGTATTTTTACGGTATTCTTCTCTCAGACCGCTAATGGTGCGTGGTGGTCGCGTCCAAAGTCTACATGAACACGCGTGAACATCGTTCATCACTGAAATAATTCCTCAGCAACCTGATGGGGATTAAGAGGAGCACTCAAGTCATTATATATTAGTCCCAGAATACGCTCGCAAATGCATACTTATAAGATGGTTTAATGCGATCTGTCATGGTTTTAGACCGCCTGACCTGGTAACTGGGAATAAGCCACGTGACAAATAGGCAGGCGCCATCACTAGTGGTTTCCCACAAGCACACAGTTGTCTCGACCTTATTGAACAACAACTTCATCTGTCTATTCTCATGGGCAATAGGGTGACAATTGATCTTTATGGTACGACTTAATGCAGTATTTCTAGTGATCTCTTTTTTTATTGCCGGTATTATACATCACTGTAACACAGAGGTTGTTTGTCCATGTGATATGTGAGGAGTATAGGTCGCAAGCTCGGGATAGATCGTTTGTAGACCGTATATGGGGTTAATTATACAGCATGCTTTGTCCATTAGAATTAATGTTTGGCAATTGGAGGTGCGGATGTTGGCTTAACTGAAAGGGTGATTTATAGTTCGTTTTGTAAAGCGCTTTTATCAATGTCGTTCCTAGTGGTTTATTCTAGTAACCCTGGACGTAGAAGAGGCCAGTTTTGTGGTGCAGTCCGTGGTTTTTAATGTTGTCAGGGTACCGATATGAAATATTTTGGCGTTGATTATGCGCATTATTTAAACGCATTGTTTCAGTTGTCTATTTGTTTAGCAGAATCGATTGTAATCCGTTCTCAGTGTGGGAAACACCAAATCATTGATAGTTTATCGATATCAACGCGTTGAAAATAGCCATGCAGTCATTCTCGAATGATGTCAGATTCTAATTGATTTATCGATATTTCATTTTATGTAAAGTTTCCAATGGGTGCCAGGTTACCATGGTTGAGCACAGTTACTGCATACTACATTCATCAAATTCTGACTTTGTCTTCAATTTGCATCGGTGATAGTCAATAGTATCGCCACAGCAATACCGAAGATGAATGATTGTAAATGCCAGACAACCTTCCACAAAAGCAGGAGACGGTCTACTTGATGAGAGATTGCAACCCTGCATATCTCCAATAGATTGTTTTAGCTTATAGGGAGTCTCGGGTATCCCGACTGTAATCAAACTAACCAAAATATCCGTGCGCGAATTAGCCTCTTTCAATGGTGATATTAATCTAGCGACCCGTTTGAAGCATCGCACCATTCAGTCACATGATCTTTATGAATGACGCCTAAGAATGCGTTTATACTCAAATGGAACATATATCCCGTTAAAGGCCTAACTGGCTGTGTTTTGTATTGTTTAGATTTTAGGTTCAAAAGGAATGAACAACAATGATTTGTCAACATTGGTGGCCTCCAGTCACGGTTGGATTCCATGTCTAGTTGGACGATAACACTAACCTTTTTAATACAACGTTTATTTGGAATTGCTTGCAGCTCACACTGTTGGTTGCATGCGATAAGTTGTTTCAAGAACCATGAAGGTGGTTAAAATAAGCGGAATGATTGCATTAAGATCAACAAAGAAAGATATCATTCATCTTCAAGAATGGATTTTTTGGATTTGACACGTGTCTGATGCATGATATCAGTGCAACATACATGCGTAACAGACCTGCTTTTAGGAGCAACATCCCAAGTGAAGAATGCCCCATTGTGAGGTATTGTGAGCTGTCTCATATCAATCATTTGTGATGGTATCAACATTTCCTGTGTCTAGACTACTGGGTTCTTTGTCAATATTTGTTTCCGACACCCAATACCGTTATTGCCCAGATTGACAAATGTACATTAGCAACAATCTGCCAGTCAGTTACTTGCATGGCTGCATTACGACTAGCAGAGTTCACATAATCGATATTGTCAATAAAATTCCAAAAATAAAAAGTAGGTAGTAATGTCAATAGCGAAACGGGAGCATTCGTCAAAGAGTGCTTCAATAAATGTAAACGGTATGTAAGCGGTCGCTGGTTTGATGTCAGAGGACACTTCTAGTTAGTGATGGATTATGCCCGTTGATGTTGCCGAAGTAACACTCAGAGAAATCTCTTTTGATTTCATTTCTAGTTTGAAATAGCATCACTGTTAATCACAATGAATGCATAGTATAGCCTGATGCCGACAACTATCCCAGCTCCATTGCCAGGTAGACACGGCAGGTTTAGCCAATTTCCCTAACTTCCAACCAACCCTGTCGACAAATGCTCAAAAACGTGCATGCAAAGGTTCCTTCCACACACTACCCCAAAACAGTCTTGACGTAACAGCCATTGTGGTATTTGGAAACAGGCTGGTATATGCCGAATAATGGTCTTTGTTATGTGAGAAGATCAACGACTTTAATTTTCGTTATAAGGCACAGCCTCTGTTGGGTATGCTTGTGCGATTGCTGACTTTAGCTGTGACACGAGGGATAATATCATTTATTGCAGAAACTGCCTTTTAATTAGTAATGAAGTGCGGCTGCCTCCACATCGATGGAGACGGCAGTAATTATCTTCACTTGTACGGCCGGTCCCCCTACACATGCACACCGGCTGCATAACATGTTGCCGTGAGGCAAAATATCTACTGCTGCCATTAAAAACAAATGATTGGTATAACTTTAAACAGCCAGGCAGTTACAAAGGTCGCTCGTAATGGATGGGCGTTGTTGCTTGTCAATATGCCGCAAATACGACAATCCTATACCGAATGGGGACGATAAGATATTCTTCCCGTGCGTTGTCGTCTATTGCTTAGTAAGAGACTATTGGAGTGATACAACTTAACTACTCGTACTTACCAACATAAAATGCTGAGACTTTTGTGCAGACCAATGCTTGTGCGTTTCTTGTTTGTTTTTCAGACCATGGATTCCACTTGATGTTTATACCGATCCGATGTATTTTTCTGAAGTTGTGTCAAGTGAACTTCAAGGTGCCGGAGCTCTCCCGTCACAGGGCGCAACACAATAGCTGTTGATAACGACTTCAAGAATCGATTGTACCGTCGATTGCACAAGTAAGAGGACTGAACTATCGACAAACCAACCGCTATTTGTCACAGATTGGGTTATGGTCAGTATCAAGCTTTCATTGTCCTTAAACGATTCTCTGTTGATTGTTTTCATTTACTCTTCTGTGTACAATAATGTAAATTGGTTTTGTCTGTATTGATACAGCTATGAGCGGCCCTCATCTGCAATGGTCGCTACTAGGGAGAAATCGATGGACCAGAGAATGGTAAAAATCTATATATGGCGCCTTATATGCTACAGGGCACTTCATCGTACACATTGACGTAATTGCATATTTGGCACTCATTATATATGGCTGCAAATTGAGTCAAATGACGTGAATTAGTCGCTGTGTCGTCATGCCTTTGATTCTCATGCGTATATGTCTAGTGTAGGTCATTGAGTGTGTTGCATACAACCATCAGAGGCATCACAACAAGGTGGGTCGATTCTATGTTGGAACAGGATTGAACAAAGTTACAACCATTATTAGTTACACAACTATCATTTCACACATGATTGCTAGCACACCTGGTTGCTACAAAACATGATTGTTACCACACCTGGTTGCTACAACACCTGATTGCTAGAACACCGATGTCAGAACTAGTTGTTTGTTTAACTCATTCTCCATAAAAGCTAAAGCTGAATTTCACGTACATTTCATCGTAAATTGATAAATTCTGACGAAAGGAATTTTACCTTTACCTGCTATTCCCGCCTAAACGTAATCAAAGCAGCTAAAGCAGACCTAGTGGGGGTTAACCATTCCGATACCATCGTGAATTATCAGTGGTAGAGCTTGCTGTGTGTGTGTGGGGGGGGGAGGGGGGTTAAGTGGCATCATGGTCGTCTCCACGATCTACCTCAACATGTTCTCATTTGCATGTTGTATGCTGCCTGGCGACGATCACGGAAGTGCTGTGATTTGTCAATCAAATGCATGAATTATCGTCCTGTTATAAATAAGAAGCTGTTATGAGGTCAGGGTCAGTCTGAATCCGGCTAGCACGCTTAGTGGGATTGGCACCTCTACACCCAGGCCTGAGTTGGTGGGGACCATTATTTGTCTTTTCTTACCATCAAACACGCAACAAATAGTAGTTGTTACAGGGCAATTGTATCAAGCGCCGGTTGCCATCTGATTCAGTGTACCTGGTGTGACAATAAACAATGAGAGGTTAAGTACAAATTACGGCTACTCATCTAATTATAGTCGCTTAGTATGGGGCCACAATGGCCTAAAGCAAACATGCATCATAGTCTGTCCAGTTTCGTATGACACAGGTTACATAAATCTGTTCACTGTATTCAGACACCCTGTCGCCTGTGAACGCGACCACATATATCTCTGTTCTCTTTGACGCTTACTAGAGGTGCAAATGAATGATATAATCCGTTCAAATTTTGTTAAATAGTAATTATATAACATGTAATTAGTCTGGTTCTTTGATTGTTGCAAAATTGCGAAGTGTTTTATGCGTGCATTACATTGGATATAACCTCCAATAAGTCTTACGAATTTTATCATGACCATTCAGTATTATTCTAAATGAATTCTTAATCTGTCCTATCCTATCTTTTCTAATGGTATCTAGCTGTAGTCACCTGGTATTCGACCCATATTGCCTAGTGCACAAATGCATCATCGCCTGAGACAGCTTACATTCAGCTGGACTTGAATGCTGTTCCTAGGAGTCCCTGGTACTACCACTCTCTGTCCGTTTACGCGCTAAATACATAGCCTAGAGGTCACTATTGATGCTCTCTGGTGTTGGCTAAAACGACCATCTTTCCCAAACTGTCATTTTTATTTATGAACGTTTGCTTCTCTGTGTTCATAAATGTATTATGTGTTTGTCTTACCGTGTTCGTCACGTGTCTGCTCCATTTAATGATATGATGTGCTTTTACTTAACTAATGGGTTACAAAACAATTGTATATCGAGAAACTGTTAAGACAGCTGAAAGGCCCCTAACTGACTGCAAACCTGGTGCTCACATCATGGCAGCAGTATATTTACAACACAAATGTACTCAGAATAATCAACTGATTTGGAAATAATTGCTGTAAGTAATATAGGCTGTGTTGAATGTTTGCAATACACATATATCCACATTAGCTGTTTTGCATGATGTGTTTATATGTTATCAGTATCATCGAACATACGAACGTTAAACAGCAACATCTTACTATTAACTAACAGAACAATCTCAATAACGTTTGTCGGACATATCAGTCCAGTTAATAAACGGCTGTTGTCTGTATTAAACAGGTTGCTATCGTCCACTGGAACCTAAAAGCACCTCAGGGAAGCTGCAATATTAAACCAAGGTTAATATATTACGGTTTATATATGTGGTGTGGAATAATCGCATTAGTTATATCAGTGGATAAGTCAGCGATCCAGCTAATATATAGGATTGTTGGTCCTCATGTGGACATCTACTGTTTATTATTTGCAGAGATAGTCACATGCTAAGCCAAGCTGTGCAATATTTGTATCACATTAGTGTTTCATTGGAACATGGAATTCATCATTCCATAGTTTCGCGATAACACACATTGTGGGTTGTTTTTAGTGCAGATCTAGTAGCTTGGCGACCAAAACGCACATACCAAGACGTAAAATGTGCTACTAATGTCTTTATTTGGGCGATTAAAATGCTAACCCACAATCGAGAATGCATAAAGGGTGGTTATTTAGCCAACATTATGACCCTCAAGTCAATTAGATAATGTGACGCTGTATTTAGTACGAATACGAACCCTAAAACAATGGAAGAAGAATTTGCAATAGTATACGGTTAGGTACGTGGCTTTGTGAGTTTGGTTCCAATCACTTGTTACCATCAAATACTGCTGGGTGAACAAGTCTTTTCTTTAACACGGTTCATGTAGACTCTCTTCAAAGCTTTGCTGGTGGGCTAGCATCCGTTTGATATGTTACACATTACTACAGCTAGAATCAGGGTACCCAGCGATCCCTGTCAGGCGCACCAAGCAGGATACCCAGCGTTCCCCGGGCAGTCGTAGCGAGGCTGGGTACTCAGCGTTGCCCCAGCAGTTGTACCAAGATTTGGTCGAATCAATAGGAGCGACAATTTATATTCGTTCTTCTTGTGGAGCATGTCAATGGCTCGAACTGCATCTCATATGAACATTTCCGACAGTAGCCCATGGTAAACCAGTAGAATATCGGTCGCTGCTACCACATTATAAGAGCAACGACATTTACAATGGTGACTCTATTTTGTCAAATCCTTATTAATATACAAAATGTGTCCAATTCATAGCCGTTAGTCACGATACCTCGCTCCCATAGAGACCCGTTATGTGAACACGTCAAATTGATATGCTGGACATTTACGCGGACAGTAATTTTTATTTGTTAGGGAGTAAATTACCTCAAAACCATTATGTAGCTATCCATTGCTATCTATTGGAGTTCGTTTAGCCTTTTTGTGTGCTTCCTCGGTTGTAGATTGATTTGTAATCAATAATTAGGGACATGATTGTTCCCAGAGGGGCTAGAAGGAATAATTTACAATCCCTGCAACGATTTGTTATCTTGATTATCTCGCTGGTGTATTTTAGTCCGTAACTGTTTTATCGCCGTCCATTGAGAGAATCGAACAGCGCTTATAAATCGACCCAATTGCAGCGCGAAAACTATAGCATGCCAAATGTGTTAGCAGAGCATCTTGCTTATTTTGACAGATGAGATTCATGAGTAGTTCAGTATAAACCAGCCCCCATGTACTAACTTATAATTAACACTGAAAAACCGCATCTGAGAAGCCATGTTTGTCTCAGAGACACTAAATGTTTGATGTTCAACTGCAATCTCGGTGGTTTCCTATGATATTGTAATGTGACGTGTATATTTATAGAGCATTTTAGATTCTGAAATTGAACATGATTGCATTGCCTTTATACAAGTCCCTTATTCGACGTTTCAGTCGTGTTCATCTCTACAACAAAGCCTATATCATCTCTTGCCATCGCCGCCTGTGACAGTCGGCTCCCGTAAGTCTGGGCGATCTGAATGTATGGATAGAGGCTTCCTATTACCCCTGTTTAGGGCAGGTGAAGTTCGCCGATAATCCTTGCAGAACTTCCCACGGCATCTCATATTTAGCATGCCAAAACTGCTTGTTTCTAATCTGTCGCTAAGTGAGGCGATCGTCCTATGCACTCTGCCTTCCTCGAGCATAGTTCATAGTACATAGGCTGTCAATTGACAGTACGCAGAAACATTATGTTCTAACAACTCGCTGACCTGGTGATGGGGTGAGTGAAATGCTTCAATCGTGATTGAGCTGAGTCTAGATCGTTCGGAATTTTGTTTTACAGGTAAAAACATGTTTATGCGTTGTTCTACATCAACTACTACGGTTAACGGTCAACTGACACTTTTATACACTGATATGTGTCGGTGTTCTGCGCCGTCAATGTTCTGACCTGCCTCATAACAATGGCAGTGATATATCACCGAGACTCTATTCAGCTATTTAACGGAGGTCATCCAGTTTGAAAGGGCAACTATTGTGTAAATCTCTGTTGCCCATTTATGAACGTCTTGTAAAGATCCATTGTGAGCTCGCGTGCATGAGGCACCATCCACGCTATTTCTTGGTGTCTAATTATAGTGTACGTAGAATACACGCTGTATCCTGATGTCAGATTACAGTGTTCCCCATCTTGTGTACGTTTTATCGGATGAGGGCGTCATCCGGGGCAAGTGTTAGCACGGATGTGTTACGTTTGTGGCACGATGTGATATAGTGCTAAATCTGCCCGTGCAACAATATCGACGAATGTACAAAGAAATATGAATGCTGAACATTTAGCTGCCAGGTCGGCTAAGGACTAACCGTTCTAAATAATGGTGTCAAAGTGCATAAAGGACTAGTTTAAGGCTTGCAATACCAGCGGCAGCATTCACCAGAGACAAGCAGTTATGTCATTGTGCCTTAAACACGTGTAGTATTCAAACAAATAAAAAGAGAAATATTTACATCAAATACTTCAATCTGCTGAAGCCATGCTTCAAGATGACGTACAAGTATATTTCATCTTATCAGAATGCGGAGTTGTAATCATCAGCGAGTGGTGGACGTCTCCTGGTACCTATTAGAGTCTCCATAGCAACATTAGTCAGGCCTTTTACAATTGTCCATATTCAGAACGATCTCGTCTTCAAGAATAGGAATACTATGATTCAGAGAGAGGATATGTAGCCCAAGTTGTTTTTCAACGGGGACTAAACGACCCATAATGTTGTAAATACAGCCATTTACTCGCCATTGTGAAGCATTCCCAAGCTTGATACCTGTTTCAGATATCAGGTGAGGGTTATTGGGAGCGATTTATATGGCCACTTCCGGCTACTTGAGTCAATGTCTATGACATTTGAGCAATTATCACTTGTCTGCCCGTCAAGATCAGTATCGATGACGATTGAGCAGTTATTTCTTGTCTCTCAGTCAGATTCAGTGGTATATTTATGCCAAATATGTTATGGCATTGTGTTCCTATTAATTGTTGATCAGACCTGGGGCAACTTATTAAACAAGAAGCATACTTTGCAGCAAGAGTTGTCTGCATTGCGAGTTTAAGAACAAACAGCTAAACGGCTTTATACACCTCCATTGAAGCATGGGTCATTGTGGACGTATACTTCCTGCTTACTTGATCTTGACCTTGACCCTAACATCAATGACCATATTCAATCGACTGATTAAGCTTTAGTTCTCAAACAGCTGCAGAATTATAATCTTCTCAAAATTACGAAAACGAGTTACAACCTTGCACAAATTGTAAAAACAAACACTCGCTTGCAAACTAATTTTGCCTGGGCCCTACCAGCTACATCTTCATTTAACGTAACTCACCACCGTGATAAAGCAATTAAATAACGTTTATAATCGCGCTCTTGTTTTGTACTTGCTGATACATAGCAATTACACACACTCCATGAGCATATTTCATAGATCACAATGCCACTGCGCACGCTATGTGTCGTTTATATCTCATTATCCACATCTAAGATGGACAAACAAGTGCGCAAGTGTCATGCACTTTCGTCATGTGAGGCAATGGAAAGTTAATTCCATTACTAAGGAGTGCATAGCGTTGCCATAGAAAAACGACAATTGCTGAATTAGCTCTTACTGAGAACCGCCATTCGTTGGCCTGCCTGACTCAATTCCTGTGTGAGTGAGGCAATAAATCAGTGTGTTTCTATGTATGTACGTGTCTCAACCACAAATAATTCCTCGTCACCAACTGGTTCTCTCTCATCCCATGAAGCGGCAGAAGAATGACTCCTCCCTAGCTACATAGAGAGCTTGTTCCTGTCTCTCAAAATTTGCCAAATAATATTGTCATGGAGGAATGATTTATGGAATATGGAAATTCTATCACCAAAACAAATTAGAGGAATTTATGCCCATAGTCATGAGTTACATGCGTTTTTCTTGAAGGATGAATTGTGCACGACCATAAAAGACCCATCCACTGGTCGTTCACTGCAACCTAATCAATTCCCTTTGCCTTAGGCCGCACCGGGTTGTCTCATAAACCAGGTTATTCAGCTCATGGGACGATGCAATTTCATTTTAATGCTGTGAATTTATTTGAAGATGTCATTCGAAGTTATGGAGCTGTTGAAAAATTACTATTAATTGAAGTATTAATTCTTATCATATGGGCTTCTTGTTTACTTATGACAAGCAGTAATCACGAGACAAGATTAATATCTCACCTGACCTACTCTGATTGTGGAGTTAAGTCGATTTGAGACGCTTGGTTGAGTCATTGAAAGCAGGTACCAACGCGTACCTCTATAATCAGAATCTAATCATCACAGTTACCTTGTGTGTTTTACTTGAGAACTGCAAAGTAGCTTTTCCCCCTCAGACGCGTGCATTGTCATACATAGCTGATAACAAAAAGTAAACTACATGTATCTTACATGGTTAAACCTGGCACAAAAACGTTGTCGACCTCCAAAGAGCAACATATCTGCGAAACAGCAAGGCAGAAGAGCGTCATTCCGCGTGACAAGATGGGGGCTGAACGAGTTATCGATCAAGTGCATTGGGTATTGTTTGGACATCAATAGACCGTTAGAGGATATAAATATCACATGACCAGAAGGCAGACGGGAAGCTCAGTTCACAAGGAGAAGTTTACAGAAAATAGTTCTATAGGCAACATTCATCAGAGACAAAGCTGCAGTGGTCATGTGCCATTTATACATGGAGTAATCATTCCGTAAGAGACGCGCCGTAAAGCCAACATAATGGCGAGGCCATGCGTGAAGAAGATTGTTTTTCATAGCAACATGGAATATGACGTTTGTAGCAGCACAAAGCAATCAACCCGATGCTCCAGGTAGTGAAAACCCCCTCACAGAATCAGAGACTTCCAGTCGTCAATACATACACTCCTTATTAACGTTTCAAGTTGAAAAGAACATTCCATACACTGAAGCCTATTGGTTATGCATGAGCTGCAAAAGTTTATTAATAAGTCGAATGTGTTGCAAATTGCGATGGTGGATATATCCTTCTCAAAACAGTGTACTCAATTTTCCTTTCTTTATGGTCAAGCCCTATCAGATATAATGGCGCTGTGTAGGCAACAAAGCATTGCCATCTCGTACCTCATAATACAACACGCTGCTATATGAACGACAAACTGGCATTCATGATGATGTAAAAGATAAGCTACAAGAAGCAACTTGTGCCCTGATAGCCCTTATCTAAACCTACCATTGTACCAATGTGTTTTGTTGTACGACAATTACTTCATTTATCTCTATGCCCTCTTGTTTTTCCATCACCATGACAAGGGATATTTTATCATTCAAAGCAATGGACGTGTGTGCGACTCCGAGCTTATTACACAGCAGCACGATAGAACTTGTTTCTATGCTAGAGGACGGTTACCATAGACAACCTTTGGTAATTATTTGCCAACAACGGGATAGTAACTTTTATTGAGGTTAGCACATCTTGCAAAATAACGCTTGATGCCGCCGAGCGACGAATCAGACGCATGTACAGGCATCAATAACCGGGTTCGTGGCGGGAATGCTGCGTCGTTAACAGTCAGGAGGATACAATAGCTCATTAAGACATATCAGACAACGCATCGATAAATAAGTACCTCTTGCGATGTTATGGTCGGTCAATTGGCACGACAGTTGAGCTTACTTAGACATAAATATAACAACGTAAATAAGTGAGAGTCGGGACGGAAGAGTTAGCAGACAAACATCATGACCACGATGGAACAAAGGACGGTTTGAAAGCTTGACGCTACATAGATATTTCTTCGCCAGTCTAACTTCACTATAATATTGTTCATAATATTGATGCAAGCGGTATCTCAGCAATCTGTAATACAAAACAGAACATTATTATCACTAAAGACCAGGTTTTATTGATCACCACAAACAATAAACTTGGCATTATGTGGATCGATTGAGATCTATTTAAGCTTTCTACACAATGGGTTCTGCTCGGATGTGCACTTAAGAACAGAGCAGTTCTAACTATACAGCTAACTTGTGTGTTGTTAAGGTAATCACCACTTCAGCTTTACGCACTGTAGTGTGACAAGATGGTACTCGCTTAATGTGACATACAAGCAGTGTAGTCATGAGCGGCAAACAAGTTTGTCATTCAACACACCAGGCAACGCAAGGTGTCTTCGCCTGCTTATCATTAACAGAGCATTCATGCAGCAATATTTGACGCTCAAGCCGCGATGCGCACCAATAGTGAGGAGCGCTTTGGGGAAATATTCAATGTGGCGCCGCATATAGCATCAAAATACCCTACCATGGGCAGCAGAGCAGTCTAGCCTTGACACTTATGATTGGAAGCTTTGATTAGCAAAGACGGAGAGGAGGACCGGTAATACGGTAAAATGTATCCCCATGCACGTGGTCGACGATGCATATTCATGTTTCCTTGTAGATAGTGATATATATATATATATATATATATATATATAGATAGAGATATATATATATATATATATATATATATAGATATATATATATATAGATATATAGATAGATAAATATAAGTATATATTTACATATATATATATAAATATATTTAGATCTATATATCTATAGATTTAGATATTTAGATATATATATTTACATATATATACATATATATTTAAATATATATATATGTATATATTTCTATCTATATTAAATAGATATATATATTGATGTAAATATAATCTCTATATATGTATATATATCTCGCTCTATACGTATATATGCAAATATATATAATATATATAGACATATATATATATATTTTCATATATATATATATATACAAATATATATATGTCCATATATATATATAAATATATATATAAATATATATATAAATTTTTATATATATATAATTATATATACAGTGTATATACAGTGAGATATTGTCAGTTTTGAGAACATATCACCATATTTCATGCGTCAATGCTTGTCAATTCATTATTTGACAGTGACGCATTGCTATGATCAAATCAATTCACCATCATAAGTAAGATATATATCTCCTTGATACCATCATCAATCACGTCCTACATATATAACTATCCACATCCCGGTAGTGGTATGTCAAGGATGTATATATATGTTTCAGATGGTCAAGATTCTGCTCTGAATCGATTGAGATGATGGCAAGCTTAAGCTTTTTCATGTCGTCAAATCTCCATTGGTTCGAATATTTTAGGCTGTCATATCAAGTCTGGTAACCCTGCACGTTCGTCTTCAATATCAGGATAGTCTATGGTTAATCTGGAACATATATCTTATTCGAGTTTCCATTTAAGTGGTGTAAGGCCAAACCTGAGGACACAAGCAAGTCAGATGAGCTGATATGAGAAGTGAATACCCACGGAAAAAAGTGCCAATATCTTGAAGGTTTACAGCTGATATCGAAGACTGAATTCTTGGAAAACTATTTTTCTTCGGACGCCGGGGGTAAAATTTTCATGTCATGATACAAATGCTCACCATTTGAGATTGGATCGCAAAATTTGTCGACGGTAATCAACCCACTGATCCAGTTAACTAATTGGATAGGTTGTCTTCCTACTTAACCATATCGTGGCAGAAATCGACATCATTCTAAGAGACACTTAACAAGTGTGCTACGTCATAGGTTTATGTGAGATCGCATGTGTGACTCCCCAATACGGTATTTGCTTCCCGCAATCTAACAATATGCAGCGATATTTCCTATCAACAATATCGTTTGAGAAGGCCATTATTGAGCGCAAATCGCTATCAAATGATAGTACAAATGAAAGGTGATTGCGCACGATATAAGCATTATTGATTCAAATGATCATTATCGTAGAGTGATTGTATAATAGGAAATGGAACGTATCTCATCAACGTCAGCCAATTCGCTGATCTGCACATCGAGTGTGTTACCGTAAATAAGTCATGATTTGGGATGATAAAACCATGTGCCCAGCCCTCTCTCTAATCTTTTGAAAAGCTTCTGGAGAGGGTAGTGATATGTTTAGGTTACGTTACATGGTTAGTTTCATGCATCAACATCATAAAATAAATATAAATAAGTCCTTATTGGTAATATTTACACATATGAGAAGCTCTTGTTGGTTGTAAGATGGCATCTATGGCAAACAGCTAGTGTACAGCAAATGGCAGCTTGAGTCACACTGACCTCGGTAATCAATCAAAATGAAACCCAATCGCAAATCCACTTTTCCTCCACCTTAGACACTCAATGTAAATGTCACAATCATAATAAAACGAAGGTGCATACACCTTAATTAAGGTCCCAATAGTTCGTTGATGCTGTTGCACAAGGTACTTTGAAGGTCAATCGGTTGATCCATACATATGGACTTCCTGTCAAATATAATTATCCGGACCGTGCTGATGTCTGCCTGCAGCAATGTCTCGACTCTGTCATTCAATTCACAGCTTAGTGTATTAGCAAATATAATGGTTGGTTTGTATGTTTTTAATACAAGCTGAACAATTTTTGTTCGGTCAATACAATATATTCAATTGTGGTCCCTCATCTACTTGACAGTGAGTTAATGCGCGAAATCTAGTTCACGTAAATACGTGAGTAATCGCCATAACGATGGTCACTGTGGGTGGCAAACGGATCTGTGTAATGAGTAATCCGTAAGTTACTTTTGCCACAACAGTTGTGAATTGTCTCACCTACCATTAACAACACATAACAGAATTGACGGAGAACAAACAACGTATCGCATTCATGATTAATATTGTCGACGATCCATCACTGTTTAGCCCCATGAGAATCAAGCATAATCGACACTGAAGGGCAATCATTTGCATGAAATTAGCCTAGCATCATCAACCTAAATGAAACGATTTATACCATAGATAATGGATGTCGGGCTCACAGTAGGATAGTGTAGTTAACATTATATTTCTCAGGAGGAATTAGATAAATTCAATATTCTTATGTCAGACAGTGATACCCTAAAGCATGATAACGAACAGCAAATATTAACAGATATTTTTGGCATATACTTCATTGCTTGATTCTATCATAACAAACAGGTTTCTTGATGGTACTATAGAATCATTTTGCAAAAGTGTATCTAAATCGATTTCAGCTTTCAGTATGTTTTTATGTTACTTACACATGTACCCTGTACAATAGCTTTAAGAATACTCGTTGCTATGTCTTTGTCGAGTTATTTGACTGACATGTCATTCAGTCAAGTCACGATCAGTAGCCTAATCAATTGTCACAGCACACAATGTAACAGCTCCATCATGAAAGAAAGGTGTTTGTGTCCCCATTTGCTTAACAGTGTATGCATGCAGCAGCGTGAGGAGAAGTAGTCAATGTTGTTTCGAAGATGGAATTTCGAGGTCCATGAAGGGGTCATAGAGGCGATTAGGGGCACTGTCTTGCCGAAGCGAGGTGCAAAGATTCTCAGCAGTCACACATTGATCCATCTTATAATTGACTCGGTGAAAGCTTCCTGCGGCAGGCTAAGGAGCTTTATAAACAAGGTGTCTATTGTAGCAACAATAAACGAACAAACATGCCAATGAGGAGGTTTACACTGAGTCTATTTTATCTGAGGAAAACGAATGAACCTTGCGCTGATTCTATTTTACCCGAGGAAAACGAATGAACCTTTCACTGAGTCTATTTTACCTGAGGAAAACGAATGAACCTTGCACTGAGTCTATTTAATCTGAGGAAAACGAATGTACCTTACACTGAGTCTATTTTACCTGAGGAAAACGAATGAACCTTACACTGAGTCTATTTTACCTGAGGAAAACGAATGAACCTTACACTGATTCTATTTTACCTGAGGAAAACGAATGAACCATACACTGAGTCTATTTTACCTGAGGAAAACGAATGAACCTTGCACTGAGTCTATTTTAAGGGAGAAAATACGAGTTTATACCGCAAACCTTAAAACGCTTAACTTCCACGAGAAGTGAACTAGCGGCCAGCATGTAATTTCCTGATTGATATCCTCCTTTGACATAAGTTGCTAACGGCTGAATCGCACTTTAAACAAAGGTGGAACGTGTTGCTACCATGATCCTTTATTTGTGATTGGACTTCCCTTAACGCGAGGTAAGCGACTTAACACATTAGGTGGGAAATCATGGCGGGTCCATTACTTGTGCTTTTTTGTTGCCAGTGTGTACTCTTCGAGCGAACTATCACTCGGATGACCGCTAAATTTTAGATTACAGCAGATCAATCAAGGCTGCATCTTTCCTATAGATTGTGTGTATTCGTGCCTGTCATTCAAAAGACACTAGTATTCCTGACTCTCAGTTGGGTTTAACCATTTCGACAGCAGACCGTACTTCTCCATTGTAAGTGATCAATATTCTGTCTATTCCATCCAAACGAGGAATATCATCCAAGCAAACAGTTTTTAGAAATAAAACGAATAGTTTTTTTTTCGGTTATCGGACGAGGCGTCCTCAGACGCATTGCTCCTCTTGCCATAACACTAAACCCAGAAGAGGTGAAGAGCATACAATAAATTTTTGATCATGCGTCCTGTGATGTTGTATAAAGCCTATAGAGAGTCATACCAGCTTGTGGTCACCACTTCGTCCATCGGGCACGCTGCATGATGCTGTGTTCCTGACATTTCCTGGTGTGGTTAACTGTATTCAATATCCGTGTGAATTATCAACTGACGGTTTATCTCATCTGACATCAGATTCATAGCTATATATAAGATATTAATTGATTTGAAGATTTCGGAGGGTGTGATATAAAAAACATGAAATCAGAGCAAGAGGCCTACTTGGTCTATTTTATGACATTTCATTCAATTTGTTTACCCATTACGCCATTACATTAGCACAGAAAAAACTATTGAATGAAATATTGGGGAGACATTTGGTTAATCGTAAGCAGACCAGCCGATTCCCATCAGCGGCGATTCTGCGCTGATCTGGTACAAGCAGTTTGAACGCGTGCTAAAATTATCAAACAAATGAGGTAAGTGTGCGAATTAATCAACGGAATTGCTAATATTAATTATAGCACATCTATAAAGTGTTGTAGAAGAATAAATTATAAATAGCCATAGAATTTTAAATGCAACTTGCATCTAAGGCTTGGTCGAGTCAGTAGAACCGCCTTCTCAAAGAATAGCGACAATTTGTACTCTGCGTTATATGTTCTGCTCGTTCCAAGTCATTAGCTAATAAAATTACCACATGACACGTTTTTCTTGTGGGTTAGGTAGAGTCGTTGAGGAGCATGTCAACGACTTGATCTACATCTCTCGTCAATATTACCGATGGTAGCACATAGTAGCGAGTAGCTAAATAACGCAAGGCCAGTCAATTATCTGTCGCCGCTTTTAGTCACAATCATTATTTTTACCAGTTATATGATACATTTGCGCTCCATAGAATATGGACCCAATTTATAGCATTTTAAAAGTGATACCTCGCTCCATAGGGTCCAAACTTTGGTATGTTGGACATTTATGCGAACAATAGTTTGTATTTGTTGGGGAGTAAAATTATCTCAACACCATTATGTAGACATCAATTAATCTCTATTGGAGGTTGTTTAGCCTCTTTGTGTGCTTCTTCTGTTTTAGATTGATTTATAACCAATGAGACGTGATTGTTTCCTGAGAGGCTCAAAGGAGTAATTTTCAATCCCTGCAACGATTTGTTATCTTGATTGCCTCGCTGGTGTATATTAGTCGATACCCTGTTTTTCCGCCTTCCAGTTAGAGAATCTAACAGCGCTTATAAATCGACCCATGATTCTACAAC
Source organism: Urechis unicinctus (assembly GCA_034190875.2). Lineage (NCBI taxonomy): Eukaryota > Metazoa > Annelida > Polychaeta > Xenopneusta > Urechidae > Urechis > Urechis unicinctus. The sequence goes on from CM067345.1 coordinate 61,493,537, forward strand.
ATGACAAATGTGTTGGCAGAGCACCTTGCTAATTTTGACAGATGCCGTGTGTTCTGTTTATCTTTTTCTCTAATTCACACGACAATCGAGACGCATGAGTAGTTTAGTATAGACTATTTATGATTAACACTTACAAGCCGCATGTGAGAAGCTAGGTTAGTCTCGGAGACACTAAATGTTTAATGTTCAACTGCAAACTTGATGGTTTCCTATGATACTGCAACGTGGCGTGTATACTAGCAGAGCATTTCATATTCTGAATTTGAACATGTTTATATAGAAGCCAAGAACGGGATAATATGCAGCGCTTTATGCCTCAACCTCATGACATGACACGACACTTTGCCATTGCATATCCTTTGAACAAGCCCTTAATGGTACATTTCAGTCGTGTTTATCTCTACAACAAAGCCCAAATCGTCTCTTGCCGTCGCCGCCTCTGACAGTCGGCTCCCGTGAGTCTGGGCGACATGAATGTACGGGTAGAAGCTGTCTGTTATCTACTGTTTAGGCCAGGTTTCTTGCCTAGCTTTCCACTGCATATCGTATTAAGCATGCCATGACTCCTTGTTTTGCCCTGGGTATGTTTTGTTGCCACTTGACGAACGGAAAATATATAATGTTACAATATCTGTTCCATCCCTTATAGTTATCACGCAAATATTATCAAACAACACAAGCAAATGACTCAAACCGGAATCATAATCAAGTTAAAGATTAAGGTTGGCTTAGTCGACTTCAATAACTGACAACATGAAATATCAGCACCAAACAGTGAGGTTATGATGCTATGTACTCTGCCTTCCTCGAGCATAGTTCATAGTACATAGGTATTCATTGACAAACAGGCAGTTGCTCTACTTTTCTAACAACCTGCTGATCTGATTATGGGCTGAGCGAAATGTTACAATCGGGAATCTAGACGGTTCGGAAGGTTGTTTTAAATCAATTCGTCTTCATCTATACTTGTTGGTTATGCCAGAGCGAGTTGACTGTAGACAAGAACCAATGTGAATACACGTTTATGCTGTATTCTACATCAGCTACTATTGTAACGGGAGCGTGACATTTATATAGCTGGTATTTGTCATTATTCTCCGCCGTCTATGTTCTGTGTGTGGCACAACCCGACCAACCTCTTAACGCTGTCAATCATATATTACCTCTGCCGAGACTCTATAAAACCTACCGTGACAAGTTCTATTTAAGTCACAACCATCAGCGGCTGCAATATTGCATTCGTGGAAGGCCATTGCATAGCGTGTGTAAGTAGCCCGTTTGGTTTCACGCCCTAACCGTACCATTTATATATGCATAACGTCCAGTAAATGAACATATTCAATTAACGTATGTGAATTACAGCCGTTGGATCAAGCTTGGACTTCTGGTGTTGATTGCGTATTCATGCAGGCAAACAATACATGTGAATGTATTCGACATAAATGCCAAACATTCATTGTCTCACCATTCACTGAATATTCATAACTTCGAGTATGAACCGTGGTTTATATCTCGAACCTCCTTTCACTGATGCCGATTGTTAGGGCCTTTCATTATACAGATGTCATGCGATCAAGGATCCCCCTACCCCCTTATTGTCTAGTCGAGTACATCCCACATATTTAACTATTGTTAATGGCCGTGAATACTAGCCTTGATAACAGTGATTTGCTGCCAGCAGTGATTAGATAACCAATTCACGTTTGTCGCTCCACCTTCCTTCCAAATTAAATATTAAGGTAAAGATAGTAGAAAAATGAACGATTCTGGTGTCAGTGTTTGAACACATTCAGTTTATCAACAGGATATACCAGTTGTCATGTTTACAAACCTTTGTCATCTCAAACCAGGCCATCACTCCGTAACGCCTTCTCGTGTAGCATTATATTACACCATCAATCTTCAATGCATACATACGGATTACAGTGTATGTAGAATACACTCTGCGTCTTGCTGCATGATAACATTGTACGTATATTTCGCACTGTGTCATGCTGACTAATTACAGTGAACGTAGAATACACGCTGTGTCCTTCTGTCTAATTACTGTATACGTAGAGTACACACTGTCCTGCGGTCTTATTTCAGTGTTCGTAGAATACGTCGTGTTGTCTAATTACAGTTTTTCTGTAGCATGCACACTGTGTCTTCCATACAGAGTTAATATTCTTCGATAGGCGATGGAGATGAGCGCCGGAACAGGCGCTCTGCTAACATAGAAACATGAGGTGGTTCTGTATAATGCGATCGCTGCTGAAACATATCCCCGACCCCCATCTTGTATGCATCAAGGGGCAGATTTCAGCGCTGATGTAATACGTTTATGACTGTGTAGTGATTCCGGGATTACTTTGATAGAAAATGGACGCTGTAGTATTGGCGATTTCCAGAGTTTTCCCCTCAAGAATTACCGCCACCATAGAAATGGCCTGGTCTTGCCAAACACCGCCACCACAGAAATGGCCTGGTCACGCCAAACACCGCAACCATAGAAATGGCCTGGCCATGCAAAACACTGCCACCATAGAAATGGCCTGGCCTTGCAAACACCACCACAATGGCCTGGTCATGCCAAACAACCCAACAATAGAATTGGCCTAATCATGCCAAACACCGCCACCATGGAAATAACCTTGTCATGCCAAACAACGCCACAATAGAAATGTCTGTTCATGCCAAACACCCCCACCATGGAAATGGCCTGGTCATGCCGAGTTATCAGTCAAGTGCATTGGGCATCGTCTTGACATCAACGGGCGGATAGAGGACATCAATATCACGTGACCAAAAGGCAGACGGGAAGCTCAGTTCATAAATGGGAAGTTATCGGACAATAGTTCTACAGGCAACTTTCATCCGAGACAAAGCTGCAGTGGTCATGTGCCATTAATACATGGGGTAATCATTCCGGCACAGACGCGCCGTAAAACTAGCCATGAAGATGAAATGTTTTTCCTACCAACATGGAATATACGTTTGTAACAGTACAAAGCAATTCAACCCGATTCACCAGGTAATGAAAACCCCCTCACAGAATCAGAGACGTCCAGACGTCAATGCATACACTCGTGATTAACGTTTGAAGTGGAAACGAACATTCCGTACATTGAAGCCTACTAGTTATGCATGAGCTCCATAGTTTACTGATGAATCGTATGTGTTGCAATTTGCGGTGATGGATATATCCTTCTCAAAACAGTTTCTTGATGGCCACGCCCTATCAGATATAATGGCGCTGTGTAGGCTACAATGTACTGCCATCTCGGATCTCATCATACAACACGCTGCAATATGAACGACAAACTGGCATTCATGATGTTGTAAAAGATAAGCTACAAGAAGCAACTCATACCCTGATAGCGCTTGATGGGTCGCTACTCGTGCGCGCAGTAGCAACATCCCATGATATCATCATATCTAAATCTACCATTGTACCAATGTGTTTTGTTGTACGACAATAACTTCCTTTATCATGCTTCTCCATCATGACAAGGGAAACTCAATCAATAAAAGAAATGAACGTGTGTGCGACTGTTAGCTTATCACACAGCAGAACTACAGAAATAATGCTTAACACGCGAAATGAATAATATGACTGAAATGGCTTCAAAGAAAAACATCAGATAGCAATTATAGAGCAGGAGTTGATTGCATATTGCACAAAAACAATTTGTTCGCGCATTCCTTGTTTGTCTTAGCCCAAAGTGAGAATACCGACTCCTCGGAGTAAAATCGATCTCTCTGGCAGCATTGGCGTGGCGTAGATACATGTGAGCAATCATATACAGGATACCCTTGGCAGTCGTGATTACTCGGCGAATTGTATGAATCAATAGATGGCGCATATGGCGAGTAGCGACTTAACTTGTTGATCAAACTATGAAGGCCACGTTTTGATCAAATGTTTAATAGGATGCCTACAAAGTAATCTCACGGTGAAATGTTCTGACATCCCCTGCCATTATTACGGTATTCTCCTCTCAGAGCGCTAATGGTATGTGGTGGTCGCGTCCAATGTCTACGTGAACACGCGTGTTCATCGTTCATCACTGTAATAGTTTCTCAGCAACCTGAGGGTGATTAAGGGGAGCACTCAAGTTATTATATATTTTAGTCCCAGAATGTGCTCGCAAATGCATACTAATAGGGAGGTTTAATTCGATCTGGGATGGTTTTAGACCGCCTGGCCTGGTAACTTTGGATAAGCCACGTGACAAATAGGCAGACGCCATCACTAGTGGTTTCCCACAAGCACACAGTTGTCGCGACCTTATTGAACAACAACTTCATCTGTCTATTCTCATGGGCAGTAGGGTCGCAATTGATCTTTATGGTACGACTTAATGCAGTATTTCTAGTGATCTCTTGTTTGTCGGTCGTTTGTCCATGTGATATGTGAGGAGTATAGGTCTCAAGCTCGGGATAGATCGTTTGCAGACCGTAGATGGGGTTAATTATACAGCATGCTTTGTCCATTGGAGTTAATGCATGGCAATTGGAGATGGAATAACGGTCGGTTTGGGAGCTCGGCGCGAATGCATTGACGCTACATGGCTATTTCGTTGCCAGCCAAACTTCCCTATAATATTGTTCTTAATATTGATGCACGCGGCATCCTAGAACTCTATAATACGAAACTCAACATTAGTATCAAAAGGTTTTAATGATGACCACATACAATAATCCTGGCATTATGTGGATCGATTGAGATCAATATAAGCTTTCTACACACTGGGTTCTGCACGGTTGTGCACTAAAGAACAGAGCAGTTATAACTTTACAGCTAATCTGTGTGTTGTTAAGATAATCACCAATTCAGCTTTACGCACTGCAGTGTGAACGGATAGTGTAGGGATGTTCGTCTGGCTCACAATATGTGACATACCAGCAATGTAATGTAGTCATGAGCGGCAAACTAGCTTATCATTCTACATATATATATATATATATATATATATATATATATATATATATATATATATATATATATATATATATATATATCTATATATATATATGTATATATATATATAAATATATATATATATATATATATATATATATATGTATATATATATATGTATCTATATACATGAATATATATATATAGATATATATATATGTATATATATATACATATATTATATATATGTTCATATATATATATAATAATATATACATATATATATATATATTTATATATATAAATGTATATATATATATTTATATATATATGTATATAATGAGAACATATCACCATATTTAACGCATCAATGCTTGACAATTCGCTATTTGACAGTGACGCATTGTTAGGATTAAATAAATCTACCATCATAAGTAAGAAATATAATCTCCTTCATCCCATCATTAATCGCGTCCTACTTATGTAACTATATTAACATCCCCGTAGTGGCATGTAAAGGCAAGATATATAGGTTAGATGGTCTAGCTCCTGCTCTGAGTCGATTCAGATGATTGAAAGCTTACGGTCTTTTCATGTCATCAAAATCTCCATTGGTTCGAATACTTTAGGCTATCATATAAAGTCTGTTAAGCCTGCGCGTCCGTCCTCAATATCAAGATAGTCTATGGTTAATCTGGTACATATATCTGATTCGAGTTTCTATTAAAATGGTGTTAGGCAAAACCCAACGACACAAGCAAGACAGATGAGCTGTTATGGGAAGTGAATAACCGCGAAAAGAAGTGGCAATATCTTGTAGGTTTATAGCTGCCTTATTTAAGAGCCTATAATATCGATTGCTGAATCCTTGGGAATTATAATTTTCTTCAGACGCCGAGAAATTGTCAATTCATGATACAAATGCTCGCCATTTGAGATTGGATTGCTAAATCCGTCGACGATAATCAGTCCTTTGATCCAGTGATCCTGTCGCCATAATAACTACTGGGATAGGTTGTCTTCCTATTTAACCATATCGTGACATGAATCGACATCATTCTTAGAGACACTAAACAAGTGTGCTACAGAGCTAGTATATTGGTTTATGTGAGATTGCATGTGTGGCTCCCCAATACGGTATCAAAGTCATCAAATTTGCTAATCTGCACATCGAGTGTCTAACCGTAAATAAGTCTTGATAAGGGATGATAAAACCATGTGCCCAGGCACAGAATGTTTGCAAAGGAAAGTAGTTTATTTTGGCCGCGTAACATGGTTAGTTTCATGCATCAACATCAAAATAAACAAGTTCTTAGTGAATATAATTACTCATATATGAAGCTCTAGTTGGTTTTAAGATGGCGTGTATAAAAATACAGCTGGTATACAACTTAAGTACTCAATGTAAATATATCGATCATAATAACACGCAGGATGTATACATAGATCTTTATTAAGGTCCCAATAGTTCGTTGATGCTTTTGCACATGGTACACAAAACGTATGTGAGTCTCATAAAGACTTTGAAGGTCATTCGTTGGATCAATACATATGGACTACCAGCAACATATAATCATCCGGACCGTGCTGATGACCGCCTGCAGCAATGTCTCGACTCTACTGTCATTCATTTCACAGCTTAGTGTGGAAGCAAGTACAATGATGTTTTTGTTTATATCAGCTGAATAATGTTTGTTTTGTCAATGGAATATATTCAGTCATTGTCCATCATCTCCGAACAGTTAGACAATGCACGCAATCTAGTTCACGTAAATACGGGAGTAATCGTTATTAAGGAAGGTCGGACTGGCAGGAGGAGAGCGCAGTTAACATTATTTTCCTACGCTGGAACTTGATATATTCAGCGTTCGTATGTCTGACGGTGATACACTTAAGGTCGATAACAAACAGTACATCGTAACGGATATTTTGGGCGTATACTTCATTGCTTGATTATATCATAACAATCAGCTTACTTGATGGTACAATAGAATCATCTTGTAGAAGACCATTTAGATCGATTTCAGCGCTCATTATGATTTCAGCGCTCATTATGTTACCCGCATACCCTGCACAATTGCTCTAAGCAGCTCATCAGTACTCGTTGCAATGTCTTTGCCTGTGTGCGTAGGGTAATTTGACCTACATATCATTCAGTGGTCACGATCATCAGCTTATCTCCTCAATTAACACAACACACACTTTAGCCGCTCCATCATAATAGAAAGGTGTTTGTGTCCCCTTTTGCTTTACAGTGTATTCACGCAGCAACGTTGGGACAAGTATTCAACGATGCCTCGAAGGTGGTATAACCGGGGACGTAATAGCTGTTAGGGGAGCAGTCTTGCAGAAGCGCCATCAATTAGAGACATAGATAAGCATAGGCACGGGACCTTGAGGTGCGAAGATTCTCAGCAGTCACACATTCATCCAGCTTATAATTGACTTGGTGTAAGCTTTGTGTGGCAGGCTAAAGAGCTTAAGAAAACATGGTGTCTAGTCTAGCAATGATAAACGAACGAGCATGCCAATGAGGCGGTTCACGTTATGTGGAACAAATTAAGTTATCACTGAGTCGATTCTTCCATGGAGAAAATATTGAACCTTACACTGAGTCTATTTTACCTGAGGAAAACAAATGATCCTTGCACTAAGTCTATTCTAGTTTGGAAGAATGCCGCTATATCCATTGTGGTTTCTGCATACACCGCAATGACCAGCAGATTACCAAAAGAGCTGAAAATTGCACGAGAAGTGAACATGATAACTAGCGATCAGAATGTAATATCTTGATTGACAGCACCATAAAAGCCTAAAGCAAGACAAGTGAGCGCATTGGAGGTGAATCCCTGGCTCTGAGGAATATATCAGCTCAGAGTGGTGCTATCAAATTGATTAATATTTCATTTCTGTTGGGATTATTGCGGTCGTATTTTGCAGTCGACACAGAAAAGCCGTTACACTGAACCAAGAAGTAGTGAAAAGGCTACACCGACTTATTGCTCACACGTCCAGTGATGTTGTATAAAGCCTAAAGAGAATCATTCAAGCTTGTGGTCACCACTTCGTCCAGTTGTGCACTGTGCTTTATTCTGTGTTCCTGGCAATTCCTGGTGTGGTCGTCTGTATGTAATATCTGATTTCTGCATGTGACACCAGAATCCTCACTTTATACGAGCTATTCAGTTATTATAAGATGTCAGTATACATGAAATCAAATTAAGAAACCTGCTGGCGCCAGTTGTTTATTGTGTGCATTACCGCAGAAACAAATACTGTGAATTGATTGCAATGTTGGGGAGGCTTTCTTTGCAAGCAAGTGACATTTTGGTTGACCTTAAGCAGACATGCCCATTCCCATCAGTGGCCTTTATGAGCTGATCTTGCAGAAGCAGTTTCAGAGCGTGCAACGCTGATCAAAGAAACTGAGTTGTGTGTGCGCAAATGTACTAATGATATTGCGTATATTAATTAAGTCATCCCTTTGAAGTCTCGTATAAGATGGTTAAGTGTTTTATAAGGGCGACCTCTAAATCGCCGTTGATTTCCAAAAAGCAACCTCATCACCTTTGTAATGTGACGTGAACTTGAACTTGCATACAAGCCGTTGCCTCTATTTGATATTTAAAGGATACGTCAGGCAAAAGTATGTCGATTTACGGAGGTTCAATTGCTTATTGGTGAGCATATTATTTTATATGAGGTAAGACTCACAGATTAGGTCAACTCATTTGAATGTAAGTAAACTTGACAATTCGTGCACCTCATGATGTGTTCCATCAGCAATAAGCCAGTTAAATACACTTTCCGCTTTGTTTGCGATGTATTTGAGTGTGCTGCTTGGTACAGGTGAAACATAGATATTTCAATAAACTTCTGTCTCGTATGATACCTTACGAGAGCATACGTCATTAGTATCAATTAACTCGCCGGTCAATCTGATGGTGCATTCCTTTTATGAAAATCATATATATCCTATGTCTAGATTTTGTTGTTTGTCTTGTGACATGTAAGTCTCGTCAGCATTTATTTTATCTGTTTCCCACCTATGTATATAATAATGCTTTATCAAGTACAACATCATAGTGTTATTCAACTATAAAATTCACTTAGCTGTACATTATAGCAATTCAGATGGTAAAGATAACAATTAGGCTGGCAGCAACCTGCATGAAGGCGGTATGATGTTGACTGTGCTCATCTACATCATTAGTATCAATTAACTTGCCGGTCCATCTGATGGTGCATGCCTTTTATGAAAATCATATATATCCTATGTCTAGATTTTGTAGTTTGTCTTTTGACATGTAAGTCTCGTCAGCATTTCCCACCTATGTAACTAACAACATGAAATATCAGCACCAAGTAGTGAGACTATAGTGTAGAGCAGTGTTCATAATTCATAGGCTGTCAATTGACAAGCAGGCAGCTACATTACATTTCTAACAACTCGCTGATCTGGTGATGGGCTGAGTGAATTGCTTCAATTGCAGATGGTTCGGATTTTGTTTTATCTGTCAACATCTATACTTGTTGGATTTATCAGAGCGATTTGACTGTAGACAAGTAAAAATGTGAATAAACGTCTATGTGTTTCTACTACTATGGTAATGGTCAACTGACACTTATATACGCTGATATTTGTCATTATTCTGCGCCGTCAATGCTCTGCGTGTGACACAGCCCGACCTGTCGCATAACAATGGCGGTGATATATCACCTCTGCCGAGACTCTATGGAACTAATCGTGACAAGTCAGCTTCATCAACCTCGCTGCTCGATTAAAGTCACAAGTGGCAGCATTAATCTATTCCCACAAGACCCATGTATAGCGTGCGTAATTAGCCCGTTTGGTTTCACACCCCAATACTACCATTAATATATACAATATGTGAACGTTTTCAATTAACGCAGGTGTATAACAGCCGTTTGATCAACCTTGCACTTCTGATATATACTGCGTATTCATGCAAGAAAACAATAAATGAGAATGTATACGACATAAATACCAAACATACATTGTCTAACCCTTTTCTGAATATTCATAACTTCGAGTATACACTTGTCATTGCTAACAGTGATATGCCTCGTACATAGATAGGGAGCAATCGTGAATGTATACGACATAAATGCCAAACATACATTGTCTAACCCTTTTCTGAATATTCAAAACTTCGACTAAACGCTTGTCATTGCTAACAGTGATATGCCTCGTACATAGATAGGGAGCAATCGTTGTTTGGCAGTTAGAGGACTGCTCATCACAAACCAGGCCATTACTCCTTAAAGCCTTCTAATGTAGCATTATATCACATCATCAATCTTCTTCAAATACGTATAGATCATACCTAAAAAAGGCCGTGTCAATATTCATGGCTGTTTTGGGCAAGAAAGACTCCAAAAATGACATCATATATATGTGTAAAATGTTGTTTCTTAAGTATATGGAATAAAGCCGCGCGAAAAGTAAAACACCTGCACACAACTGCTACTACCCTACTTAGTCCCGTGGTACGTGTTGCTTATATATATATATGATAGATAAATATGCATATATATGTATATACATATAAATATATATAAACGCACATATATATGCTTTTTTTTATATATATATATATATAAATTTATATTCGCGACAATATATCACTATATATACATATATATATACATATATATTATATATACATATACATTTATAAATATATATATATGTATATATATATGTATATATATAAATATATATATATGTATATATTTATATACATACATATACAAATACACACATACATATATGTATATATATATATATATATATATATATGTGAGTGTATATATATAAATATATGTATATATATGTATATGTATATATTTATATATATATGTATATATATATATATAGTGAGAAATAGTCATTCGTTTGGAACATATTACCATATTTCATGCGTCAATGCTTGTTAATTCGTTATTTGACAGTGACGCATTGTTATGATCAAGTCAATTCACCATCATACGTAAGATATATAATCTCCTTGATACCATCAACAATCGCGTCCTATTTATAAAACTGTCCATACCCCGGTAGTGGCATGTCAAGGATAGATATATATGTCACATGGTCAAGCTTCTGCAGGTAATCGATTCAGATGATGGCAAGCTTAAGGTTTTTTCATGTCATCAAATTCTCCATTGGTTAGAATATTCTAGGCTATCATATAAAGTATGTTAGCCCTGAGCGTCCATCTTCTATATCAAGATATTCTATGGTTAATCTGGTACAGATGAGCTGATATGGGAAGTAAATAACCACGGAAAGATGTGCCAATATCTTGAAGGTTTACAGCTGACTTATTTAAGAGCCTATAATATCGATGACTGTATCTTGGAAAAATATTTTTCTTCGGACCCAAAATTTGTCGACGGTAATCAACTCACTGATCTAGTGATCCAATTGCCCCAACAACTACTGGGATAGGTTGTCTTCCTACTTAACCATATTGTGGCAGAAATCGCCATCATTCTGAAAGACACTTAACCTGTGTGCTACAGAGCTAGTATAACGTCAATGGTTTATGTGAGATTGCATGTGCCTCCCCAATACGGTATTTGCTTCCCGCAATCCAACAATATACAGCGATATTTCCTATCAACAATATCGTTTGAGAAGGCCATTATTGAGCGCAAATCGCAACCAAATGATTGCGCACGATATAAGCATTATTGATTCAGAATATCATTGTCGAAGAGTGATCGTTTGATAGAAAATGGATCTCATCAAAGTCAGCAAATTCACTGATCTGCACTTCGAGTGCGTTAATGTAACTTTGTAAATAAGTCATGATTAGGGATGATAAAAACATGTCAATATCAGCGGTCAAATTTTCGTGGCTCTGGCAGGTCACGTTTTGCTTAAGTCGAGTGTACAATTTACAAGACAGCTTATTTTGCAGCCGATACTGAATCTTCAGACAATCCATAACACTAAACCCAGAAGAGGTGAAGAGCATCAAACAAATTATTGATCACGCGTCCAGTGATGTTGTATAAAGCATATAGAGAGTCATTCCAGCTTGTGGTCACCACTTCGTCCAGTTGGGCATGCTGCATGCTGGCCATCCAGAGACCGTGGGGTGTCGCACTCAATAAAGGTAGCTTGCTTGCTGTCACCCGGAAACCTGCTTTATCTCTTTACAAAGGGTTTGATCCCATGCCTTAAACAGGTTTTTGCCTTTGAAGACATCATTGTGTTCCATTACCACTCTGGTAGAAAGGCAAGGCTGACCACTCCCATCTTGTACCTACCCTGGTATATTGCATTGCTTGATGTACCACTTATTGTTGTATGATCTTCAGCTGGAATAGGCAAGGTAGAAAGGGAAAGTTACGTGACAAATGCACAATGCTTAATGGTGAAATCAAACTACTGTTGAGTTTTTGGGTTGGGTTAGCTAAGAGAAATCAAATATACACATATTCAACATGGAATGTCATTGTGCTTTTTTCTCTAATGAAGAATAACTTTTTCAGGGATAAGTAATCGTGATGAACTAAGTAATCCCGGTTTACTAATTTACACCAATTGCAGCCCGAAATCAAATGTTTAATTGATCATCTGATAAACATTTAATGTGATAAGTGCACAGGAACATGTGTCGCTATACTTTTCTTGAATTCAGTTTTTGTTGCGATAAATTTTTGACAATAATCGTTCAAATATTTTGTCTTTCATCTTGCATGATTATGTTTACCAATCTCAGCGGTGAATGACATATATTAAACATTCCTTGAAATGCTGAGGATGCATTCTTCCCTATTATCATACATTATATATGTGCAGTTTATGAAATTGTTGCATTTTTGCTGTCATATCTATGTTGTGTTGATCATTCTAGTAAGCTGCACTTGAATCAAAGAACCAACAAGTCACATTCTGTAGAGTTAATAGTTAATAGTAGTGGGTAATATTTGGTAAATAATGTAAGTTTAACATTTCATTATATCGCTATGAAGATAATTACTGAGATGTATACATTATGCATAACTTGTATATGCACCTTTTTGTGTGTGCCATAAATGTATCGCTGTCTGTAATATAGTTTGGTCTCAATGGTATGAATTTGAACATTTTGTTGGTTATTTACCAGCTATATGCAGAAGATTGTTATAAAGGGAATAAAATACTCTTGATGCATCCTGGACTTACTTTCACAATTTTTTGACATATTTGGATTCACTGTTGAATCCTGTTGAGGTATCGTTTTGTATCTTTGATCGTGGCATCATGGTTTGAGCCAGACCTTGAGCCCTACACTTACGTCCTTATAGTGTTGTAGACATCTTACGCAGATCTCATGTGCCTGATCTGGTGTGGGAAGTGGTGTTCACCCATCTGAATCCCCTTCTCATAGATACACCCATGTTGTGTTCTATCTTATCAGAAATGCTAAGCCCTACTTTTAACAACCCAGTTATTGATCTTATTCACAAAGCTAATCACTGTTTTGAACTCTAATTCTCATTCACTTTCACCCAACTATCAAATATCTGTTTTGATATTTTTAATAGTAGACATGTCATTCAAAACTCTATTTAGCTGATCGCTGAACTAGTTGAAAGTGGATATGATGAACGCCTTGCATTGAACATATGTGCCGTTATGATTTTTAAATCGGGTCTGGTCGATTAATGAGGTCATAACGTGAATTACTCCTGTTCTTTTATTTGATATCACAACTATAATGGTTTATGAATTTAAGTATTCTTATTAAAGGAAACATTATTAGCAGTTGATGAGGTTACAGCAAGACTTTGGTGTAAAACTGAATGAAAGAAACTGAAGTGTTGTGTGTCGGGTTGCCCAATGAACACCTATATTTGGAAGTTCGTATAAATGGACAATCAATATATGGGCTACCACACTAAATAAATATGTGTTGTAAGAAAGGAGAGAAGGTTAGCACTCCCCTTGATAAGGACGGAAGGGACCCCTGTGGTCTACAACACACATAAGGCTCTTTGCCCTCTACTTAGGGGCAAACCTTGTTTTTCGCGTATATTATTGTGGCACCTTTGAAGTTATGCAATGTTCACCATGAATAACGTTGGTATACTTCTGCGCAGGACTAGATGCAATCATACATTGGGCATTTCTTCACATAATATAAACATGTGTCAACTACTTACATATATATAACACTCTATTATTTCCGATTAGAGAGTTGAGAAAATGTTAACGACATTGCTGGTCAACCTAAATATAGAGTATCCATACAGTGGATATATCTGACTTCACATTACATTCCCATCAAACAATTATATCGACAATCAACATGGCCAGGAATTAATATATTCTGTAGCATCAGTTTTTGTCAAGTGCTCCGTTAACAAGGTACGAATTACTTGAACGAGCAGAGAGCCTAGGAATTTTGCACTTCTGTGTCCAGGATACTCAACCATTTTTTGCAGAAGATTCCTGTGTTTGAGGATCAGAAGGATTTGAAAAACGTGCAGGTATGTAGAGAATTGAATAGATGTCTGGATGTTAGCTGATTTATTGGCTGTTGCCAGAGATGTCTTGCATAAAGTTTCTGGCAGCAATAATGTTGGGCCCAAAGGCTCTCAATGGGTATACTTAAATCAAAAACTAATAAGCGTCTTTGTAAAAAGTAGATCTTGTGTGCAGCATAGTCATAGGCTGTATTTACCGCACAACTTGTGATTGTGAATGCAGATTTTGTAACTAAACTCTTCAGAAAAAGCATATTTGCATATTTGTGTGCAAAGTCTGGCCTTTCTCTTCCCCTGACTTTGTTCAAAGCTGCATCCATATCAAACATTATATTAATGATATGCAGGAGATAACACAGAAGGTTCTGGAGGCCACAGGGGATGTAGCTGGTTCTTGTCTGGAACAGACAACGTTCTTCAGACGGAACTTGGCCGTAAAGCCTTGTCCTCAGATAAACGTCACCGCTGAAGTGGAGGAGGTGACATCGGACCAGGACACTGAGGGTAGGATGTACACCACATTGTTACTTCATAGCCTAGGCGCTGCATGCTATGAATGGGGTGTTGGAATCCACGTATCAGATTGACTGAGCTACAACTGACTTGGCTGTGGATGTTTACCCGAGCAATGATTAGCTGCACTTTGGCAATGTGACTAAAGCTGCATGGCTTTGAGACAAAACAATTATAAGGCTCTGTCAGAAGAACTGATAGCTGACTAAGTCAAGAGTCTGACCAATCTGCAGGCCTCGTTGTACACGACCCATTGTCATCATATTCAATGACAACAAATTTGTGATGCCCTGAGAACGGATATCTTGTTCTCTCTTGTTTCTGTAGATTTGACAGCAGAAGTTGCAGCAGAGACAGCCATTCTGTCTGGCGCTGCCCCCTGATAGCCCCGTGACCCAGAGAAGAGCTTCGCACAGTACAGTGTACAAGCCCTAGTGATCCTTGCAGAACTCATGGCTACTCTCCGTGATGTTGTATATCGCAGTGAGGGGAAGGATCGCGTTGAACCACTGCTAAACAATGTGTTCCCATATGTCCGTAATAACTGGTAATTGCATTTAAAGTTGACTTAATGTTGGTGTCTGGTCTTGATGGGTAAAACAATGTCTGGCATTGTTTGCAGTGGCCACAACCTTCCAAGCTTCAGCACTTGCTCCCAGATGCTGGCCAGTTGGAGTAGCTACTCGTACACCCGCAAGGCTTGGAAACGAGAAGCATTTTAGTTGCTCTTGGATGGAGGTTTCTTTTGGATGGATGTATTGGTCTGTGGAGAGTCATCATTGACAACATCATGTCCCATGATAAAGTCGCCTGCAAAGATCTCCTCAGTAAGGCACTACATTTTATGCTGTTGAAATACTGTGGAGGGAATTAGGTGAAATATGCATGGACTTAAATGGTAAAGCTGTGAATATTGGAGAAGTGGAAATTGAATATGCTAGCAGATTCCGTTCAATTGTCCATTAATGAGTCATGCACCTGACGTTTGAATTTGACTCAAGGTGCCCCCCTCAACTTGTTCATAAGTCGTGAACAGGAGGTAGAGCTATGAGCTCAGCTGCTGAAGAGGCTCAGCTGCTGAAGAGGCTCAGCTACACAGTGTTCTGCTCCGATGTTGACCAGTATCAGCGCTCCATGCCAGATATACAGGGTATGTATGTCTTGCAGTCAGGTGGCAATGCTTGATGTATGAAGTAACATATACTATTCATTGGTCCCTGGGCAGTGTCAGATTGTGGTGAATAGTGAGGAGACGAAGAGGGCAACATCATCACAGGTCATAACAAACCGACTGCCGAGTCATCCCTCTTCAGGGAGGAACAAAACTAAGGGGAAGAGGTGTTGATCTACTCAAAATATTTGTTACTTGCCTCATGATCCCTGCAAGTTGTTTGGGACATATCTTGCCGCCCCACCCCCCCCCCCCCCCCAAAAAGAAAAAAAAAACCCAACCCAAATAGACAGATAGACAACAATGGAATTCTTGCCTCCTTTCTCAGCTATATGCAGTGTACTAGAAACGACCTCCCACGCTAACCTCTGTGCTAACTTTCCATCCCTACTCTCAAAGAGACCGTTCAGCCACATATTTGTATTGCCTAGCAAGCTGCTTGGCAACCGCACCTTGGAAACCAAAGTTTTCAGACTTTCAGTCGCTACGCTAGTTGTTGATTGTTGCGCACGACGGACGTGCTGCACTTCTGCTCCGCATATTTTACGTGATTTTGGATATTTATATTTTGTTTTACTAGTTTAAAATATAACTTACATTGTTTGGTTATATAGAGAGCTGGTGGTGGGTTTACAAGAAGAAATCGTTTTATTTTGGCAGTGGAATTTCTTTTTGTTTTTATCTACATATCTTTTAAGTTTTTGAAAATATGTTTCCATAGAAACAAAACAAAGAAACCAACAATACGGGAAGAAAACTATGTTTTTTTTGAAGCAAATATATTTCTACTCTATTGACAAGGATATTTATACGGGCTCTAGAAAAGCCCTTAAAAGAAAACTGCAAATAACCTTGTCTGGAACTAAATGTATGGCAGACGCTGAAAGAACTTGGAATGAATAGGCAGCCAAAGACAAAGAGAGGCTGCAGAGGGGTACAAAACCTGCAGAGAACAATACGAGTGAGAGTGGTTGCACAAAGAGCCACGGCGAGAGTGCCCGCTCTGACAATCGACCACCCTGAGAGTCCAGTGACTCGGACTGTTGTGAAATGTATAAATATAACCCTTCGGTAATGCACGATCAATGACAAATAAAATGAGTTCCCTATGCCCTTCTATCTCAGAAAAGCGGACGGATATTTTTATCGTCACGGATAGTTGGATTTACGATAAAAATTGTGCCCAAACAGGTACGAATTTGTCTGCCACTCTCAGTGGATATACGCCTCACTATGTCACTAGGAATAGCAGGAAAGGAGGTGGAATTGCACTTATTGTGTTTAACGGGTGGGCACATTCCAGTCATGCGAGGTGATGGATGTAAATTTTCACAGTGGAACTACGATCATGCATCTTCTATTTTTATACAGGCCATCCTATTCCATCCAACATAAATTCACAATTATGCAGTTCCTTCCTGGTTTCTCATCATTGCTTGAACATGCCCTATTAGCACCCGGACACTTGATGATTGCTGGTGATATCAATATTCATATCGACGATCCTAAAAGATAATGACGCGCTTCGGTTCTTGGATCTTGTGAAGTCGCTCGGATTATAACAGCACGTCAAGGGCCCCACTCATGTGCGTGGTCCTTATCCTGGCACAAACAGCTGATTCTTGGCTCACTAACTTGGCCTTGGACTCGACATTACCATCGGATCAATCCGCAATTCATTTTGTGTCGTCCATTCATCGTCATCATCCCAATAAGTCAAATCGCCCGATCCGTAGTATGGACAAGCCTGCATTCGAGGATACGATTACAGAAGGTCTCGCCTCGCTCGCTACTAGTGTACTGTCGGATGTGAATGAGCTGTGAAGGAATGTATGGATTCTGTAGCCCCGGTTCTGGCGGGAATTATAAATGGCTCTTTTGCCTCTGGTATATTCCCTGCAATGTGTAAGGTGGCAATGGACCGTCCTCTGATCAAGAAACCTAGCTTGGACAGGAACTAGAGACCCGTTTTCAATTGCAGTTTTCTGGGCAAACTGTTGGAGGAATGCGCACTCGTGCAATTGAATGAGTACTTGACAACCAATTCACTGTACGGCAAATTCAAATCTGCTTATCGGGAAGTACATGGCGCCGAGACGGCACTCCTTAGAGTGCACAACGATGTCATGATTGCTCTCGATGACCAGAGGGATGTAATACTCATTATGCTTTATCTTTCAGCTGCTTTTGACACCATTGATCACGATATACTGATGGACAGGCTACGTACGGGGTGTGACATTTCTGGGTCGGTGTTTGAGTGGATGTAGATCATGGACCAGATCCATCTATGGATGCGTTCCAATATGCTTGCTCTCAATGAGAGCAAGACGGGCACCGGTGACTGACGTACGGGTGGGTGACGTCACTATTTCCCCATCACAGTCTGCTCGTAACCTAAGAGTAGTGATGGACAATTCCGGCTCAATGACTGAACACATCTCTAGTGTGTGTAGCACTGCGTCGTACGCTCTGTGGAGAATCGGCAAAAATTAGGACCAAGCTACAACAGAGAAATAAGTACATGCATTCATTAGTTCCCGACTAGATTATTGTAATAGTTTGTTATTCGGCATTCCTAATTATCAAATCAGAAAATTACAATTCATTCAAAATTCGGCTGCACGACTGGTCACCAGGATGACCTTTAAGTCTCGTCAAGAGATGACAACAGTTCTCATGGAACTACAATGGCTCCTAGTTGAGCAGCGCATTATTTTTAAAATCCTTTGTATAGTCTTTAAAGTGATTCACGGCAGTACGGCGCCGCGCTACCTCACTGAGATTCTATTAGAAGCGAAGACGACTTCGCGGATCCTACGCAGTACGATTAGTGCCCCCTCTGCTTTGGGAGGCGAGGAAGTATAGCGTGGTTATGGCGAGCGTTCCCTATATTATGTCGGCCCTAAGCTATGGAACATATCCGGAATATAAGCGAGTTTGAGAGCTTCAAAATATATCTTAAGACGCACATCTTCAGGAAACATTTTAATCCTCTGTGATATTTTATTTATTCCATCGATATAGACGGAAATGTACACTTTTATCTTTATGCATCATACATATTATTATATCTATATATTCATATACGTGCAGCCAGTTGAGATGCCGATGGAACTGGCTTAAAATAAACAATCATTCATTCATTCATAAGTTGCTGAAATTTCCTGGTGCGATTGTCTGCATTCAATATCTGATTTCTGCGTGTGTATTATCAACTGACGGTTTATCTCATCTGACATCAGATTCATAGCTTCATCTGAGATATTCATTTATTTGAAGATTTTGGAGGTTGTGATATCAGAAACATGAAATCAGAGCAAGAAACCTACTTAGTTAACCATAAGTCAATTATATTACCACAGAAAAACCTATTGATTAAAATGATGGGGAGACATTTGGTTAATCGTAAGCAGACCAGCCTGTTCCAATCAGCGGCGTTTCGCCGCTGATCTAGTAGAAGCAGTTGTAATGATCAAACATATTGAGGTGTGTGTGCGAATTAATCAGCGAAATTGCTTATATTAATTATAGCACCTCTTTAAAGTCTCGCGTTAGAAGTGTTGAATAAGAATGGATTATAAATCGCCATAGATTTCTAAAAAGTAACCTGCATCTCTTCACATTTTTGTATATCACTTAAACTTGAATGTCAGTCCTTTGTGTCGCATGCATTTATATGACTGTGAATATATAATTTAACAATATCTGTTCCATCCCTTATAGATATCACGCAAATCGTATCAAACTACTTCATTCCAAGCAAATGACTCAAACCGGAATCATGATCAAATCGAAGATTCAGGTAGGCTTAGTCGACTTCAGTAACTGAAATATCAGCACCCAACAGTGAGGCTATAATCAATCGACCGATGTAGCTATAATCTACAAACCGAGTTATAATCGTCTCAACATTACGAAAACGAGTTACAGCCTTGCACAAATTGTTAAAAACAAACACCCGCTTGCAAACTAATTTTAACGTAACTCACTACCGTGTTATAGCAATAAACTAATGTTTATTATCGTTTTTTTGTGTTTGCTGATACATAGCAATGACGCACAGACCATGAGCATATTTCACGGATCACAATGCCATTGCGCACATATGTATCGTTTGTATTACATTATCTCAAGTACAAGTGTCATGCACTTTCTTCATATGATTCAATGAAAAGCCAATTCCTTTACTTAGGATAGCGTTGTTACTGAAAAACTCAATTACTCAGAATTGATATAAAAACAGTGCGTGTTCTATGGCTGGGCGTGCCTCAACCACAATTCATTCAATTTGATTTGCCAAAATAATGCTTTTAAGGAATAATGATTTATGGGATATAGAAATTGCATCACCCAAATGAATTACAGGAATATATTGCCTTAGTCATGAGTTTAATGCGTTTTTCTAAAGTGATAAATTGTGTATGAACATAAAAGACCCATCCGCTGGTCGTTCAGGGAAACTAATCAAGTTCCGTCGCCCTAGGCCGCCCTGGGTTGTCTCATAAACCAGGTTACTCAACTCCTCTCTGGGCTGTCACATAAACCATGGAACGATGTAACTGCATCTTAATGCTACGAATTTATATGAAGACGTCATTCTAAGTATCGTTCATTTATGGAGACGTTGAGAGATTATTAATAATTATAGTGTTTAATTCATATCATATGGGCTACTTATTTTCTTGTGACCAGTAGTAATCCATTGCTTTTCACGAGACTAGATTAATATCTTACCTGACCCATTCTGCTTGTGACGCTAACTCGTTAACATGAAAGAGTCAGGATCAAGAGGGTTCAATGGACGAATGGGGTCTGACGGGGGTGATTACGGAACCGCTCTTGGTAGGATTCAAGTCGATTAAAGACGCATGGTTTAGTCTGTGAAAGCAGGTTCCAATGCGTACCTCTATAATCAGAATCTAATCATCAAAGTTACCTTGTGTGTTTAACTTCAGAACTGCAAAGTAGCATACCCTACTCAGACGCGTGCATTGTCACACATTGCTGATAACAAAATGTAAACTAAAAAGAGCAACATATCTCTGTCACAGCACGGCAGAAGAGCGTCATTCCGTGTGACGCGATGGGGGCTGAACGAGTACATTGGAAATTGTCTTGACATCTATAGACCGCATAAATATCACGTGACCAGAAGGCAAACGGGAAGCTTAGTTCATAGAGGAGAAGTTATCCGGCAATAGTTCTATGAGCGACATTCATCAGAGACAAAGCTGCAGTGGTCATGTGCCATTAATACATTGAGTAATCATTCCGGCACAGACGATGGTGATGCCATGTATGAAGATGATTACCGTACCAAGCACCATCTTGTTAAATTTATAAACCTGATTCTTCCCTCTGGGTAAATCTCAATAGCATTGCCATATCAGTGAAAGACATACATTTACCTCCACATCTGCCTTTAATATTCAGAGCTTAGTTTTATGGCGTATAACTTATTTGATATCTAAACGAGTTGTGGTGGGACCAGTCATCTGGGACAAACAATGCATATGTAAACAAATGAGCCTTTACTATTTCGGATCAATATGATGGTAACGCACTATATGCCTTAAGGTTGTCACATGCACCTCATTGTATATTCTTTCATTTTAAATTTAATTGAATGTAGTAGTTCGTTTATAACTGCAACTAATGTTAATGAAAGTGTCCTGGTAGAAAATATCTAATATGAGAGACTTAAATAACTACGTTCTGGTGGTCAATATATTGATAGATGATTAACTACAATATGACACCATTCAGAGGAGGGTTAATGTTGCAAGCTTACTCAAAATTGATCCACTGTCCATGTACAAAAAGCATAGCATTCTTTCAATCCTGGAATTATTCTTGTGGTCTCTGGATTATTTTGGGATATCGCCTATGAAATATTAGCATCTAATCATCATGTTCCAAAGGAAATTCTGATGCTGTATTGTTGCAAGTGATTCATGTCACATGCTTTACAACTTAATGTCGTGAGAGTCATTACAGCTATTGATGATGGGTTGTGAGAAGTATGTCATATAATTACTGGTGGCCACTATGGTTTTAAGGTACTCAAGACGTGAACAGAGAAGGCTAATAATTCAACTACACATGCAATTGCACCATGATATATAATGTATCAGCTTAGTGCGACCCTGGCCATCGTCAGAACGACTGACTACAATCAGAACTAGTCATGAGAATGATTCCATGTGACTGGTATTGTGCAATGTGATCGATAGAGAACCCTATGCAAATTCACGTCTAATATTGCAGCTTGCAATAGATACTTGAGTGCGTTTTGTCCGATCAGAGCATCATCCGGGGCCAATCTCAGCGCGGCTGTGTAGTGCTTCCTAGCAGCTTCTGTATCACCCTGTTCATACAGAAAATACAAATGCTTCTTCCTGATTACGTCAACTGAAATACCTTCATGGCGAATGTGATGTGCCATACGCTACCTGTCTATGGTAATATACGGCCAGATTGTGATGAACGTCGGAATAGTTTGTGATTAGTAACTCTGATAGTACGAAATGCTGGAGATAATACAAAGAATGATTAATGTTATTGACATAAACAATAGTTTGTATTGATGCTATGGTGATTCATTCAACACAACCTGTTACATTACCTGAAATGTATTCTCCAGACCGTGATGATCTTTGTAATGATTCCCAAGATGGAAATGAGCTGTAGTATGGTCGTTTATAAGAGTTCTGGTGTCCAGAAAAACGGTCTGCTCATGCAAACCACATCACAACCTAGTTGATGTCAGGAAGTAATGTCGATAGTGAGGTCTAAATCATTCAAGGAACTCTAGTATTGAGATCTGCAATGAGCTCGACGGACGACGAGGAGAACAATGTCCCCACCTTTTTATGCTCATGTAATACCCCATATATGTTAGACAGCAATAGCACAGCGCGTATATTGCCGGGGTCGATTAGCTCTGTTAATGCAGCGTACGCTACATGCGAATGCCCAGCTTCATGGAGAGCAATTGCCTGAAATGCGGATCATGAATCAATTGCGTTCATACGTACACTGCAGGTATTTACAAACCATTCAGTATTATCAGCTGGCCAGATATTGTTTATTTACGACTCACAAGATTTATTCTAATATCGGCGCTGGAGCGATGCTTGGAAAGTGCAGCGCCAATATAACATGAGGCTGGGGGCTCCTTGGATCACACACCAGGGCGGCCTCTAAATGGGTAACAGCCTCCTTCCTTCCTCCTTCCCCGCCATTCTGCAACATGCTCGCTATATCATCTCCCATGTGGACATTAGCCTGCCTGTTTTGACACCGAGGTCTGCTTATCTAAATTGGAAACGGCTTATCTAAAATGTTATGCTTACCCAGAATACATTATACCGAGATTAATCAGGGCGCTGGCGTGGCATGGTGAGACTTGAAGCGCTTGTCGGTACATATCTGCTGCCTCGTCACGTGAAGCTATAAGTGTACCGAAGTTGTTATAAGCACTACCGTACGATGGCCACAGCCTGTGGTGGAACCAATATCATGATATCACGCACCATTATTGGAAAGCTTCTACGTAATTTACTTGATTTCTCGCATTTCTAAACGCCAAAAATGTATCAAATAGCTTCTAAACAATGACGCAGATTTCCACTATATATCAAAGTCGCCACAGAGAGAAGTGCATCATATTGCCAGCCAACTGATGACAACGTACCTGATCGCCTGGCGGTAGTAATGCCTCGCTTCCTCTGTATTCCCGCCATCCTTCAATAAGTTACCCATATCATAATGCATCTTGGCGTTATGGGGGAGATTTTCCATCCGGATCTGAGAAGAGGGACGCATTACAAAATATTACATTATTATAGGCAATGCGCCGATGTTTTGGAATGTACACAATGCTTTCCAGCCTGTGAATTGTACCTGAACAGCGCATGCCGGTCATCCCACACGTGGTTCCGTATCAATGTACGACTTGTTAATGCCACCAAGAGAAGAACATGTGTCCCTTGCACCATTCTATGTTTAACGCCTTGTTGGTATTTTTCATACAGCTTGTCCAAGCCTAGCACCAATAGCATGACAAATCCCATACTGAAACATAAAAGATATAATTATTGATTGTTGGGGGATATTAGTGCATGGCCTAGACGACGTCCATTTACCTTGACCTTACATTAGCACAGTACCTGGGGATGTACAATATTCTCTCTGCAATTACAAATCCCACGTTGAAGAAAATGTTAGACGCCGGGAGATAGAGTACGGTAAGGAATGCCAGAGATAGTAAAAGGTTGTTTGACCCCTGACATCAAATGCACGCATTTATGTACATAGTTCAAATGTTGTTAGGTGAGGTGGAATATAGCTTATTAGCTTTTTAAATACAATATGTCTATGCGAAATGCGTAGATTGCCTTTCGAGTGACACATGCGCGAACTAGGAACACGACCAATGTGTAGATATTACGCTGGTCAGAAAGTGACGTCACTAATGACACCGCGTTCTTTGACCAGTCATAGCTGAGTGTGAGGGGGTAAGTGAGCATGTAGAAGTTGAGTGAATGAATGTAGCTGCGCGTCATCAGTCTGAAAGCAGCCACAATCATGCCACCTGTAAATTACAAATTTATAAATTGTCCAAAATAGCAATCCAGAATATATCCACCACATGATCAGTGATCTCTGGAAGTTGACCTTTCATCACACCCAATCTGAACAATAACATGCATGTCTCCTGATATAACAGCCAAATGCAATATATGACATGATACGTAACTGCAAGAAATAACGATTGCGGATGAGGTGTGATTTAGCAATACGGCCGTAGGATTGGGTAGACATTGCTTAAAGCGCCTCTGAGGACGGTTATTCGGGGAACAGAGGTAAGTAATGCTGTCCTCTTCATGTAAGTTAAAAAATAACTGGATGAGATTTCAAATGTACGTGTGAATCGTCCTGTTTTGTGCATGTGTGTTACGGGATTTGCTTTAACTGTACGCAGAGGGCCATCTATACTAGAGATCTCCATTGGTCTAAATGGTCATAAAACTTGAGGACCACTCGACCCATCCCCACTGTGGCTCTGACGGGACCAGACCTGTCTGCTGGCAAACTCACAAGTAACGGCACTTGACAATTGCATAGAACATGAGGATGTCGAGTACAGTGATGCCTTGTTCTTTGGCCAGTATAGTTGAGAATGAAACGACCACACTCTCCGCCAGCCCTAACTAGGACGTTCTGTAGGCGTCGTCTACTCTGTCACAAGAAACATACAATAGAGGTCCGCAGACCGCCATGTGTTATATAGACGGTCATACCGCCCATTATATGATTTGTTGTCTTGCAACATATAAACGTTTGTCGATATTTAGAGGCATGTATTTGCTATCTTCATTCTCCATTGTGCTACTCACTTGGTGTAAGCTATAAAGCTGAGCCGGAATAGGATACAACAGAGAACATATACTCGTCCAACAATTCCAGAAACCTAATGGTCAAATGTTGATAACGCGTCCTTGAATCACAAAGGAAAGAGTGATGTTGGTCATATTAACTAACAGATGATTATCCACTCTGCCCCGTACTCGTTGTAGTTACGGCTTTTGTGTGTATCGGATGAATAGCAAACATCAGTCCACACATCAAATCCTGTCTTTGTATTTAAAGCCGTGTTTGGCGACGTGCGTGAAGAAGGTGCTGGCTGTAGCATGCAGAAGTACGTTAACCACGTGGAACCAATACGGGTCTAAACCACCCAGTAGAAAGTTCAGTCTGCAGCAACAATATGACAGGGTAACAACTCGATTCCCAAGAATACTCAACTGCTCACTTGTAAAATAAATAACACATTCATAATGGCATCTGAACAGGAATTCATTGGCGGTATATTTCTAATACTATCGCTGAGATTTCTTTAAAAAAGCATTAACACACAAGTCTTGCTTTACCTAAACGTGAATACTGTCAATGGTCGATATGACTTATGGCTCTGGTTATCACTCATAGCCTTCCCCCAGTAGTCATTGTACAGAAGCTGCACCAATGGTGTCTGGGGGCGGATATCCATGTTATTTACTACTGCAAACAAGTCATCGTGAACAAACTGCCCTGAGAGGCTATTGAGGTAGCACACACACGCCACAACAAATACAGTGATATATGGAAAACAGCTTGATAGGCGTGTGAGAACTCCCTTACGATTCTTGTGGTAGCTTAAAGGCAACCCGCAGTTCACAATGCTTGCGAAAGCAAAGTGAAATTCAGGCCTCTTAATATTACATATAAAGTCCTCTGTTGATTTAAATTCTTCATGTCTTCATAGCTTTTGTAAATCATGGCATACGTTTTTGCCATGTGTAAATGTGTATCTTGTCAATTCATATGCTGTAAGCAAGACAGACGACATTCTGTTGGAAGTGAGTGGTGTTACAGCAGCCTTATTGACCACTCAGTCCGGTTAGTGCTTTATTACCACGACTGGCCAATGCGAAATGCAGATTGGTACTTGGCTGACATCACGCTGTTTCATAGTTCTTGGCTTGTTGTTTACTTGACTGCCTCCTTCCCAAAATTCCTTTACACTTGCATGGAAATGGTGACGGTGTTTTGATAATCAAAAGTGTCAGACACATTAATGTCTATTTCGAGAACATGGAGTATTACAAATTCTAGTCCACGAACAAACCTATTCCTACCCTGTTGCAAGCTCTCGCGGCTCGCAGGAGATATTGAAAATCAGCTGGCGTGATATTTTGGTCGTTGATTAGATTAATGCAATCAGTCAACTGAGTTCCTAACGTCCGCATACTGTTCTAACTTATCAAATAGCATTGGTTAGCCCCAAATATCTTTCCTTTATTCATATGTGAGATACAAATAATATTGTGGTTGATAAAGTGTGATTTAACCTGAAAGCACCGAGTACATCTGAAGATGGCGCATTAATTGGACCTACTTGATCATAGCTTTCATGAGCAATTATAAAACCAATATGAAGCCTGCTTCTCTCGGTTTGAATGCATGCTTTACATAAAACTTTCATTTTGTTGTACCGTAAATGGGCCTTACATTAGGGGGGTTCATTATGCATAATAAAGATGCTCAGTGCCATGATTGATGCGTTCACCAATGCCCTGCGTAGGTAGCTCTCCATAATGCCATGGCTGCCTTAAGGTGATCAGGGGAAGCAACCCGGCCATGATTTGATTGAATTAAACGCGGGTTGGTCCCAGAACTCGACCTGCAATGCATAACAATAAGATGCATCGATATGAACAGGCATGGTTTGAGTGTAAGCGTTGACAAATTAATCTTTTTATGGTCGGCAATTCATTTCGGCATATCAGTCTGCCATATTCGTAGTTTCAGGAGAGCTATATGTGTGTCATGGGGCCGGCTTTCCTTTTTTCATCTCACGACGGTCAGTCAATATGATGCTACAGACGTACTGTTCAACATAGGGCTATTTTGTTCACGCGTTTATCTCTTTGCAATGCGAACAATGTGGCGATCAAACAGGAAAAAAAGCGGCCCATGTTTGATTGCAGGCGGGTGAAATGCACAACGCAACAAAATAGCGCCAATTACAGCAGTAAAGGATTGAAATATGAATATTAGCAATTCACAGGGATATTGAAACTAACCCGAATCAGTATTGCTTTCTTAATCAGAAGCAGCACCGCACATTATATGTCAACTTCATTCCTGAGATTTTAATAGAAAAGACACCTAATTTCTGGTCATGTGTTATGACACTCGTCTTCTGATGTAGATCTTTGCTAAGTTACATCGAGTGAGACATTATATCGCCCAGAGCACGGCCTGGAGGTCGTATAGGTCCACATGATTATTTACATGCATCGGTAAAGCAGTTAGCGACTGCTCCTTAACTCGATACAAATTACAGCCCTCGAGTCTTGGAGGTCGTAGGGCACAACATGATTATTTTTATGCAATGTTAAAGCAGTACACGATGGTTCGTCGTGGACAGCGACTGCTCCTTAACGCGATATTATGCAGGTACTTTTGGAGTTTTGTGAACCCACCCAAACTAACTTGTGTATTCCCAACGTTATAAAGGTGCCTACAAATATGAAGGGTCAACTGTTTTGTTTTTATCTGCGACACAATAAGGTAAATGCAACAAGATGTTTGCCGTTGTGCTACTGACCACTGCAGGTCAGTAACATATGTATGTTGCACCAATCCATTACATCAGACCCTTTGTCAATTTAAACCAAGCACTTATCTGAAGCGTCATTCATATAGATCATATGACTGAATAGTTCGAGGCTTCAAACGGGTCACTTGATTAATATCACCATAGGAAGAGGGTAATTCGCGCACAGATATTTTGGTTATTTTAATTCCGGTTGAGATTCTCGAGACTCCCCCGAAATGCTAGATACAAGATATCGATTGGAGATATGCAGGGTAGCTTCCGATCGATGACAACTCGTATCTAGTGGATTGTGTCCTGTTTTGGAAGAAGGTTTCTTAGCATTTCCATCCATTTGTCTTTGGTATGGCTGCAGCAATTGTATTGAATATCATGGAAACATATTGGAGACAAAGTCAGAAGTTTATGTAAGTAGTATACAGTGCCCTTTGCTCAACCTTGCTTCCCGACACTCGTTGGAAGCTTCACATAAAATGATATATCAATAAATCAATGAGAGTCTGGTATCATTCGAGAAGAACTGTGTGGCTATTTTCAACGCGTTGAAATCAATAAGTTACAACATTGGTGAAAGGGCTTTAAAACAACTAACTACCAATCACCCTTACAATAGTGCCAACATCCGTAACTCCAATTGCCATGCAATAATTCCAATGGACCAAGTATATTGTATAATTAATTCCATTTACGGCCTACACAGAGCACGATAATAATTCCGGCCACGAATGAGAGATCACTAGAAACAATGCATTAAGTCGTAACATAGCGATCAATAACTGCCCAATAATTGTAACTTAATTTTGTCTGAGAAAACTCCCGAGTGCCCATGATAATTTAATGATGAAATTTTTGTTCAATAAGGTCAAGAAAACTGTGGGCTTGTGGGAAACCACAGGTTATCGCGCCTGACTGTTTGTCACGTGGCTTATCCCCATTTACCAGGCCAGACCGTCTAAAACCATCCCAGATCGGACGAAACCACCTTATTGGTATGCATCTGCGAGCACATTCTGCGACTAATATATATCATGACTGGAGTGCTCCCCTTGATCGCCCTCGGGTTGCCGAAAAACTATTACAGTGATGAACAATGTACACGCGTGTTCACGTAGCTGTCTGCGCGACCAACAGACACCATTTGCCTTCTGATGTTAGACGACCGTAATAATATCTGCTGATGTCAGGACGTTTTATCGTGAGATTACTTTGTTGGCGTTCTATTGAACGTTTGATCAATTCACCGAGTTATCACTTTCATAGAGCTGTGTGATAAGCTCGGAGTCACACACACGTCCATTGATGTGAATGATTGAGTATCCCTTGTCATGATGTAGAAACAAGATAAGAAATGTTATTGTCGTACAACAAAACACATTGGTACAATGGTAGGTTTAGATAAGATGTTATCGTGGGATGTTGCTATGGTGAGCACGAGTAGCGACCCATCCAGCGCTGTCAGAGCACGAGTTGCTTCTTGTAGCTTATCTTTTACATCATCATGAATGCCAGTTTGTCGTTCATATATCATCGTGTTACTTGATGAGATCCGAGATGGTAATGCTTTGTTGCCTACACAGCGCCATTATATCTGATAGGGCTTGGCCATAAAGAAAGGAAAATTGAGTATACTGTTTTGAGAAGGATATATCCATCATTGCAATTTGCAACACACTCGAATTATCAATTAACTTATGGAGCTCATGCAAAACTATTAGGCCTCAATGTATGGAATGTTCGTTTCCACTTGAAACGTTAATCAGGAGTGTATTTATAGACGTCTGGAAGTCTCTGATTCTGTGAGGGGGTTTTCACTACCTGGAGAATCGGGTTGATTGCTTTGTGCTGTTACAAACGTCATATTCCATGTTGCTTGGAAAACAATCATCTTCATGCATAGCCTCATCATTATGCTGGCTTTACGGCGGGTCTGTGCCGGAATGATTACTCCTAGTATTAATGGCACATGACCACTGCAGCTTTGTCTCTGATGAATGTTGCCTGTACAACTATTATCTGATAACTTTCCTTTATGAACTGAGCTTTCCGTTTGCCTTCTGGTCACCAGATATTTATGTCCTCTATCGGTTCATTGATGTCCAGAAAATACCCAATGCACTTGACTGATAGTTCGTTTAGCCCCCATCGTGTCACACGGAATGACGCTCTTCAGCCTTGCTGTTCAACCGATATGTTGCTCTTTTAGAGGTCGACAACGTTTTTGTTACTCACAGGTCCAACAATGTAAGATACATTTAGTGTACCTTGTTTATCAGATATGCATGGCAATACACGCGTCTGAGTAGGATATGCAATTTGCAGTTAAACACACCAGGTTACTTTGATGATTAGATTCTGATTATAGAGGTACGAGTAGCTACCAGCTCTGAGGGACTAAACCATGATTCTTTAATCGACTTGAATCATACCTAGAGCGGTTCCGTAATCACCACCGTCAGACCCCATTCTTCCATTGAACCCTCTTGATACTGACTCTTTCTAGTTATCGAGTTAGCGCCACAATCAGAATAGGTCAGGTGAGATATGAATCTAGTCTCGTGAAATGCAATGGATTACTGCTAGTCACAAGTAAATAAATAGCCCATATGATAAGAATTAATCACTTTATTAGATAATAATTTATCAACAGCTCCATATGCGAATGATACTTCGAATGACGTCTTCATATAAATTCACAGCATTAAGATGCAGTCGCATCGTTCTATGGTTAACGAGACAGCCCAGGCTGGCCAGGCGCTGAGTAACCTGGTTTATTAGACAACCCAGGGCGGCCTTGGGCAAAGGAACTTGATTAGGTTCCCGTGAACGACCAGGGGATGGGTCTTTTATGGTCATGCACAATTCATCATTTAAGAAAAACGCATTAAACTGTTTACTATGGAAATAAATTCCTGTAATTTATTTGGGTGATGCAATATCTATATCCCATAAACCATTAGTCCTTAATTGTATTATTTGGCAAATTCCGAGTGACAGGAATAAGCCCTTGGTAGAGGCACGCCAAGCCATAGAACACGCACTGTCTAATCTCAATCCTGAGTAATTGGGTAAATTATAACTCACTGATTTGCCAACTAGGCTTAATTGCCTCACTCACACAGGAAGTGAGTCAGGCAGGAGAACGAATGGCAGTTCTCAGCAAATAGTCAAAAGAGACCTAACCAATAGCTGCCCTTTCAACCTGGATGACCACCGTTCAATTGCGTAACCTTACCAAAGCAGCACATACCACAGGGCATATTAGTGTACTAGCAGTTGTGTGCAGGTGCTTTACTTTACGAGCGGCTTTAGTACATATACTTAAGAAACAACACTTAACACATAAATCTGATGTCCTTTCGGAGACTTTCTTGGCCAAAACAGCCATGAATAAGGTATGATCTCTACATCATAACGTATTTGATGAAGATTGAAGGGGTGATATAATGCTAAATTAGAAGGCTTTAAGGAGTTATAGCCTGGTTTGTGATGAGCAGTCCTCGCTGAGATATAGCATTCTCCTGTAACTACCAAACAACGATTGCTCCCTATCTATGTACGCAGCATATCACTTGTATCAATGGCAAGTGTATACTCGAAGTTATGAATATTCAGAAAAGGGTGAGACAATGTATGTTTGGTATTTATGTCGTATACATTCACATTTATTGTTTTCTTGCATGAATACGCAGTAAATATCAGAAGTACATGCTCGATCAAACGGCTGTTATACACATAAGTTAATTGAAAACGTTCACATATTGTATATATTATTGGTAGTATTTGGGTGTAAAACCAAACGGGCTAATTACGCACGCTATACATGGGTCTTGTGTGAATGGATTAATGCTGCCACTTGTGACTTTAATCGAGCAGCGTGGTTGATGAAGCTGACTTGTCATTGTAGGTTCCATAGAGTCTCGGCAGAGGTGAAATATCACCGCCATTATTATGAGGCAGGTCTGGCTGTGTCACACACAGAGCATTGACGGCGCAGAATAATGACAAATATCGGCGTATATAAGTGTCAGTTGACCGTTACCATAGAAGTAGAAACACATAGACGTTTATTCACATTTTTACTTGTCTACAGTCAACTCGCTCTGATAAAGCCAACAAGTATAGATATTGCCAGATAAAACAAAATCCGAAGCATTTGCACTCTGCTCAATCGCGATTGAAGCAATTCACTCAGCCCACCGCCAGATCAGCGAGTTGTTAGAAATGTAATGCAGCTGCCTGCTTGTCAATTGACAGCCTATGTATTATAAACAATGCTCAAGGAAGGCAGAGTGCGTAGCACTATAGCCTCACTTTTGTTGCTGATATTTCATGTTGTCAATTACTGCCGTCGACAAAGCCTACCAGAATCTTCAATTTGATAATGATTCTGGTTTGAGTTATTTGCTTGTAATTATGTACTTTGATACTCTTTGCGTGATTACAATAAGGGGTGGAACAGCTATTCTAAAATCATATATTTCCCTTTCGTCACAGGCAAAATCTTAGATATTGCGAAAGATTAGAAAGGAGTCATGGCATGCTAAATATGAGATGCAATGGTAATCTCGGCAAGGATTGTCGGTGAACAAAACCTGCCCTAAACAGGAGATAATAGCAAACTTCTACCCATACATTCATGTCGTCCAGATTCACGGGAGCCGACTGTCAAAGGCGAAGACGACAAGAGACGATGTGGTCTTTATTGTAGAGATAAACACGACTGAAACGTCCAATTAAGGACTTGATCAAAGGAAAACGCAATGACAAAGTATCCAGTCCTGTCATGCGGCTGAGGCATAAAGCGTTACATATTATCACGTTCTTGTCTTCTAAATAAGCATGTTTAATTCATAATATGAAATGCTCTCCTAATACACCCACGCTACAATATCATGGGAAACCACCAAGCTTGCAGTTAAAAATGAAACATTCAATGTCTCTGAAGCAAACTTGGCTTCTCACATGCGGCTTCTCAGTGCAGTGTTAATAATAAATTAGCTTGTGCGGGCTGGTCTATACTAAACTACGCTTGAGTCGCGCTTGTCATGTGTATATGAGTAAAGAAAAACAGAACACAAGAAAGCATTCAAAATAAGCAAGGTGCTCTGCCAACATATTTGTCATGCTGTAGAATCGTGCGGCACATAGGTTGGTGTAAAAGCGCTGTTAAATTATCTTCCTGGAAGGCGGTAAACAGTTATTGACAAAAAAACACCATTGAGATAATCAAGATAACAAATCGTTGACGTGATTTTAAATTACCCCTTCTAGCCCCTCAGGGAACAATCATGTCCCTAATAATTGGTTATAAATCAATCTACAACAGAGGAAGCACACAAAGAGATTAACAACCTCCAATAGAGAGTAATGGATGACTACATAATGTTGTTGAGGTAATTTACTCCCCAACAAATACAAATTACTGCCCG
Organism: Urechis unicinctus; assembly: GCA_034190875.2. NCBI lineage: Eukaryota > Metazoa > Annelida > Polychaeta > Xenopneusta > Urechidae > Urechis > Urechis unicinctus. The sequence continues at coordinate 61,527,229 of CM067345.1, forward strand.
CTTAAATGTCCAGCATATCAATTTTGATGTTTTCACTTAAGTTGTGTCTATGCGAGCAAGGTATCGAGACTAACTGCTATGAATTGGACACATTTTGCATATTGATAAGGATTTAACAAAAGAGAGTCACCATTGTAAATGTCGTTGCTCATATTAAGTGGTATATTGGAATGGGAATAGCCATGTCTGCGTAAGATTAACCAAAACGTACCCAACATTGCAATCAATTCACTGTTTCTACGGTAATGTTCAAAACTTATAACTGGCGCAACAAAAATGGAGCAAGCAGGTTTCTTAATCTGATTCCATGTTTCATATTCCGCACACTCTGACATCTTTAAATAACTGAATAGCTCGTATGAAGTGATGATTCTTGTGTCAGAGAAGATAAACAGTATGTTAATAATTCTCATGCAGAATTAAAATCATCGTGTTTTAGTGTCGATTTGAACACCGTCGTCTGATGATAAGTGGTTAATAATACAAAACATAGATTACTGAATACGTTAAGCAGTTCAGTAAGGCGGGAATGCGCACACGAGACAATGATATATTTCTCAGCGCAGTACGTTTATTCGCTTCTCGTATCAGCTTATTTCCCCACTTGTGCCATTATATCTTACCTCACATCTGCTGGTTGGAGACCATGGAAAGATCAATCTAGCGGATTGCGATACTGCGGGAGGCTTCACGAGGTCGTATATTCGGTTAAACATAACAATATGGTCAAATGGGCAATCTACTTGATCAGTTAATAAACATGGGCTTGCCGTATTTAATAAACCGCATGAAAGTTTATGTGTCTCCGACAAATCCAGAAACTCAACAAGTTTTGTCTCTAATGTGAGCTAACGCCCATTGTGCCGTGTTTATTACCTGCGCCGACAGTTATTGACGTGGTACTCATATCGTGTCTATTGGCGTCAATTGGCGTGGCTGGATTAGAACAAGCATTTTATCCCGCGATAATTGACTGTTGTACCTCGTGATACAATGATTTACCCGAACAATCGAATACAGCCGAAAAATGAACGTTCACACAATTCTACACGTAGGAATTGTATCAGCGTGGCTTTTTCTTGAAGCGACCTGAAACAAAACAGGCGTTCATAGTAGAAAACGGACGGATATCAAGATATCTTAAGGGTTCTCTATAATAATGTCTTCAAATTAGCTTAGCTTCCAAATAAAACAATATAGAAAAACATGCATATCAGGAAATAGAGGGACAATGTATCTTCGAGTTGTGTAGAGCGTTAGGGTGATCAAATGAATGAACCAGAAACGGATTTGTTTTCTCGTGTTACAAAATATAACCCACCTGACATGAATTGTTTACTTTACCCCATTAATGCACAGCCCTAAGTTTATGATACAGCACAAGACGAACAAGCCTTTATACACTAATGTTTTGACCTTATTAAAATTCAATGCAGCTTTGACACAAATTATCTGCATAGTCACACCCACGCAATCAGTCCAAACGTATGAAGGCTTTCTTGTGGTGTAGTGTTGCTAGAAAGCGGGCAATAATAGCTTGGCAAATGTTCCAGCGCTATGCCCTTCAAACGAACGCCAATATATTTAATATTCATCGAGTTATTACAAAAGCGTTCCAGCCTTACTGTCGCCATATTTGTGTTACAACGACGTCGATTGGCAAAAACCTGCACAAAATTAACAAATTAAGCTAAACATCGACATATTTGTCTGCACCGTTTTTAGAATCCTACCGAATCGGATTCCGTTGAATGAAGCCGCGGCTATTTACAAGTGTGCAGACAGTGCAACGAATCTATACAGAACGATACGTAGCTATATATGAGGGTTGACTGTACATATGTATGCGAACAAGGAAGAGAAAGCAAGATGGTACCCGTCAACAGAGCCTCCTACTGTGATGAAGAAATAGCCTCTCAGTAAGCCGTTCTCGTCATCAACGAGTGTGAACTCTCTCTGCGCACCATTTGTCAGGTTCAAGGCACCCCATATTTACCAGAGCCATCTGGGCCTACGCTCGCTGGCCATCGACTGGGACCTGTTTGGCGTCAACAAGAGCGTTTGTGATCTGTATACAAACCAGCGTTGTTGTTGTTTGGGTAACTACTCCCTCCAGGTACATGGCAATATCATATGATCAATTGTTAATGTACAGCGTGTTCTGCTGGTAATCCCCAGTTCAGCTTCACAGCTGCCCAACACTACAGGCAATACCTTAGCCCTATACAGGTAAAGTGTGTTTGTGTCCGTTTACCCTAACGGGGCCTGCGAGTTGCCCACGGAGAGCAGTCTAGCTGTGGTGCTGCTAATCAGTCGAAGAACATGAGATTAGTGGAAAGATACCTCCTTTAACATGGACGTCCGTGTATATTTATATCATGTCATGGGAGATATAATAAGTCTCTCCTGGCCGTCGTATTGAAATGGATGGAGCGACTACAGCGGCTTGGGGGAATATGATATTGTCTTTTACTCGCTTTTCTGACAGATGTCAATGATGTCCGAGACAAACCAGATACCTGCTACGGATATTGGGTTACTGCAGTAAGCAGATTTAGGTTTTTGGGCGACGGCGCATAAGTGATTTTGATATATGAGGAATCGCAAAACCAGCAAATGAGATTAGCCCGCGATGGGCTTTACCAAGTAACCACTTTCTGTGGCCGTAAATGAAACATTGTCCATAATGAATTCCGGAAGCCAATGCCAGCGGGGAGGAATGGTTGAACATTATTTTCAATCTATCTGTTAACAAACATAGGTATATATAGCAGAGTATGTTTCTTGGCGCCTGCGGTAGTAAATGTTTTCATATGAGTATGAGTCAAGTACCAATTGTCAGCCCACAATACACATTTCATATCGGCAACTCATATCAGCACCTATTGCATGTAGAGCCTGATCTGAATTGCTCAATTCAATGCTGCTATCGTTGTAACTTAGCATCAATAAATCTGCCCTTATGAATCACTCACACCGCAAGATGTATTAGTTCTGGTCGTCCTCATCGACTGTTGGGGTATACCTGGCAGCAATATGAAGACTCTTTGATGAGAGCACTTTGACTGGATATTTTCACGGGGTTTCTTTAGTTGAGCTCTCGTCTTCGTAGCGCCCGTCAGTCCATCGTGTGCATGAGGTCATCACGAGAATGTCGTCGGTTGCTTACATAGCCCCACTCTGCCAGCAATAATGAGGTTTCATCAGTCAGCAATAATACAACAACTGCCTCCCACAGCATCTGATCACATAATGACATCTTATTGGTATGCATGGAATGGACCATTCCGCTTTTGATTCAGTCAAATCATAGCTGGATTGCTTCCCCAGATCGCGTCAAAGCTGCAGGGGCATGTAAGGAAGGGCGATGCTGAGCTTTCTTGAGCAAGCAAATTATGGACCTCACTGTTACAATCACGATTAACTTTCCCTTCATAATACAACAGGTTTGCTACATATTATAATGGATGCATTATGTCTGTTAATCGTGGTGTGACCGTAAACAGCTACATTTAGAGCGGCTGGTAATAGCTCGTGTAAGAAGTTTCTATCATCTATCCAGTTATTAAGTAAGCTTCATCAGAACCTCAAAAAAATATCACCCACTATCACATGCTCTTAATGTTATTGAATACTCCATCCAGGAGATCATAAAATAATAACAGCTCATCTGGAGTTGCCATTGTCTGCTTCTGCAGTCCTGCTTCTGCTTGAGCAATCAAAACTGATGGAATGAAACACAAATGTTAAGGATATAAGGCAGGTAAAGTTAAATTTATATTGTTGTCGTATCTTACATCAATGCTTAGATTTTGGTTGAGTAATTGGCGCTATTTGCCGTGACATGGATGACCTATCGCATTCCATGACCAGGAACTGACCTTTTATGCTAGATGTACTTTCTAGGCAAGTCTTAGAAGGGAACAACGAGAGATAATGCGCAGCAGCGCTTCTGATTAAAGCACCATGGAGACACACATAACTCGACGGACACGACAGAGTGTCATACCGTGATGGATTACAGGCAATAAAACGATTCACCAATCGATGCTTTTCTCTAGAACCAGCCTCGAATTGCACCTGATCATGTTATAGCATCTTATAGAAATTCATTGCCGGTCGTTATCAGAGATTGCTTTCCTTGATTGCCTTAAGGCAGCCACGTGTCTACAGCAAGAATTTGTGACTGCAGAAAAAATTTCCTTGGCCTGTATAATGCACGATTAGGATCTCGTTTGAAAGGCCTTTTTATGATACGCCAAAATGCAAAGTGCGATGCATGCGTTCGATCCTCTTTCAGTTTTGTGTACCAGTAAAAATCTAATGTAACACGCCTCATATCGGTTCAAATACGGCTCGTGATAGCTTTCCAATAAATGCATACTATTATTCGCTCTCGGAGCTTGACGCTTTAATCAGCTGTAAAAGACATGCTGCAATTTGATAAAGAAATCATGTAAAGTATTGCATATATTATGCAAACATAGTTCAGCAAGATTATTGACATAAGTTAAACTGTATATGAAGCTACGCCGGGCATTCGTATGCATACAAATCCCATTACATGGTGCAACAAGTAAGCAACATAGTACAATGTGTGCATCATATCTGCTTATAGTCCTGTTGTTAGTCAAATCGACCGTAACATGCTCATTGTCGATTTCAGAACGGTTCATATAATGCACCAACTGCAGGTAAATAATGACACAAAACACGTGAAATGCATCAATAATTCATCTGTCATTACTTGGACCCACATCACATCATGATCCTGTCTACTTCAATCGCGCTTCATCAGCATTTGATCATCCTGTTTCTGGAATCGTAGGACGAGCAGATGTTCTATGTTGTATCCTATTTCTGCTCAGTTTCACAGCTTACACCAAGTGAGTAGCACAATGACGCAATCAAGAAGACAAACGTCCATTTGAATATAACCACACGTCAGTATGCATTGCAGCCACATATCTCATACTGGGTGATCAACATACCTCTATTGTATATATTCTGTGACGACGCTTTCAGAAAGTCCAGTAACAGCTGTACCATTTGCACCTGAGTACAAATGACTGTTTGTAAAGTTATAATGCGCCTGGACGGCATGGGTTGTCATGCTTCATATGTTTTGGCGTGATGTAGCAAATGTATAGATTCTGGAATCCTGCGCTTAACCAATTAGCCATGTGATCGCGTTGTAAGGTTGTTTCTCGGTGTTTTATTTAGAATACTATGGATGCTTTACCATGATATCTTCATCAATAATTAAAGACGCCTTTCTGCGAGTGAGCAGACCTTGGGCGCCATATGCGCGATATCTAGAATTACACAATCAGCAGATTAATCGGGTCCTGGAAAGTTTTTAAATTTGTTTAACAACCGTCATCAGAGCACCGGCGTTAACTAGTCTCTACGATACCAGTGCAATAAAACCAGAAAAGAAATTATATGGAAAACTATGCGATAGAAAACTTATTTGTTTCCAAATGAATAGAATTGCAGTTTCATTAGCATCCTACCACAGCATTATATCCCGACACAAATTTCCCTCTCTCTGCTTAATGCAGACTATTTAATGTAATGTAAACTTCATGTACCTATCGACATTGGATCACTAGTGACATAGCGTATTCGATCACACGACATGACAGAGTGAGAGTCTGCTTCGTGGTCGAAGGTGCAAGGTGAGGGACATACACGCTATGCATCATTTATTGTAAGCGGTGGAGGAAGAAATGAACCACTTAATCTAAGTGAAGGAGGAAGAAATACGTTACTCACTATACGTTTTGAAGGAAGAAATACATTTCGTAATTGTAAAATGTGGAGGAGGCAATACAACACTTACTGTAAGTGGTGGAGGATAAAAATGCAAACCAGCGCACACATGAGAGAGGCAGGAAATCCAATTTTCTGCCTCAGAGCATGCACACGATATATTTGTCAGCGTTACTAATATGAAAGCTTCTCGGGTACAGCAGGTACGATGGGTGATAGCGCGTCTACTGAAACTCCTTTACAATTATCACTTTTCGCCTTCTGCTCGGACAAACTGCAAATTGATGCATGACACGCGACAAGACGCTGCTTACCTTGATACAGGTTCCCCTGAGCGACCAGTGGGGGAGGTTTGTAGGTTTTGTATAAATCTCTGCCGCAATTTGAAACATTTCAGGCCTATCCGATTACTGTTGCCAAGTATTATGAATACATTTATCTCCCAATCAAAGTGGCATGTCAAAGTAAGGTATAACTACCTTCACCGACATCACAATCACATCAACGCATTGGGAACACTGGCACGTCACTCTGCAATTCGATTAAATTCTCCTCCCCAGTGTCGACGGCTACCTTCAAGAACTTAGCCGTGCACGTTATTCTCTTAAATCTAAACCGGAGCGCGTTGACCGACTGACCCTATCCCCATTCACAGTTTATATTCGAACATACATATGTACGACCTTCTACAGCAAACAGCACATGGGTTGCAACAATCTATTTTGCACTAAGTGACCGCTTAGCATAAATTCACTGAGACAGCCCTGGGCGACCAGGCGCTGATTAGGTTCCTGTGGACGACCCGTGGATGTATCGTGGATGGTCAGGCATAATCTATCATTTCAGAAATACATTATTCATATAATTTATTTGTATGATGCAATTTACGCATCCGATTTATCCATATATTCCGTCACAGTATTTTTGACGTTTGAGTGACCGGAATACGTGTCCCATTACAGTTAGATATTAGTCATTCCTCGCCTCGAAAATGTGTTGGCAGGCTAGGCCATAATGAGGAGTGAATCGTTTCCAACCCAGCCTTAGAACACACACCGGCGCCGACTTCTTGATGGGGGCCCATCGAGTGGGCTAAGTAGACTGTAGACCAGTTAGATTTAACAGTGGGAACCACTGCAAATAACCAATAGAGGAACGAGCCTCCATGGATGAATTGAATTATACCACAAAAGTCAGGAAGTGACTGGGATTTATATACTTTTTATTATTCGATTCATTACGAATCTTCGAAGAGCCTGCTGGTTTTTTACAGCTTTTGAGAAGGATGCTTGGAACAGCCATCACCGTGACAATCTGATTGCTTATGCCCATTATTGAGGACCCTGCTTGGTGCTGCCAACCATAGAGGAACCAGCCATCCTCGTAGAAGCCGCTCGGCGCAGCCCATCATTCTGGGGCCATTTTGGAAACGTATGAAACCTTTTAGCTACTTTTGCTTAATTGCGACACATTATGCTCGTGATGCTGACCCATAGTTTTCAATTGAGAATCCAACATTCCCAGATAAATCAATGGGGCGTAAATCGGATTATATAATGTGTCATCCGGTCGTGCGTGACGAATGTTCCACAACCAACTATACAATAATAGTCCTATGGTAAAGTTAAATCAAATACAGTTAGCACGTCGCGTTTCAAATATATTTGAACTGTATCTTCAAATGAGTGGTTGTTTATATGAGCTACTGCTACTTAAAAAGCTGACTACACAGTTTGCTCTCGAATAGATAACTTGTCACTGCTTGTTATCTGTTTAAACACAGCAACGAGAATCCATACCGAAAGCTCTGGAAGTACTGAGTCAAATTGACCTACCTCGAATATTTGTGTGACGAGAAAAACTTGTTGATGCTAATTACTGGTAAATCTGTACATAATTATGTGAATTAAATGGGCTTAATGTCATAAGACACAGCTAACCGTACATGATGAAGTCTTCAATACAGTGAACATGACAGTTACTCAATAAAAAAGCTACACTAGACATATCTGGGCAGATATCAGTTCGTCTTGGAATGTCTCAAGTATATATAGAGCAAAGGGTTAAGTGCTGCTCAGGTCTCTTTTCCCTTCAGCAGCTCTGTTCAAGAGGGGCGGGGGCACGGAATAATCACGATTGAACAGGCAATCGATTCGTCTAGACACCCCCGATAGTTCTGGTAATGCCGACATGTATCTATAACATGCAATTCGCACATCGCAAAATGAGCAATTGCTTATCTGGTGCTGTTCAACCAAACTCTTAGAAATCGTTCACCAACTCCGGTGCTAGTTGATGATTTAGTGCATCTTTGAAAAATGAACAAAACATATGGTTTGCTTATTGTTTACTCAACACAGTTTTATAACGGAAACCCGAAGATTTGATGAATCTCTAAGTAAATGCCCTGCAGAATCATATCTATGGAACCCACCTGATCATTTCGTAGGTACAGCCCTGCCAAATCATTTCCAAGAAACCGCCCTGTCAAATCATCTCTTAGGAACATCCCTACCGTTTCATTGCTAAGGAACAGCCCAGCCATATCCGCTATAAAGAACAGCCCTGCAAAATCATCTTTCAAGAAGCGCCCTGCAAAATCACATCTTAGGAGCAGCCCTGCAAATCATCTGTAAAGAACAGCCCTGCCGAATCATTACCATGTAACTGCCCTGTCAAATGATCTCTGAGGAACTCCCTCCCGAATCATTCTGGGATCGGCTGGTTTTCAGAGCCATTTTTACATTCAGTTGTTCGCGCTGCTTTCTATATATATATCACAATATTGGTTGTGGCTTGTGTGTGTGCTACCATAAAGCACCTCAAGACAATTTATTCATGATGATTTGTTCGCGGTAGTGCTATACATCCTATATGCAATAAGAGCAGGTCTCTCCACGAAGGATGCTTTACTGAATAGTGGTTGGTGATAAACAGTTTCAATATGCACCATGGATAATCATTCTGTCATCACCTTTAATGCGCTGACTCTCACTGTATTTCCTGTTTAAGTACTCAGTGGACGTAACGAGGACTTCAAATCCTGCAATGAAATTATCCACTTATCCTCTGTTCTTTTGGAATTACCGAAGTATTCGTTGCGAGTAAATTGTGAAGGTGTAGAAAAATATTCCTTTTCATAAAGATTAGGCGAGTTTGTTGTGTAAAATGTGAACAGATTTCAGCATAATGAGTTAGCTCTTAATGATGGTTTACTGACAAGCGTAATGATATGTTGCCGATTGATGCTGCAAAACAAGTGTTTAACACGCAGACGAGAAAACGTATCTGCTGACTGGTAGAAAACAGGGACATAAGTTAAGATGCGATGCATTGCTTGTAAGTAAATATGGCTCAGGTTTGCTTGGTATGTGTGAAAAAACGCGGTAGAAATTATCCACCTGCGACGAGGGCATTTGACGCGGCAATACGAACTCAACGAATTCTGCTTCAGCCCGATCGGCTTCATGGCTTGGTTAGCTGATGTCCTGTCCTGATGAGGTAAGCCCTGACTACAATACGTGTCTGCTCTTGAAGAGCACACTGTTACTGAGCAATTAATTTACACCATTTAACCGAAGTGGCTACAGTTGTCGCATGTCATTGACGTTGAATAAACCGGTTAGCTTTCAAAACAGAATTCTTACACAGCTAGTCTCGAATTATTGATTGCGTTAGTTAGTGGAGCAGCCATCGGAGCTGTATTTAGATCCTCCCACGCCGTATGTTCTCTTAAACACATGATTACGTGGAATATTGCTGTCTCTTTCCGCGTTCCAATAGAAGTCTATCTACACGTAATATGTGCCAATATTTGCCAGTTTAGATAAACATAAGACCAGTTCAAAGCATCAAATTGGGCAGATAACGTCCACCTAACGTCCGACAATGGAATTCCCTCGTTGGTTTTGTGACTTGTCTGAGATTAACCTGCCCTTGTTAATGCGATTTATTTGTCCAAGAGGATATACACGGTAGTATACATTCCTTAGATAAATGCTCCTGGTGGCTCTTTTAGGTTCCAGTGGATGAATATCAGCAGATACTACAGATTAGGGATTGCCTGAGTATCAATAAATTTAGTCTTTGGGTAAGGAGGAATGTTTACCACATAGAGGTGTAAAATAGCGGGAACATCTGCAGCTACGTACATTTGCATTTCCAACTGGGTTGGAGCTAATTGAAGTTTTATTGCCTACCGCTCTCTAAAAACAAATGAAGATAGTTTTCGGATCAGTAACTATATTTGGTATGCACGAAAATCAATGGTAATCAGTGATAATCAGTGATTTATCGCAACAGTGGAAACGAGCTTTAAAGTAGACTGTAGGGTAAGTTAAAACAAAGGCCCGATGAACAAAAGTTTTAATGTTCTTTTCATATACCAAAAAAACGGTTTAATTGTCAAATGTCTTGCTATACAGATTTGATGCTCCCTGCATTATGTAGTGATAGCGTGATATCAATAATACCTGGTCCTGTGCGGTTTATCGGTTAATCAAACCCCTGAGCTTTCATTGTCTGCACCATAATGGATTATCTTAAGGCAATACCAATGTCATGTAAGGTGCTAACAAATCATTTATCAGGCACCGGTGAAGTGAACCGTAGGTGGTATGCTGCTAACATACAGAGTTTAAATACAACCGAAGCAAAAACATACCAGTGACTCAAATAATTATTGTTGCTGGTTGGATCGAAAATCGATTGTCGCTTATACGTATACGCAACGATCCCAACACTATTTGATCATGACTAATCGACTATTTCAGTGGCGGACATAGCCTATGTATACGATTGGCACCCAAATAAATCGCTCATCACTCTGCAGTTATTGCTAAGGCTTTTTGGCTGCACAAGGCCCCCGATTTATTAGGCACAGTTTTTGCAAATGTTTTTATGTCTGCTCAGCTATTTGCATAGAAAAGCACTGTGTGATTGCCGGTGATTATAACTTTCCTAATATGTACTTGCAGTTTCATTCTGATGGTACTAATTCTAACAAGCAAGTACAAGAGAACATTTTGTATCAGTTTATATGTGAACCAACAAAAAGTAGGCATATTATTGACCTTAATATTCAACTGAGGATGCCGAAATTCTTACAAACGCAGCGATGAAATTAACACCATCTAGAAAACGTCGTAACATTCATAAAGCTAATTGGCTCAATAGAAAAGGGACTGATGTCAAAAATGAGCTGCGGGAAAACGGATCAATATGATGATCTGGTGTGTTGTTGAAGAACAGCGATGTGTAAGGCATGCATAAAAGCGGAATTGTAAAAATAATATCCGAGAACAATAAAGACAATCACATTAAAACACGCCCAAAACCATTGGACGTGAAAACGTAGTCGTCTGATAGACGTTGCCAGTATTTTAATATCAGAAGACAAATAAAGCTTCGATTTCCTTAATGTTTACTTTGCCTTAGTATTCATTCGCATAATTAATCCCTTCCCATCGCTTCCCGTAGTCGTCAAACCATCTGATGACTGTTTCGATAGGATACTCGTGAAGGACTATCGTGTCCAGGCTCTTTGACGGATTGCTGGTGTTACGATCTCGTGATCGCGCGCGCTGTCCATGTGTATCATATCCAAGCTTCAATTCACTGTAACATTATAAATTGACTGATCTGATTTTCTGCTTTTCTTAAAGGCTTGTTCGCTTTCATTCCGTTTTCTGTTCAGCTCAGCGAGTACTTAATCTAAACGCATGAGTTATCTGTAGTGGTTGTTCTTCGAGGCATATGATTGGAAGTGATTGCTGCTCTTGTTTATGACTCATGGACACAATAGCTTGCTGGATGATGAATGGTGCTGTTGACAGCAAGTGATTCTCTACTCATGTTGTCTATAAGTCTTTTGATGTTCATACACACTCCACAGTGCTTGGCTAATAACTCCTGCGCCCTCCATCGTGTCTCGGGTAACGTACATTCTGTCTGATCTAATCACAAGTATGACTCATTGTTCGCTTTATACCCGCCGAGGCAGGGCTAACAAGAATTCATCCTCGCATAAGATGAGCACCACATTACTGAGAAAATGTTTTCTTTTATAAGGAGACGATATGCTGCGATTTTCTGATATCATAGTTGCATTTTGATAATCAACACATTTCACAAGAAAAACTATATTTGAGATATTGCTTATGGCAAACAAACGTGGTTGTGGCTTAGGTCTGCAAGAAATTGCAAAAGTTAACGCGCCATGCCCCTCACTCACTTTAGGCGAAGTGCTCAGTAAATCGTGCATGGGGTTTTACAATGATATGACCAGTTAATTGTTCTTGTATCTTTATGCATAGACATCTCTAGTAACTTCACCAGATACTGCCACACCGCTGCAATGGTCGGTAGCACCGCGGAACAACATCTTGTCGTGCACGAATACACGATATTTAGCATTTCTGATGTTCTTTCTCAGAAAAAAATATCAGATTTCCATTTGTATTGGTCGCTGGGGAAACGCAACTAGTTTTCGTGAGCTCACTCTAATTGTTCATGTTTATCATTGCGTCAGGGAGGAAGTCGCTATCTATAACGAGCCATCGTGTCCGGTTTTACTGTTGAGTGAAATAAATCACGTTGCCCTCCACGACCTCCAGGATTAGAGGGATGTGGTCAGGGTAATTTATTGGCGCACTCTCTGTGTCGTAGCAAAGAACCCCATCAGGAGGCACGGCACGGATGACATGCCACATGACCAGGAGTTCATCCTACAAGGTGTGTGTCTTTCCTAGCAAAGTCTTACTTATTATGGTGACAGATAATGTGCATGTCGGTTCGGATTAAGCATCCAATACTGATTGGGTCAAACTCAAATAGATGGAGTACATAGAGCATGTGAGTCTCATTTTCTATACTTGTCATATCCTTATGATATACCCATTACATCCACCCACAACCGACCACGGTCGACTATTGTAAATGTTTTATTGACACTGGTTTCACAGCAAAGAAATCAGTGCCAACACAAAATAGCGCCTTATTAAACATAGATTCTGTAGTATTAAATTGACTGACCGTCTTGAGATGGTAAAGATAAGCCGACCCTATGATACACATATCGTTCTCCTGGAGCTGCGAATATGGCAGAGTGAGATGCCGTAATGAATTGCTGACGATAAAAAACATAATTTGTCAACACTTTCGCAGAGCCCGACTTCAAACTACACCTGGGGATCGTTTCACTGACAATTGTATATTTACGAGCTTTTTCGATGTGAGCGAATTCGGGTACGAGAAACGGTAGAGACGAGTGTGTTTTTCTCGTACGAGCTCTTAGTGAAACGTTCCCCTGATCATATTAATACATCTCATTGGTATGCATTGCTCGTGTCGAGTTTGTGGAACAGCTCGCGTTTAATTCAATTACATAGATTAAGCGCTACATCATGCATTCGTGTACACATCATTCATCCCCTGACCATTAAAGTGCATGATCAACCTCCCTACTACAAGGCCCCTTGGCGTTACAACAAAGAGCAAGCATAATGTAACGCATACATTGCATCTGCTCACAAGATCCTCCACATCAGTACCACAGCTTAAGCAGTACCGACCACGATGCGCCGAGTCTATTATTCAGAAAGCATATCTTTAGTGGACTCCTACATACTCCGTCAACAAACTGGGATATTAATTATAAAGAGCGGCGTATTAGAAAGAATATAATGCAAAGGAAATTTGATAAACTGAAACAGTAGGTGCTGAGGTTTGGAACTCTCGTTGTTTCTAAAACAACGCACATACCATATGACAGAATGCATAAATATATTGAACGGCCAGGGCAGGCCAAATATCATGTCGATTTCCACATAACCATGGAGCTTCGAGAGCCAGTACAGTTTTTGGTTTGTTCATGGACAATGATCTATAGACTTCGAAGTTCTCGCTATGAACAATTGCTCTACTAACACCTTTAATGGCCAAACCAACGTCATCATTCCTTAGCAAGTGTAAAAGCTGAATCCTGTGATTGTGGCTCATACACTGGAAACCTTAGGTGGTTAGTGAATTAAGCCCATGGTATAGATTTAGGGATTGCAAATAGGACACTTTTTGTAACAAGGGTAAGGGAAATGATTTGTGATGGTAAAAATCATACCAGCTACATCATTAAAAGTATTGGTTTGACATAATATGTTAAATGACAATGTGTAGAATGCAGCAAGTACCATCGCAATTAGACGCTGCCTCGGTCATCGCCCTGTCAGCATTTTGTCTATACAAACCATCATTGATCTTGCAACTTGCCCACTACGTCTTTGTAAGCTGAACTAGGTTTCATATGTGGCAGCACAATGGACAAAGTTACTCGAATATATGTCGTTACTGGCATATTTGGCTGCCTATAGAACTATTGAAATAGTGCACTTAAGCGGACTGTCCTGTTGTCATACAAGCGATAATATTAACGCCGTGATTTATTTGGATTGGTCTGTGGGGATGGCAGGGCGGTGGAGTTCTGCTAAGTAAAGGTGTAATGGGTGCGGCAGAGACATGGTTGTTCATTTACCGCGCAACAATTTGCGACACTGATACATTTGCATAACGTTGTGCTTATGATATTATTGAATGTGGTTGCTTGGAGATAGTTCAAGTAGCCATGACATCGTGCGTATGGTACAACAATTAAATGGGAGTTCATTCGACCCGAAAACCCTAAGGGCCCTGACAATATAAATCGTTTGATACCACCATCATGGAGGTGGTGTTCTGATAGAATGATATGTGGTTTGATTGTTTTATTTGGCAAAGGTGTTGCAGTAGAAATATTATGCGGGTTATCAAAATGTAATTGAAGGCGGTATTGAAATGATATTAGGGAGTGGAATAGGGTATGAACTGATAACTTGTATTGTAGAGGTACTAAATACATAATAGCAGAGATACGGTCTTGTAGTGACATGTGGACGCTGTATTTTAGCGAAATCAATGCACGCGTGGTATTGTGGTTAAAAGAGGATGTTGTATTGTATCAATTTTTGGATGTTGCCCTGTTGTTAAAATGCTATGCAACATCGATGTGTGGTATTGTAGTGTACCTAAGCCGTGGTATTGTAGTAGCATGGGGCGTGATTTTCAAGAGGCATTCGGAAGTGATAATGCAAGTGGGAGGAAGTGGGAGGTAGTGTTGCATAGAAATATGATGGTATATTGTAGTGAAAATCACGACATGCACATTGGATACCATACCCGTAGTTATCATTCCTGACTGAATATGTACGTGTTAATAAAAGTCAATCATATAGCACCGGTCGTTATTGATGGCATGATATTATCGTGGCAGGGTTAGTAATATAGAAGAGGAATGTGAATTGAAGAAGGGGGTGAGATGTGATATTGCAATATGTGGCGTTGCTGGCAAATCGGTAGTTCAGTGAACGCAATGCTATTTTGATTGCGTTGCGCATAGTTGTGTCGCATGGTACCTCTTCTGTCTAGCAGGACTTTTTTAACGTCATTATTGCTGTGAAATATGCTGTCATGTGAACAAAAGGACAAGAACCATGCATGATATACTGATGTTAAGTACGCACGAGGCTGCAAACTGTTATTCAAGATATTCGTTCATAATCTGGTTATTACGATCGTTCTTCTTCCATTCATGGATCAACTTCCGGCTGAAAGTCGTCTTTTTTGCCTCTACCAGATATATTGGTGAAATAGGACTGGATTAGTAGAGGTTATATAAACATGAGCGATTTAATTAGATCCATGGGGGTGATTGTGAGCTTAGTCGAATGGTCTGAATTTCAATTAGCATTGTGCACTGTGTGTTGCCTTTTAACGACCATAACAATGACAAACGTTATGCTGTATCTGTCAATAATCCGTACACATAACATAAGTGGTTTGGTAATTGACAATCTATTGGTTGTGAAACAGCCATGTTCAGATCTAGCATCGGTTTGAATAGAAGAGGTAATTGGCGAGCGCAGTAATTGGTGCAGCTAGCGCCAGCATTATCTATGCCTGGTGTCACGCTGCTTGCCAATTACGGTCCAGTTTGCTGAGATGGCCGTAAATGCGCTGGCAACGACTGAATTCGAACAAAGACATGCTAATGCCGGAATCTGATGAACCAACCTATAATGGGGGAATGGAAATGATGAGAATGTACCGCAAAAGCAACGGAGTGGTTGTTCATCTACAAGCATTCAATAACGACCGGTGCCATGTCCGACAACAGACAACAATTTGAGCTAGATTCATTTCTGTTTAGCCTTTTATTCGTATTGATGCGGTGAACATATGATTATATCCATTTACTTTTGATGCACAAATATCATTTTGATTTGGGATTAATTGTAAATGCTTTTATATGCATATAATACGACTAAGCTCTTCAAAAAGGGCACGATGACGGGATGATGCTAAATTGTTCCATGTCAATATATCAGTATGGCTTCCAACCCATTCCTAGTTATTCCATGAAGTCTCAGGCAAAAACAATGACGCATGATCCATGACAGCCCCGGACAAGGTTCGACTGTAGTTGGCAATACAATGGGCGTTCGCTTTGTCTGCCGCACAGTCGCTCCCAAGGGAGATTAATCAGATTGTGTTCGAGTTTTGGATGTCAAGATGTTTTGGAACATGCGTCATCTACGAACACACGCATTATCACACAATATCCTTTGACCCACTGGTTGAATTCTAGACACAAAGTGCATCTGATATCATCTATCCTTCTCAGGTGGAATAAATGCACTAGGTTTCTGATTTTACAATTAATAAAGTTTTATAGACAAGTTACTGCTAGATGTAGGTTCTATAGGTGAAGAAGCAGACAACTGCATGGGTTGGCAAATGTAATCTCATCCTCACATTTGGTTAATCGGACTGTTTAACATTAAACATCAAGAACGCTTAACCAGAATGAAATTCTTACCTATTCTATTATATCCTATAGTGTAAAGCTATCTTTGATACCACTTAGGTTTGATCATTTCACACTCTGCCTCGCTGGTGTCATTATGCAGGTTGATGACTTGTTTTGTGCCTATGAATAGGTTTATTCAAGAAGAAAATTTAGACAATTGCCTTTGAGGCTAACTCATTGTTAATATGAAATACCGACGATTCACTGCTTATGTGAGGTTTAATAGGTAGGCTTATGTTAGACACGTACCTGCTGAATCACGCAGAAAGGGCTCGGCCTTTCTGCAGGGAGTCCTCATGCCCGCATCACGCTATTGTCTATATGTCGCTGTACTTGTTGTGGCATGTGTGTGCTATGTCAAAAGCCTCTTAGGGCAGTTTGTGCACGACGCCTTGGTCACGGTTGTAAAACAAATGGATATTCCCCCTAGACTCTATCGGTTCGGATCTCAATTATATTAGGACTGATGTTCGCTATTCATCCTTCCAATAATGATGATTGTTCTTCCAATGCCTCGCATTAGCGAGGTAAACATCATTTACATCGATATATGAGTAGGCATTCGCAAAACTTCATCAGTTTAATTCATGATGCTATTTATTGATTGTTCAGTTAGGCATTCGCTTTGTCTGTCGCGCAGTCGCTTCCAAGGGAGATTAATCAGATTCTGTTCGACCTGTTGAATGTCAAGATGTATAGGTGCATCTCAGAACGCAATATCAAGCAATATGAGGCAATTCCTTCCAAAGTTGATTGGCTTTCGCGCAACAAAATACTGAACGCCCATCAAGCGTTCAATCCCATATGTCGAAAGTATGCCCAATTATTCTTGTTCCTTACACTAGGCTTGTTTTACCCTCTTCAACAAAAGCTCTATATTGAACCAAATTGCTACTTCAACGTAGCAAGCAAAAGCATGCTTGATAGGAAGGTAATGATCAGTCTATGATATGAAAATAACAGGAACTACTTATCAACCCTTGACCTACCCTAAGAAACGCGTACAAAGAGCTCACCCAGACTGAAAGCGGCAAAACATGGGTTTGGCTTTATCGCACGGTTCACACGATAAAGTAAATGTGGATTGAATGTTCCATGATAAAGTATGCGATGGACTGTTCCAGCCTCTGCCGTCTAACTAAAAGATCAAATTCAAATTCGGGAAAAGCGTTCGCTGTTTTGTTTATCGATGTTATGCATGTTATGTCATCCATCAACCTGACAATTAACTAATCCATCCATTTCTCATTCTCATCATATAACCATAAAATGCTAATCCAGACTGATGCTAATTTATTCCAGCTCATCTACAGCCGTCACTGGGTAATCCTTCCTAAGGATACAGCTACACTGTTTGGGTATGATATGTTTGGAATAGATGGGATGAAGATTGATGGTGCAATACAAAGTTACACGCGTAGGCTCTTAGGAGTAACACCCTGTTTGGTGATGTTTTGTCTGAGTATGAACCTAGCATTATTACGCATTCATCTCTCTTAATGCGTTTTCGATGGTGTTTTTCGTTTCGATGCTCGATAAATGAAGGGATGGTTTCAAACCCTGATACTGGAATCATCCATTTATTCACAGGTTCCGGTTTTTAACCGAAGTGTTTCCGAACAAGCTAATAATAAAGCTGTACAAATCTACTCCTATTCAAACAAGTCCTCGGTCTTTCTTGCAGTAAAAGTGATTGGACTTTGTGAATAAACCATTAATGTCTCCTCGCCAAGGCCAACCACAGGTTGCATAATGATGCGGCAAAGCAAGTGTACATATACAGCTCGATGTAAAGCAGGAATATTTTTAAAAACGACGCTGTAACATTACACAGTGGTTCTTGAATGCAAGAAACCGTCATTCAATGTAAATTTCTGCTTTTTAGGTCAGCTATGTAACGAGCAATGTCTTTAACATGTTTAAACCACTTGGGTCATTTGTAAAAACATTTCCGCTCTTTTAATTCCCCTAAATGTGAAATAGTTTGCTTGCAGCGTGTTCCCTATGTCATGTTCATCGTTTGCTTAGACATTATATGTTACGCGTAAATTTAAGAGACGTTAAAAGAAGCAACTTACGGTGCTTAAGTTGTTAATTTTAGATGAATACTTGATTCCTATGTTTTTTTTGGGATGTGATGTATTTGCTGAAACATACATAATGTTTTTTCAGTAGTAATTGTTCATTTAGTATAATGTAACATGCCGGTTTATATACAGCAGCTCTTTTGGTTATCATCATAGTGTGAGGCAGTAGGAAGAAAGGTATTGAAGACTACACCGTCCCTTTTCCCACAACACATGATAAAGTATGTTAACACACCTTTTGTCATCTTTCTTATGTAATGCGAAAGTTGCATAATATCTGATTAGCTACGTCAAGGAAGACTGATTTGCAAATATGCACCTGATCATTTGCTTTTTATTAATCGTCGTAGGCTGTATACTTGCACAGCAGGATATTTCTTGTAGGGGCTCTTCTGCGTTACTAGCTCGTTCCAATTATGCTGACCTATACCGCTACTGGAATGCGCAACGAAAAAGGTTATAGAAACTTTGCATAAAGTTGTTTATTCATCCTCGTATGGCGAAAGTTACATCGATATTACAACGAGGATACTTGACACTGCAATACGGACAATAATCCCTTAGTTGTTTAACATTTCTGAGGGGCTGATGTATCTGTTGATGGGAATTACTCAAGCTATTTGCCGTAATGGTCACACGCGTTTGCTCAGCAATGTGGACAGTGTAATGCTAAAATATTAGGTGCATGGTTGACCCATGCTGCCTACATAGCCGTGTCAGGTAATGCCCTGTCAATGTCATCATATCTCAATGCGTTGAATCACTGGTCGCAATTAATTCACCTCATTGAACTTAAGTGGCTACCATAATAGCATCCTCAATAATTACTACTTCGCACAAGCCGACCATACGGCGCCAGATATATATTCTCACTATTACCTAAGCAGTCAGTCCTTCTAGCCTTCTTCCACTGTCTCGAGAATGATGAGTGTCTTGCTTACCATTGCATTAATGTTTGCGACGTAAAACGGATGTTACCCGACGTGAATAAACAATGAATGTCTGCTTCCACTATATCCTCATCAAAAGAGATATTCAGTAACCAAAACAGAAGAATATACCGATAAATACCAGTGATGAAAATGCAAAATACCCCGAGTCTATCATATACACTTCTCGTGGACGCATTACTTATATCCAGCATATCCAGCTTTGTTGGCCGTTGAACATCGTGCTTCCTAACATTCCGTGAACGACAGTGATGGATTGAAGGCATTGTTATTACTGCCTACTGACATCGTATTAATGAAAATGATAAATTCATCGCCTATTGATAATCACTGTGTGCATACGATATCAGGACCATTTCATTAATAAGAATCGCCAAATGGGAGGAAAGGTCATGAAACCTATGCAACTGCGTCGTGCACGTGACCGAATCTGGTGATGTTATTTCCTATTAAATCTCATTGATTGTTTGCATATTTTTGTGCCTATCTATTGTCATTTGCGAACTAAGACCATTCTTGTCCTTGGCTAATGTTACTGGCCATTTTGCAATCGGATGATCGGCATTTAAAGCTATTTGCTACTTTGCTAGCGGCTCGTTCCGCAGTGTCTGAGAGTCCTTGGTCTACTGATGCCCAGACAATATCTAATAGCTTCGAGTGATAACACCGGCAAACCATTGTGTCTACTTCATCGGGAATCCACTACGTGACCGCGTCAAACATTTGATATTTAACTTGTCCTAGATCAGCATTTATATTTTTGATTTTGCCAGTCGATATCGTTGCAGAGACATACGATATGATAATTATCCCTCTGAAATCAGAAATGAAATAAAATGTATTTATTACTGGAGAAAATGTTACCAAGCAGGGTCCACTGAAGCTTCTTACAGACGAAAGAAGTCTACATTAACATTGCACATCGAAGAAAGCTCAATGGAAAAATACTGAATCTCAACAAAATTACATAATGGGCGCCTTGAGCGGCTTCCAAAAATTCTTAACATATTTCACTGGCTCCTTTCTGTATTATGGGCAAAGAGTGTGGTTATGTATTCGCCTTATCTCTGTTATATGCTACTGCTGATTGGTCAGTGATACCAAAGGCTGTCTCTCTACCGACATATGGGTAAGGCCTTCTATAAACGTAATCTACTCAGTATGAAATCTATAAAGGAGTCACATACAGGGAAATAAAGTAATAACAACAATAAAACACGGATAGATTGCTTTTATCGAGTTACGTCAATCCTATGAACATCATCGTAAGGCATTGTTACTTGAGTATTCAGTAACCTCGACCTGTTTTCGTTGAAATACCATTGGCGATGTTATCAACCTAGGGACAGTCCTCTGGTCATATTATTGATGTGAATAAAACACACCTCAGGTCTACAAGTACACAATTGTGTATTGTGTACATAAACTGCTCTTTCATCTACTCATATAATGCGGCCATCTGACCCATTAACGATTGCAGTGATTGGCCACAATTAGCTTTGTGAAATAAGCTTCGAGTATTATTTACTTTGTGCAAACGACGCCGATTGGTTACAGCCATGCGTGAATATCTTGCGCACTAAATCAAGTAGATCGAACGCAGGTGAGAAATTACTGAACAAATTTCTCGCCGCACCAGCTGAGGTGCTGAGCCCTCCAGTCTGACCTTCAGCATCCATCCCTTTTACCGGTTATAGATATGCAATGACGACCGTATTACGGGACTTACCATTGTGTCGAATCTACTTCTATCAGAAGCTGTCTTTTGCCCTTGATCAACCTCCAGGAATCTTCACTGACACGGCAGGAAATTATTTTCTTTGCACATGTTGAACACAATGTTAGGAATACACAAGCCCAAACATCCTCTTTGCCTCAAGGAGCTTTGACATTGTCCGCTGGTTGCATCAGGTTGCTGCATGTGACTTGATTGGCTGAAATGTTTGCCACATGCGTTACACATAAACACATCGCTTTAACATTGATCAATAGAAATTTGAACGGATTGGTGTATTTAATCACAATTGTACAAAGCACATAAGTAAGTAAAATGAACACATACTAAAGGCTGAAAAAACTGATTACAATCGATACCTTAATTTTTTTACTTTATCATCAAGAAACCCTGTGACGATGATATAATTAGATATGTAAGTGTATGTCTAATGTAGCATCTATAATTCATCTGATTGTCCTGTTTTATGAGATCGCTGACATCCATATAATGTGGTTTATTGGTCTAAATAACGGCACACGGTGTTAGCAGTGTAGCTTAGCAAGTAGATCACCTACACGCAAGACTACTCCCTCATCTGAATAAACCTTGCTAGTTGTTCAGAACTGATTTCTACATGTGCTTATTGCATGTGACAGTAAAAGATGTATTAACGCTCAGTATGTCTGTCTAACAACTGTTTCTTTCCTCCAGCCAGCCGGTGATCTTTTTAGTCGGTCTATTGATGCTGGGTAGGACCAGGATGTCATCATTGTCCCTTTCCGGTGAATGTTTCTTTCTGCACTAAAATTGTCTCCGTAACAGTTTCCCATACAAGCCCGTTTAAACTCTTTACTGATGCAAGCGTATATATCATGCTGTTTTCTACCACCTTACTTAAAATATGACAGGCAGTGATTGTCAAGATGATATATTACACAAAAAGCGAACAAGACCAGCATATTTGATGCGTTTGTCAACTCAAGTTCTGAAGCAAACCGCTTACAACACCAGCTGCAATATCAGTTT
Organism: Urechis unicinctus; assembly: GCA_034190875.2. Taxonomy (NCBI): domain Eukaryota; kingdom Metazoa; phylum Annelida; class Polychaeta; order Xenopneusta; family Urechidae; genus Urechis; species Urechis unicinctus. The sequence goes on from CM067345.1 coordinate 61,549,681, forward strand.
TGTCGATCTTCAGGAGACGTCATCCGACAAAACCCGTCTTGTCATTGCAACAATTTCACCGTCCTAGATTTTTTTCTTTGTCGCTTTCTGGCTCTGTTAACCACTCGACTAGTATCACTGAGAATTACGTCAAGATATAAACACATAACAATGTAATCGGCTTACGCGGTTCGCAAAGCATCGCTACATTGGGCAAATAAACTGTTTTCAAAACTATCCCATGTGATAACAGATCAAACATGATATAGAATTCTCAACGTTGCCATAACAGAACACACAATAACAGAACACATACTGAAACACAGTCGACAATGCCGACACACAGCAAAGAAAAATCATCGGCATATAGACCTCAGATAGTTGAATAGATTATCAGCCTGTAAGTTGATAGAGTCGCATGAGATGAATCAAAGTCATCCAGTGACGCCCATCAGAACAATATACCCCAAATCTGAAAATCCAATCCGTCGTGAAAAAAGTAGTGTCGCATAGAAAATAATTAATTTGCATTGCTGTTGAATCATAAGGCCAATACTAATCTTGGCAATCAGTCTCCTTTAAAGGATATTAAACGTCGACATGGGGATAAGTAGGCAAATTTATTTCCATCAAAGAATCATTAGTGCCACTGTAGCTGACAATTAAATCAGATGATATTTGCTAACTTTTCATTAATAATGCAAAATTACATAAGTACATGTGTTGTGCCTGGCTGACAGCTGAAACGCTACCGGTGCAACCGTGGCTTTTTGTATATATTTGGTGTAAATACCAGCCAAAAGATGTGAGCGGGCGCAAAACTCCCGAACATTAGCTCAGCCAAGAGGTTTTGAGCCAGTTAATGAAGATTATGACCTCATTATAAATATGTCATTAGACTCGCATATCATCTGATATCTATTTGGCAAGAAATATCCATTGTACAAAAACCTCACTTTTCATGAATTGTGTAGAATATTGGGAGTGATATGGGAAATCATTGAACATAGATGACCAAGCGATGCAGTGGAACTGTAGGCATTTAATCAATCCACACCAGGCCGTCGACGTGACTTAAATGGACACATTGTGTATTACATAATAGCATCAGTAAACTCTTCAACGCCGAATACTCTGTAGCGGGCGGCTGTTTCAGTCCGTGGATAACACATGACAGCTAGTTACAGTGCCATATCAGCGTGGATAATTTATTGCCGAGTGTTATGTTGATGTCAATAAATTTAGGACGACCCGACTACAAGAGCCAAGGTGAATCTACAATTATTGAATGTCTATCTTTCAAAAGCATGTCATCATCTAGCCGTATGTGTTCGCATTGTAAACGTAGCAATGTTGTTCATGTTGTACTTGGCGGGAATACTCCATCGACTCTTGGACTTGCTACCCTTGGCTCTCATTAATGGCCGTCACATAATTGGACACAATGTCATTCGCGAATTGGATGCTCCGTTGTTGATGTACCATTATCTGCCAACAACCATGAACGAAACCGCTTCCCTAGAGAGTCGGCTTTCACACTTTGCAACTGCATGGAATGCATTATACTGCCCTCTTCACCCTGCTGTATTGGAATGTGGGTTCAACAAAAGGGAAAACTAACTCTGTCCCATCACCGAAAAGGACCATAGAAATCCTATCATGAGTCAATGCATCATTTGGGCTCTGTTGAATTGCTGATAGGTGTTCCTCGGCCAAGATGGTGTCATTCTGGTAATGTTATGGCCGCAAACTATTGCGCTCTTTTCCAGTGAAGTTTAGGCAATTTATCCTTAAGCTTCATTCGCCCCTACCATTACTGAAACAATAATGTTTTGTAATAAACAAATGTGTCATGACTCATATTTATATATAAACCATATAATATCAATATATTGCAATGATATATATCTTACTTTGCCTTCTGAATACAGTCTTAAGTTGTCTCAGGCATCGGTTTCACATTAACTCGGCCAATTGTAAGGCTAGTATTCTGAATTATTACCAAATGATACCCTGGCATACAAAATATTAAAAGGCGTACATAATTAGCTTTATGGACAATCGCTGTTGCCAATTATCTTATTTGCGAGCGCACAATTAATGGCTTACTGGTGAAGAGTTGCTGCGTGCCTAGCAACTTCGGAAACTCCACTTCAATCAAACAAAATATGTTATGACCACTGAACA
>CM067345.1:61559446-61801946 GCA_034190875.2 Urechis unicinctus
CACATGACCAGGAGTTCATCCTACAAGGTGTGTGTCTTTCCTAGCAAAGTCTTACTTATTATGGTGACAGATAATGTGCATGTCGGTTCGGATTAAGCATCCAATACTGATTGGGTCAAACTCAAATAGATGGAGTACATAGAGCATGTGAGTCTCATTTTCTATACTTGTCATATCCTTATGATATGCCCATTACATCCACCCACAACCGAAAACGGGGCGACTATTGTAAATGTTTTATTGACACTGGTTTCACAGCAAAGAAATCAGTGCCAACACAAAATAGCGCCTTATTAAACATAGAGTCTGTAGTATTAAATTGACTGACCGTCTTGAGATGGTAAAGAAAAGCCGACCCTATGATGCACATATCGTTCTCCTGCCGTAATGAATTGCTGACGATAAAAAAATTAATTTGTCAACACTCTCGCAGAGCCCGACTTCAAACTACACCTGGGGATCGTTTCACTGACAATTGTATATTTACGAGCTTTTTCGATGTGAGCGAATTCGGGTACGAGAAACAGTAGAGACGAGTGTGTTTTTTTCTCGTACGAGCTGTTAGTGAAACGTTCCCGTGATCATATTAAAATCTCATTGGTATGCATTGCTCGTGTCGAGTTTGTGGAACAGCTCGCGTTTAATTCAGTTACATAGATTAAGCGCTACATGATGCATTCGTGTACACATCATTCATCCCCTGACCATTAAAGTGCATGATCAACCTCCCTACTACAAGGCCCCTTGGCGGTACAACAAAGAGCAAGCATAATGTAACGCATACATTGCATCTGCTCACCGTGTTATGTTTCAGAGAAAAAAAATACTTATCGTCTGTTCCATTACGTGAACACTTTGATTAATTATTTCCAAATATCTACAGTCAATCCCTATGCTATCAGGTTATATCGATTTCAACCTCATGACAAATCGATATCGGAATCATGTAAAGTACCGCAAGAAGAACGGATACATATTTTGACAAGATCCTCCACATCAGTACCACAGCTTAAGCAGTACCGACCACGATGCGCCGAGTCTATTATTCAGAAAGCATATCTTTAGTGGACTCCTACATACTCCGTCAACAAACTGGGATATTAATTATAAAGAGCGGCGTATTAGAAAGAATATAATGCAAAGGAAATTTGATAAACTGAAACAGTAGGTGCTGAGGTTTGGAACTCTCGTTGTTTCTAAAATAACGCACATACCATATGACAGAATGCATAAATCTATTGAACGGCCAGGGCAGGCCAAATATCATGCCGATTTCCACATAACCATGGAGCTTCGAGAGCCAGTACAGTTTTTGGTTTGTTCATGGACAATAATCTATAGACTTCGAAGTTCTCGCTATGAACAATTGCTCTACTAACACCTTAAATGGCCAAACCAACGTCATCATTCCTTAGCAAGTGTAAAAGCTGAATCCTGTGATTGTAGCTCATACACTGGAAACCTTAGGTGGTTAGTGAATTAAGCCCATGGTATAGATTTAGGGATTGCAAATAGGACAGTTTTTTTAACAAGGGTAAGGGAAATGATTTGTGATGGTAAAAATCATACCAGCTACATCATTAAAAGTATTGGTTTGACATAATATGTTAAATGACAATGTGTAGAATGCAGCAAGTACCATCGCAATTAGACGCTGCCTCGGTCATCGCCCTGTCAGCATTTTGTCTATACAAACCATCATTGATCTTGCAACTTGCCCACTACGTCTTTGTAAGCTGAACTAGGTTTCATATGTAGCAGCACAATGGACAAAGTTACTCGAATATATGTCGTTACTGGCATATTTGGCTGCCTATAGAACTATTGAAATAGTGCACTTAAGCAAACTGTCCTGTTGTCATACAAGCGATAGTATTAACGCCGTGATTTATTTGGATTGGTTTGTGGGGATGGCAGGGCGGTGGAGTTCTGCTAAGTAAAGGTGTAATGGGTGCGGCAGAGACATGGTTGTCCATTTACCGCGCAACAATTTGCGACACTGATACATTTGTATAACGTTGTGCTTATGATATTATTGAATGTGGTTGCTTGGAGATAGTTCAAGTAGCCATGACATCGTGCTTATGTTACAACAATTAAATGGGAGTGTATTCGACCCGAAAACCCTAAGGGCCCTGACAATATAAATCGTTTGACACCATCATCATGGAGGTGATATTCTGATGGAATGATATGTGGTTTGATTGTTTTATTTGGCAAAGAAATTGCAGTAGAAATAGAATGCGGGTATTGAAATAATATTAGGAGGTTGTATTGCGTATGAACTGAAAACTTTTATTGTAGAGGTACTAAATATGTTACAGCAGAGATACAGTCTTGTAATGAAACGTGGACGCTGTATTTAGCAAAATCAATACGCGCGTGGTATAGTGGTTAAAAGTGGATGTTGTATTGTATCGATATTTGGATGTTGCCCTGTTGTTAAAATTCTATGCAACATCGATGTGTGGTATTGTAGTGTACCTAAGCCCTGGTATTGTAGTAGCATGGGGCGTGATTTTGAAGAGGCATTCGGAAGTGATAATGCAAGGGAAGGAAGTGGGAGGTAGTGTTGCATAGAAATATGATGGTATATTGTAGTGAAAATCACGACATGCACATTGGATACCATACCCGTAGTTATCATTCCTGGCTGAATATGTACGTGTTAATAAAAGTAAATCATATGGCACAGGTCGTTATTGATGGCATGATATTATCGAAGCAGGGTTAGTACCTCTTCTCTCTAGCAGGACTTTTTTAACGTCATTATTGCTGTGTAATATGCTGTCATGTGAACAAAACGACAAGAACCATGCATGATATCCTGATGTTAAGTACGCACGAGGCTGCAAACTGTTATTCAAGATATTCGATCATAATCTGGTTACGCAACTCACAACGATCATTCTTCTTCCATTCATGGATCAACTTCCGGCTGCAAGTCGTCTTTCTTGCCTCTACCCGATATATTGGTGAAATAGGACTGGATTAGTAGAGGCTATATAAACATAAGCGATTTAATTAGATCCATGGGGGTGATTGTGAGCTTAGTCGAATAGTCTGAATTTCAATTAGCATTGTGCACTGTGTGTTGCCTTTTAACGACCATAACGATGACAAACGTTATGTTGTTTCTGTCAATAATCCGTGCACATAACATAAGTGGTTTGGTAATTGGCAATCTATTGGTTGTGAAACAGCCACGTTCAGATCTAGCATCAGTTTGAATAGAAGAGGTAATTGGCGAGCGCAGTAATGGGTGCAGCTAGCGCCAGCGTTATCTATGCCTGGTGTCACGCTGCTTGCCAATTACGGTCCAGTTTGCTGAGATGGCCGTAAATGCGCTGGCAACGACTGCAATTTATGAATTCGAACAAAGACATGCTAATGTCGGAAACTGATGAACCAACCTATAATGGGGGAATGGAAATGATGAGAATGTACCGCAAAAGCAACGGAGTGGTTGTTCATCTACAAGTATTCAATAACGACCGGTGCCATGTCCGACAACAGACAACAATTTGAGCTAGATTCATTTTTGTTTAGCCTTTTATTCGTATTGATGCGGTGAACATATGATTATATCCATTTACTTTTGATGCACAAACATCATTTTGATTTGGGATTTATTGTAAATGCTTTTATACGCATATAATACGACTAAGCTCTTCAAAAAGGGCACGATAACGGGACGATACTAAATTGTTCCTACTCAGAGTTGTCCATGTCAATATATCAGTATGGCTTCCAACCCATTCCTATTTATTCCATGAAGTCTCAGGCAAAAACAATGACGCATGATCCATGACAGCCCCGGACAAGGTTCGACTGTAGTTGGCAATACAATGGGCGTTCGCTTTGTCTGCCGCACAGTCGCTCCCAAGGGAGATTAATCAGATTGTGTTCGAGTTTTGGATGTCAAGATGTTTTGGAACATGCGTCATCTACGAACACACGCATTATCACACAATATCCTTTGACCCACTGGTTGAATTCTAGACACAAAGTGCATCTGATATCATTTATCTTTCTCAGGTGGAATAAATGCACTAGGTTTCGGATTTTACAATTAATAAAGTTTTATAGACAAGTTACTGCTAGATGTAGGTTTTATAGGTGAAGAAGCAGACAACTGCATGGGTTGGCAAATGTAATCTCATCCTTACATTTGGTTAATCGGACTGTTTAACATTAAACATCAAGAACGCTTAACCAGAATGAAATTCTTACCTATTCTATTATATCCTATAGTGTAAAGCTATCTTTGATACCACTTAGGTTTGATCATTTCACACTCTGCCTTGCTGGTGTCATTATGCAGGTTGATGACTTGTTTTGTGCCTATGAATAGGTTTATTCAAGAAGAAAATGTAGACAATTGCCTTTGAGGCTAACTCATTGCTTATATGAAATACCGACGATTCACTGCTTATGTGAGGTTTAATAGGTAGGCTTATGTGAGACACGTACCTGCTGAATCACGCAGAAAGGGCTCGGCCTTTCTGCGGGGAGTCCTCATGCCCGCATCACGCTATTGTCTATATGTCACTGTACTTGTTGTGGCATGTGTGAGCTATGTCAAAAGCCTCTTAGGGCAGTTTGTGCACGACGCCTTGGTCACGGTTGTAAAACAAATGGATATTCTCCCTAGACTCTATCGGTTCGGATCTCAATTATATTAGGACTGATGTTCGCTATTCATCCTTCCAATAATGATGATTGTTCTTCCAATGCCTCGCATTAGTGAGGTAAACATCATTTACATCGATATATGAGTAGGCATTCGCAAAACTTCATCAGTTTAATTCATGATGCTATTTATTGATTGTTCAGTTAGGCATTCGCTTTGTCTGTCGCGCAGTCACTTCCAAGGGAGATTAATCAGATTCTGTTCGACCTGTTGAATGTCAAGATGTATAGGTGCATCTCAGAACGCAATACCAAGCAATATCAGGCAATTCCTTCCAAAGTTGATTGGCTTTCGCGCAACAAAATACTGAACGCCCATCAAGCGTTCAATCCAATATGTCGAAAGTATGCCCAGTTATTCTTGTTCCTTACACTAGGCATGTTCTACCCTCTTCAACAAAAGCTCTATATTCAACCAAATTGCTACTTACACGTAGCAAGCAAAAGCAGGCTTGATAGGAAGGTAATGATCAGTCTATGATATGAAAATAACAGGAACTGCTTATCAACCCTTGACCTACCCTAGGAAAAGCGTACAAAGAGCTCACCCAGACTGAAAGCGGCAAAACATGGGTTAGGCTTTATCGCACGGTTGGCACGATAAAGTAAATGTGGATTGAATGTTCCATGATAAAGTATGCGATGGACTGTTCCATCCTCTGCCGTCTAACTAAAAGATCAACTTCAAGTTCGGGAAAAGCGTTCGCTGTTTTGTTTATCGATGTTATGCATGTTGTGTCATCCATCAACCTGACAATTGACTAATCCATCCATTTCTCATTCTCATCATATAACCATAAAATGCTAATCCAGACTGATGCTAATTTATTCCAGCTCATCTACAGCCGTCACTGGGTAATCCTTCCTAAGGATACAGCTACACTGTTTGGGTATGATATGTTTGGAAGAGAAGTGATGAAGATTGATGGCGCAATATAAAGTTACACGCGTAGGCTCTTAGGAGTAAGACCCTATTTGGTGATGATTTGTCTGAGTATGAACCTAGCATTATTACACATTCATCTCTCTAAATGCGTTTGTGATGGTGTTTTTATGTTTCGTTGCTCGATGAATGAAGGGATGGTTTCAAACCCTGATACTGGAATCATCCATTTATTCACAGGTTCCTGTTTTTAACCGAAGTGTTTCCGAACAAGCTAATAATAAAGCTGTACAAGTCTACTCCTATTCAAACAAGTCCTCTGTCTTTCTTGTAGTAAAAGGTAATAGATTTCGACTTTGCGAATAAACCATTAATGTCTCCTCGCCAAGGCCAACAATAGGTTGCATAATGATGCGGCAAAGCAAGTGTACATATACAGCTCGATGTAAAGCAGGAATATTTTTAAAAACGATGCTGTAACATTACACAGTGGTTCTTGAATGCACAAAACCGTCCTTCAAGATAAATTTCTGCTTTTTAGTTCAGCTATGTAACGAGTAATGTCTTTAACATGTTTATACCGCTTGGGTCATTTGTAAAAACATTTCCGCTCTTTTAATTCCCCTAAATGTGGAATTGTTTGCTTGCAACGTGTTCCCTATGTCATGTTCATCGTTTGCTAAGACATTATATGTTACGCGTAAATTTAAGAGACGTTAAAAGAAGCAACTTACGGTGCTTAAGTTGTTAATTTTTGATCAATTTTTGATTCCTATGTTTTTTTTGGGATGTGATGTATTTGCTGAAACATACATAATGTTTTTTCAGTAGTAATTGTTCATTAAGTATAATGTAACATGCCGGTTTATATGCAGTAGCTCTTTTGGTTATCATCATAGTGTGAGGCAGTAGGAAGAAAGGTATTGAAGACTACACCGTCCCTTTTCCCACAAAACATGATAAAGTATGTTAACAAACGTTTTGTCATCTTTCTTATGTAATGCATAATATCTGATTAGCTACGTCAAGGAAGACTGATTTGCAAATATGCACCTGATTACTGGCTTTTTATTAATCGTCGTAGGCTGTATACTTGCACAGCAGGATATTTCTTGTAGGGGCTCTTCTGCGTTACTAGCTCGTTCCAATTATGCTGACCTATACCGCTACTGGAGTGCGCAACGAAAAAGGTTATAGAAACTTTGCATAAAGTTGTCTATTCATCCTCGTATGGCGAAAGTTACATCGATATTACAACGAGGATACTTGACACTGCAATACGGACAATAATCCCTTAGTTGGTTAACATTTCTGAGGGGCTGATGTATCTGTTGATGGGAATTACTCAAGCTATTTGCCATAAAGGTCACACGTGTTTGCTCAGCAATGTGGACAGTGTAATGCTAAAATATTAGGTGTATGGTTGACCCATGCTGCCTACATAGCCGTGTCAGGTAATGCCCTGTCAATGTCATCATATCTCAATGCGTTGAATCACTGGTCGCAATTAATTCACCTCATTGAACTTAAGTGGCTACCATAATAGCATCCTCAATAATTACTACTTCGCACAAGCCGACCATACGGCGCCAGATATATATTCTCACTATTACCTAAGCAGTCAGTCCTTCTAGCCTTCTTCCACTGTCTCGAGAATGATGAGTGTCTTGCTTACCATTGCATTAATGTTTGCGACGTAAAACGGATGTTACCCGACGTGAATAAACAATGAATGTCTGCTTCCACTATATCCTCATCAAAAGAGATATTCAGTAACCAAAACAGAAGAATATACCGATAAATACCAGTGATGAAAATGCAAATTACCCCGAGTCTATCATATACACTTCTCGTGGACGCATTACTTATATCCAGCATATCCAGCTTTGTTGGCCATTGAACATCGTGCTTCCTAACATTGCGTGAACGACAGTGTGATGGATTGAAGGCATTGTTATTACTGCCTACTGACATCGCATTAATGAAAATGATAAATTTATCGCCTATTGATAATCACTGTGTGCATTCGATATCAGGACTATTTCATTAATAAGAATCGCCAAATGGGAGGAAAGGTCATGAAACGTATGCAACTGCGTCGTGCACGTGAATCTGGTGATGTTATTTACTATTAAATCTCATTGATTGTTTGCATATTTTTGTGCCTATCTATTGTTTCATTTGCGAACTAAGACCATTCTTGTCCTTGGCTAATGTTACTGGCCATTTTGCAATCGGATGATCGGCATTTAAAGCTATTTGCTACTTTGCTAGCGGCTCGTTCCGCAGTGTCTGAGAGTCCTTGGTCTACTGATGCTCAGACAATATCTAATAGCTTCGAGTGATAACACCGGCAAACCATTGTGTCTACTTCATCGGGAATCCACTACGTGACCGCGTCAAACATTTGATATTTAACTTGTCCTAGATCAGCATTTATATTTTTGATTTTGCCAGTCGATATCGTTGCTGAGACATACGATATGATAATTATCCCTCTGAAATCGGATATGAAATAAAATGTATTTATTACTGGAGAAAATGCTACCAAGCAGGGTCCACTGAAGCTTCTTACAGACGAATGAAGTCTACATTAACATTGCACATCGAAGAAAGCTCAATGGAAAAATACTGAATCTCAACAAAATTACATAATGGGCGCCTTGAGCGGCTTCCAAAAATTCTGAACATATTTCACTGGCTCCTTTCTGTATTATGGGCAAAGAGTGTGGTTATGTATTCGCCTAATCTCTGTTATATGCTACTGCTGATTGGTCAGTGATACCAAAGGCTGTCTCTCTACCGACATATGGGTAAGGCCTTCTATAAACGTAATCTACTCAGTATGAAATCTATAAAGGAGTCACATACAGGGAAATAAAGTAATGACAACAATAAAACACGGATAGATTGTTTTCATCGAGTTACGTCAATCCTATGAACATCATTCTAAGGCATTGTTACTTGAGTATTCAGTAACCTGGCGATGTTATTAACCTAGGGACAGTCATCTGGTCATATTATTGATATGAATAAAACACACCTCAGGTCTACAAGTACACAATTGTGTATTGTGTACATAGACTGCTCTTTCATCTACTCATATAATGCGGACATCTGACCCATTAACGATTGCAGTGATTGGCCGCAATTAGCTTTGTGCAATTAGCTTCGAGTATTATTTACTTTGTGCAAACGACGCCGATTGGTTACAGCCAAGCGTGAATATCTTGCGCACTAAATCAAGTAGATCGAACGATTACCGGTTATAGATATGCAATGACGACCGTATTACGGGACTTACCATTGTGTTTTTTGCCCTTGATCACCTCCAGGAATCTTCCCTGACACAGCAGGAAATTATTATCCACAAGTTCTCTTTGCACATGTGAACACAATGTTAGGAATACACAAGCCCAAACATCCTCTTCGCCTCAAGGAGCTTTGACATTGTCCACTGGTTACATCAGGTTGCTGCATGTGACTTGATTGGCTGAAATGTTTGCCTCATGCGTTACACATAAACACATCGCTTTAACATTGATCAATATTAGAAATTTGAACGGATTGGTGTATTTAATCACAATTGTACAAAGCACATAAGTAAGTAAAATGAACACATACTAAAGGCTGAAAAAACTGATTACAATCGATACCTTAACTTTTTTACCTTATCATCAAGAAACCCTGTGACGATGATATAATTAAATATGTAAGTGTATGTCTAATGTAGCATTTATAATTCATCTGATTGTCCTGTTTTATGAGATCGCTGACATCCATATAATGTGGTTTATTGGTCGAAATAACAGCACACGGTGTTAGCAGTGTAGCTTAGCTTATTAGATCACCTACACGCAAGACTACTCCATCATCTGGATAAACCTTGCTGGTTGTTCAGAACTGATTTCTACATGTGCTTATTGCATGTGACAGTAAAAGATGTATTAACGCTCAGTATGTCTGTCTAACAACTGTTTCTTTCCTCCAGCCAGCCAGTGATCTTTTTAGTCGGTCTATTGATGCTGGGTAGGACCAGGATGTCATCATTGTCCCCTTCCGGTGAATGTTTCTTTCTGCACTAAAATTGTCTCCGTAACAGTTTCCGATACAAACTCTTTACTGATGCAAGCGTATATATCATGCTGTTTTCTACCACCTTACTTAAAATATGACAGGCAGTGATTGTCAAGATGATATATTATACACAAAGCGAACAAGACCAGCATATTTGATGCGTTTGTCAACTCAAGTTCTGAAGCAAACCGCTTACAACACCAGCTGCCATATCAGTTTTGTCGATCTTCAGGAGACGTCATCCGACAAAACCCGTCTTGTCATTGCAACAATCTAACCGCCCTAGATTTATTTTCTTTGTCGCTTTCCGGCTCTGTTAACCACTCGACTAGTATCACTGAGAATTACGTCAAGATATAAACACATAACAATGTAATCGGCTTACGGGGTTTGCAAAGCATCGCTACATTGGGCAAATAAATAGTTTTCAAAACTATCGCATGTGATAACAGATCAAACATGATATAGAATTCTCAACGTTGCCATAACAGAACACACAATAACAGAACACATACTGAAACACAGTCGACAATGCCGACACACAGCAAAGAAAAATCATCGGCATATAGACCTCAGATAGTTGAATAGATTATCAGGACAAAATCCAACAGGAGAGTAGCCTACTTGTCTGTAAGTTGATACAGTCGCATGAGATGAATCAAAGTCGTCCAGTGACGCCCATCAAAACAATATACCCAAAATCTGAAAATCCAATCCGTCGTGAAAAAAGTAGTGTCGCATAGAAAATAATTATTTTGCATTGCTGTTGAATCATAAGGCCAATATTAATCTTGGCAATCAGTCTCCTTTAAAGGATATTAAACGTTGACATGGGGATAAGTAGGCAAATTTATTTCCATCAAAGAATCATTAGTGCCACTAGAGCTGACAATTAAATCAGATGATAGTTGCTAACTTTTCATTAATAATGCAAAATTACATAAGTACATGTGTTGTGTCTGGCTGACAGCTGAAACGCTACCGGTGCAACCGTGGCTTTTTGTACATATTTGGTGTAAATACCAGCCAAAAGATGTGAGCGGGCGCAAAACTCCCGAACATTAGCTCAGCCAAGAGGTTTTGAGCCAGTTAATGAAGATTATGACCTCATTATAAATATATCATTAGACTCGCATATCATCTGATATCTATTTGGCAAGAAATATCCGTTGTACAAAAACCTCACTTTTCATGAATTGTGTAGAATATTGGGAGTGATATGGGAAATCATTGAACATAGATGACCAAGCGATCCAGTGGAACTGTAGGCATTTAATCAATCCACACCAGGCCGTCGACGTGACTCAAATGGACACATTGTGTATTACATAATAGCATCAGTAATCTCTTCAACTCCGAATACTCTGTAGGGCGGCTGCTTCAGTCCGTGGATAACACATGACAGCTAGTTACAGTGCCATATCATCGTGGATAATTTATTGCCGAGTGTTATTTTGATGTCAATAAATTTAGGACGACCCGACTAGAAGAGCCAAGGTGAATCTACAATTATTGAATGTCTAGCTTTCAAAAGCAGGTCAACATCTAGCCGTATGTGTTCGCGTTGTAAACGTAGCAATGTTGTTCATGTTGTACTTGGCGGGATTACTCCATCGACTCTTGGACTTGCTACCCTTTGCTCTCATTAATGGCCGTCACATAATTGGACACAATGTCATTCGCGAATTGGATGCTCCGATGGTGATGTACCATTACCTGAGCTATGTTGAGGATTTAGGGTGAGGACCTTGCCTTATCTGCCATGAACCATGAACGAAACCACTTCCCTAGAGAGTCGGCTTTCACACTTTGCAACTGCATGGAATGCATTATACTGCCCTCTACAGCCTGCTGTATTGGAATGTGGGTTCAACAAAAGGGAAGACTAACTCTGTCCCATCACCGAAAAGAACCACAGAAATCCTATCATGTGTCATGGCTCATATTCATATATAAACCATATAATATCAATATATTGCAAAGATATATGTCTTACTTTGCCTTCTGAATACAGTCTTAAGTTGTCTCAGGCATCGGTTTCACATTAACTCGGCCAATTGTTAGGCTAGTCTTCTGAATTATTTCAAATGATACCCTGGCATACAAAATATTAAAAGGCGTACGTAATTAGCTTTATGGACAATCGCTGTTGCCAATTATCTTATTTGCAAGCGCACTATTAATGGCTTACCGGTGAAGAGTTGCTGCGTGCCTAGCAACATCGGAAAATCCACTTCTATCAATCAAAATATGTTACTAATGGACAATTGTCTCTGTATATGACCACTGAACAGCAGTTGGACGTTACACCTCAACATAAGCGGAAATGCGTTAGATATGATATCTATAGAAGAATATCGGTGTCAACATTTTCAGTACCGTTACCATCAGAGATCCTCTAACACATATGTGATCAGTATAATTGGTTCCTATTTTGATTTTATTATGCACCAGTCGTCGCTATCATCAATGCGAAATGGCGCAGCATAATGAAGCATGCTGATGGCGTATCGGTAAGGTTTAATGCCTGTTAATACATGGATATATTTACAGCGTACAATATACACGCAGTTGTTGAACCAGTGCATTGAAGTGGATGTTTTGAAACAGGCTTTAGATCAGTTTTAATTACTTATAATTGTACGAGATCATTAATGTTTAACACCTCTACCAAAAGACTAGTCCTGTTACAGAGCGTGACGGCGCTTTGGGCGAAAGTGCTGCGCGATTCTCCAACAGCCAGTCGATCAGTTCAACCCATTTTAAATGTCATACAAGCCATCGTAAAGTCATTTTACGACATTGTCCATGAGTGTCTGGCGGTTCCGACGGGTCTTCTTTAAGTCCTAGTAGTAGCATTACCAGTTGTATATACAATGCTATCAATCTTATCCAGAAGTCCTTACAGAGGTAGGTGATCACAGTACAATGGACCAGCAATTATCGTAACCGCTAACCTTCTCCAGAGGATAAAGCGAGCCTACTTTAGGTTCGTTTATGATATTTACTGCTCACCATATACCAATTAAAGCAACTAACAAGTCCGATGCATCAAATGGTTGGTGCTGTTGTTCAACGTAACACAAGGCGCACGGGGCTATTTGAGTATAATTCGTGTCGTTTTTACACGTTATTGAAATTATCAAAGGTTTGAGATTGTGAACGAACGTCGGGGGTCAATCTCATGACCTACTGTTTTAAGCACATCTTATGACCGCGTTATCTCCGAACATTATATCGCACATATTGCTGAGAAGTCAGGATATCTCGGACAATAACTACTGCGGCCACATTCAGTGGAACGATATTTTATGAGGTCCACGACCCAGGAACAGGAACAGAGATTTAATTCCTAAATAATTTTATTGTTAGCTAAATTCTCTGATGCCAGAAAATAGGCCAAAATAAATTTATTCGAAAGGATATGCTACATTCACAGTAAACGTATTTTATACCATTGGTGCATGCCTAAGAACGGCTATTGATAGAACCTCAACATTCATTTTGTTGTGTCCACGTAATAGCTGGCCGACTACTTGCCTTTATCATCTACCGAAGCACATTAAATACCTTATCTATGGATCCGTAATGGATGGATATTGTCACTATCGTTAAATCACTCGTTTCTTAGGGATGGGAAAATAACTTAGATGTAGTAGCTGTGATCTAGGACAGGCTAAGTCACTTAAAGAAATTATGATGAATTACCGACATGTGACTCCGACTTGAACGATAAATTCACCCAATTCATGTACTGAACCATTATTATACGGACCAATATATGTTCCCGTCTAAGTGAGCGAGATAAGCTCTGGTGAGTTCAGAGAAGTCGTAATAATAATAATGAGACATCATAACTCCATTGTGGTCACACAGCTGATTTAGCAACGTGATAAGAAGATGTTTGTTGGTTATTGGCACATCATTAATATTCCATATAGACCTTTGGAAGTTAGCAACACGATTCTTTGTATATTATACCAGTGTCATACTAGGCCAGACTAACTTCTGTTCATAACGGCCCATCTACAGCCGTCGCTTGAAAATCCTTTCTAAACATTATCGCCACACTGGATATAATAAAATTCGGAAGAGATGTGATGAAGATGGGTGGAATAATATAATGCTACACGAGACGGCTTTACAGAATGAGAGCTATAAGTACTTGTTGATAGGTAAGTTGAAATGCAACTGTTGCGGCATATGGTTCGTAACAAGGTTGCATGTACATTTAATTTTATTCCGGCTTGCATGAATAAATTTTCAAATACTTACGTTACAAGCAAGGGAAGTACAAGTGTGGTCGAGCGGTAAAATTTCACTCACGTGCACTGACGATGTTCATTTACCGGGCCGGATGTAAGTTGAAAGGAGAAGGTTAAGGTGTGGCAACCAAACAAGGTGATATATGACAGGCAACGTTAATGCTTCGATGGTAGTGAAGTCAATCGGACCTGTCTTGTGAGGCTCATAACAGTATAGACAGAGATGATATATAACAGGCAATGTGATGGGGCAGGTCAGGCTGTGTACCCGGATCACGCGATGGATCATCTCTTACAAACGAAAGCCACACAGCACGCGGCGCATGTACAACAGTAAAGGCAAACAAACCACACAGCACGCGATGAATGTACAACGGTAAAGGCAAGCAAACCATACAACACGCAGAGCATGTACAATAGTAAACTCAGGCAAATCACTAAGCACGCGTTGCAAACAATACTTTTAGGTCAAGCAGTACATTGCTACCTCATAATTCAGTTATCAAGTTAGATTACTTTGACTGAAATATGCCAGCGAGGGTCCCCAGCAAATAGACATGGATAAGGAAAGTGACAATAGTAACTGCTGTTGACAAATATGACAGTGATATTGTGTGAAATAACTGTATGGTTGACGCATCCCTATGCATGTCCTAATGAGACCAGCTTTGTCTCAGCCGTCGCCTGTAACAGCTCATCAGGATTAGTTAACTAAGTGTCCTGCTCTGGACACCAAATTGATAAGGGCACAACCAGTCATCACGATATCACCCCCTTTAACCTAAGCTGCTGCTCAAGCTGAATCCTCAATAACTAAGCCGACCACGTACCGCCACACTTATATTGGCACTATAAGTCTTGGTTTGGTTACGTTCACCTTGAATATACCGGATATTTCAAAACATGCCTTATCCAGCATGCGCCGCAATACGTACAACGCGCTGAAACCAGTGTTTAATGCCTTCGCCAATTTAATTCCCACTCAGGAAGAAGGTGAAAATAAACAAATACACTTATGTTGGGCAATCTTTACTGGACAATATCCGAGTCGTGCAAAAACGCAGTTTGCGTTTAAAGGGTTAGTAATGGCTAAAATGTGAATTTTCGGGATCATATAGAACGCGATTTTCTTATCAATAACTTGTTTCTTTTTTCGACCTGAGACGTAGTAAACAAGAAATAAGCAAAAACAAACAACACATTCCGGAACTTCCCGACCACACGCCAAAGATGAACGAAGGCACTGTGACGTCATATGTCACCAGAAGATGTTGCCACGGACGCCGTTTCTATTTGCGAACTAGCTGTCGTACTAATTAATCGCTATTTACAGAACTCATCAGCGTTTTATGATCCATGGTTTCTTGAGATTCTGTGATATTACCCATCCTTACATTTCCCTTATGAAAGTCGAGTTAGAATACATTAGTTATGTTTCTGTGCTGATTTTGAAAACAAAATGTGAAAATTGTCGCAGCAGTGGAATGCTGACTTTCGAGACGTTTCATCTGTGGTGGAATATACGGAAAAAGGGTTTTAAGCTATGTTCCTTCCTCGTTGACAATTAAGTCATTAACATATCGGTAGCCTGTTTCCAGTACTGGAACTCTAGCTGTCACTTGTTCGCTTGGGAAAGTGGTCAGAATTTGCACTTGCCCATTGACAAAATTGACATGGCCGGTTGTGATCATAGTGGGCGGTTCAAGTTTTATAAGGCTGTTCCACAGATACCACATACATTTGTCTCGTCAGGCTGCCATATGTAGATGTATGCTTGCCAGACAGTAGCTTGCACTTGTCCTAGCCAATCTTGGGCGATACCCAGTGCTCAGCCCTGGCCTACTGTCAAATTTGCTTCATATAACTTTACCCTTATGTCTTCCAGTCTGTATCATCACGGTGCGAATATGTGAGGCCCAGTACTGCAATAATTTGCATCTAACAAGACATAGTGAGCATGTTTTCCCGAAGGAATTATGTGTATGTTTATGCAGGATATGTAGAGGGAATGATACATTTCTCAGCTAGTCCTGGCCTGCTCAAATTGCAGAAATCCGGGAATGAACCAGGAGCACTACCCTGACAAGGAGGTGGATGAGTGACAGCATGTGGAGAGGTTTCTTCTTTAGATGAGCCATGTAGTAATGTCTCTAAAGGTGATGATGAATGATGGTGGTGGTGGTGATGGGGTAGGGGAGGGGTGGTGATGGAGCTGATGGTGGTGGTAGAAGCATTATATTGGTGGTTGGTCTATTGATATTTGCTTCTTTTTACAAATAATATCTAAGCTCTGTTTATTTTTCAGCTTTCGCTTCAGCTCAATCAAGCTTGTAACATTTAATTTTACCTGTCTGCTAACAAGGACATAACTATTCCTTATCATCATACTTACAAAAAATAAATGGTGAATATTGGGGATGAAATTCACTTTCAACATCAAAGGTCATTTCAAATCCGTAATGTATGATGACGAACAGACATTGCAGTTTAAGATGCTATCGCCCAAATGGCACCACCGTGCCTAGCACACAGTGGAATTGAACTTGCCACATTTAGGCAGCAAGACAAACATCCCTGCTGCTAGGCCACAGCTGCCGGCCCATCATCTTAAGCATTATTGGTTAGGTTACCGTCACGATATGACCTCTGATGTTGAAGGTGATGTTAAGCAACAATATTAACCATTTTTATTTTCAAATCATCCAGCATCTGTGAGGCTTAAAGTCTTAATTTGAATGTCAAATGGGTCTAAGGTAAGCTAAGTTGTGGTAAAACTCAAGACCTGCTTTATGCTTCCTGTTTGTGGTGTGCTGAGAACTTATCTTGTAAATATATATGTTGGACTGGTATATATATTTGCCATTTCCATTATCACGCACAAGTGAATAAGAACCAGACATTTTTGGTAGATGTGAGCAGAATTGAATAAGCATTACTTGTATAATGTGCCCACGAAATTAAATCATGATGATATCTGTGCAATGACACAGGATTGATAAAATACCCTGCCAAAAATATTGAATGACTGTTAACATACCGTAATTTGAGTGATACAACATCTTTTGTACAATATACAGGATACAGGAGCAAGATGTATATGCCCTGGAGGTATGTCATGATTTTGGAATTGATGCTTCCTATTATTTTATGTATATGGTATAATAAATAAGGTGGACTGCACTAAACTGAATTTTGTTACTGGTTGTCAACATTGTGTAGTATCATCTATAGGTTCTAATATTTTTGAGAAAAGCTTAATGTAAATAACAGAATAAGACACATTATGGTTTTTTCCCTTTATTATTTCAATGCGTGCAATTTGAAACCAACATAAACTGATTCGTCCTTGGGAAAAAACTTCTTTTATTCTTAGTACAGCACAGACTGACAGTGGCACTCAGTGATGTCTGCCTAGATACACCCAGAACCATTGTACCAACTGCCGATATGCCGTGAATTGGAATAACCTGCAATATAAAGATATCTTTACAACTATTCATTCAGTAAATGAAAATTTTTTCATCGGGTATCATCTGAAGAGACCATTTTGTTAGTATACTCACTCATGCTGAGTAGCATCTTCCTTCTTGTACCTCTGGCAATAAGCACTATATGTTATTTCTAGGGACACAGGCACCCGGGGACAAATCCTGGGTGTGCTGTAATACAGGCCACACCCATAGATTGTACTTAGTCGAGAACTTGCAGAATTTTGTGAAAGCATATACTCTCTGCTAATGTAAAAATTTGCCCACATGAGCATCTAGTACAGGGCATATTTACAATGAATAGCTATTTTGTTAGCCAACAAATAAATAAATTGACATTAAACATGAATAAGAAGATGAGCTCAAGAAAGACCTAAGAGCAGCTGTAAAATAAAGAGTAAAATATCTGCAAATGGTAGGTAAATTATGTGCCATTACCAAGTGCTGTTACCCAGTCGGCTCAGGTCCTCTTCTTTTTGAGGAGAATTTGCTGGCCTGGTCTTAGCTGGAGGCTTAAACCTTTATGGATGTATGCCCCCACAGGCTCCTAGTTCCTGTTCTTGGTGAGAAGAATACTCACTGCTTTAATCCAGCTCATCGCTTCCATCAGAATATGAGGAACATGAGGACATATCGCTCCTTTGACATTTGATGAAAGCAAAATATGATGGCAGTTATGCACTGTACTAGGTTTAAGTAATAAAAATAGACCTGATGACGACAAGATAAAGTATGTATGATTAAGGTTGGTACCCCGGGTAATACAAATAGATAGTGTAAGGCGTTGAACTCTTTCAAGGCATATACTATATGTAGCCATGAACATATGGCACCGAACTTGGACATATGACGTCACAACTCAGGAGCAAATGGCCGTTGATTTTTGCACATATGCCAAAACGGTCCGAAAAAATCGGGTGAAAAATTGAAAAAAAACCCACAAAATGACATTAATGGACGAAAATATTGTCGGAAACGTGTTTCACAGGCTGATATATACCTGATAACATTTCGACTAGGGAGTCGAAAAAAGACGTAACTTGCACTTTTACATTAAAGTTGGCCCACACCAGGCTTCTTGTTCGTTACCTAAGTCTATTTAGTAGATGCCTGTGAGGTGGTCAAATCCGCGTAAAGAACACGTAGAATGCCCGCAGACCACGTGTAAAGCAAGTGACAGCAACCTCGCTCAGGGATGATTTCTTACGTACTTCCTACCGGCAACAGCTCCGTGCGGCCCTCAAAGCATGCGACCACAACTTCGTAAGGCGGATGATTTCTTACGGGCTTCCTACGGGCCACAGCTGCACGGGGCCAGTAAGCACCTGTAGGCATTATATTTGAGTAAAGATCAGTCAGAAATGCTTTAACTTGGGACACAACAAAACGAACATTGTTCTGTCTTGTAGATACCGTCATCTGTGAATTGCCTGTCGAATACTGCATTATCATGATATGCACGCCTTACATTAGCCTTTAAAGCCAATAGGCGTGGCTGGTATATAATTTTACTATACATTGCATCCCAAGGAATGCTCATTTTCATCACCCCTATGTCCCCATTCTTGTAACTGGCTGATTGAGTGACTGTTTATCGACACACTGCCCTAGCTTACGCCTGGTGGTGTCCTGCCAATGACCAATACAACCCGCCCAACGACTGGAGCAATTACTCCTGTCTTATTCTTTCAGAGGAACACGTACCTCGTCACCTCGCGTTAAAACTTCTTGAAATGAATGATACAATGTTTGCGCCACAGGAGAAAGTATGGCCATCTTATAAATGGTCACCTCAAGCAAATGACAATATGGCTATCTAATGAATAGGTACCTCAAGCAGATGACAATATGGCTATCTAATGAATAGGTACCTCAAGCAAATGACAATATGGCTATCTAATGAATAGGTACCTCAAGCAGATGACAATATGGCTATCTAATGAATATGTACCTCAAGCAAATGACAATATGGCTATCTAATGAATAGATACCTCAAGCAAATGACAATATGGCTATCTAATGAATAGGTACCTCAAGCAGATGACAACGCGGCCATCTAATGTAGTAAGTCTACATCAAGGCACCCTTTGTTTTTCCATGATAAACTGCTTAAACAATAGGGTAGAAATTTGTGAATTCGATGATAGCCATGAGTGATTATGATCCCCATGAGAGCCAGTATTAGCACTTTGCTTCTGCATGGAATTGATTATATTTGCCTCGAACAATACCCCGATGGTGTAAGACGATGATATTTCGCACCTCATTTATGGACGAGGTGGGGGGCAAATGACGGACGAAAATCTGTGTCATGTCATCAGAAACCCTTCAAATCAATAAGTGTCGGGCTTTAGTTTAGTCTTCGGTAGAACACTTGCTATGGCTCTCTTGTACATTTATGCCTAATGATCTTCCCACAAAATACTAAGCCACGCAAGTTAGCGAGGATGTCCCTCTTGACATTGGACGGCACATGCTCATATTCATCTTCATAAACAGCTCAGCTTAGTTCACCTGCCGACGTTAATTAATCTGCGTGTATCAATCTAGTCCGCTGATTAACCTGATATCTATGGGTTTCCACCTGAGTTGTCATCTACGTATTCTAATACCGTGGTGCCCTCCAGATATTTTGCCTTAAACCTTAACCAGTACTTCACTTGAACCTTCGGTTACACATATGTCCATGCTGCAATATATTCATTATGATATTCTATGCTTGATCGGACTCGGTTTTAGCTTCATCAGGTTTTCCGTGCTGTAATAAACTCTGCATTATATTTATCTGTTTTGTTATGCAGAAATAATCTTTGTTCAATTGTCTACCCTGGAAATAGCTACAACAAAAGATGAAGGTTGATGATTGCTTGACCGCCTCAGAAAACCGCAACTCAGCGAAACTAACTACGAGCCAGTTTTAAACGGTCTTTGTTGATAATCCTCAGCTCTCAAGTTTATTGAACTGCCTTCTCTGAGTTGCTCTTCCGTGACTCTATCACTCACCCGGTACCAAAATCAAGTATCTAGTTGGTCTCGGTAATCACAGAAAAAGAGAGAACAGAAAGACATGACATATTCCTGCTAGTGAATGGGAATATCATATTCCCACAGCCTGAATAATCCGTTCGGGAGAAGCTTATTCCATATAATACAGCTTGATATAAATATGCATAGAGGAAGATATCATCATCTACCATCAGAAGAGTGTCATTCGTATTAGGTGTTTTCAGTAGCATGTGATGAGGGTGTGTAATAGCGGAACGCTGATTTATTGTTGCCGCCCCCCTCATATCATTTTGACAGCAAGTTTTGCACCTATGTTAACATTCACAAAGTTTCCATATACGGTTTTTAGCCCGACTCACTGCCACTCACACCTCATTACAACCGTGTAATGTTGTGGATCTCTGTCGACCTCTTTATGACAGACAGATGCTTGCGTACGTGACACATGGATAGTAACAGAAACATTCGCGTTGCTGTAGCAAGCTTTTCACAGCAGAGCACGGTTGTGACGCTATAACGGATCATGACCTTACTGCGCGACCTCGTGTTAATGTCGTGTTTCATTACAGAGCAACGCCATAACGCTGTCGTCTTGTATAAGGTAACTATTAGAACAAGGAAAAAGGAATGGTAATGGGCCAAGTTTGTGATTTAGGCAGATAACCAGACTAACACTACACTAGTCGGGATAAATGTAGTCATTGTATAGAGTACCGAAAACAAGATAAGTCCAAAATGCCTATGTCTTTTCTTTGGTCAGGAATTGCAGTTAGCAAAAACGACCAATAAAAGTCTCATTAGGTAGGGGTCAGTCATGTAACGAAAATTCCATGATTGTCTTCATTAAAACCGTAACTAATTGGCAAACCGCTACCTTTTTTGAAATGATCGTTTCAAAATAGCATCATTGCATTAAACAATGAAAATGAGAGATCGAGAATAGGGTCGTTTTAGACAACGCCAGTGAGATAAAGTCGACACCGACCCCTGGTCTTGATGCGGAATGCACTGTTGTTCAGCTGCCGTTAACCATGTAAGTCTTTCTCCTAAATTCACCCATGACCGCATTACAGCATTGCGACTGAGCATTTGGTACGTTAGTCAACAGAGATTGGGAGTACCGAGACTCCTAATGGAATTATTCAAGCTCAACTAAGTAAGTGGGTGTAGAACAATGGTACACGTTGCTCTGGACAAATTCCTGCCATCGACACTAGCAAAGCATCAGTAATTTTACCTGAAACAATAGCTTCGTCACTTAATAGGGCGTAAGAATTGTTTCATTGGCGATGCTCAATGCGCCTGTTCTATACTGCACGGCATATTCAGTAATAAAACAGATTGAATGCCACTGTTTTATTATCAGATACCGCTTAGGTGACTTCATGCTGTACCTACCGGTGCAGGTACGGCGTAATGCTGTATTATCTGCGTATATCGGTCTAATGCTTATTGTTCCGGATTATGCTTCTCATGTCAATGTTTAGAACACCCTATAGACGTCTAAGGAATACAACAAAAATGGAAAAGACAACAACAAGGAAACATGCTTGTGGCCGACTAGGTCTGACAATTTTAGTGCCACTGTCAAACAAATATCGTAATCATGACATATTGTACAACCAACGCCGCAATATATATATATATATATATATATATATATATATATATATATATATATGCTCAAATGCGACAGTTGGGCGACAATTTCACAAGGGTCGGGGGCCAATTGGCTCCCAACCCTTATATCTGGTGTCTCCCAAAGTTCAACGCTTTCTGCTGATTCCGTGTCTGTTTATATTCGCTCCAAATTTTGACAAACTGTAGTTTGAGTACTACTTAGGTCTGGCGATCAGTTTTGTTATTCTATAAGCAGCGACATTTGTTTTATTGCATTTTGATGCTTTCAAATATATATCCAAATTGTTGTCAACGCGCGACGGTTGGGCGACAGTCAGTGTTTTGTGAATTATAACAAATATACGGGGTATATGTTTACGAAATACTCAGTAAAGCCTGCAAGTGTCATTCTTAAAAATTGACCATCATGGAAAGGCGTGAATTATCTTTATATGTAGTGATCGGGAGTTTTCAGTATATATTTTGACCATTTTTCGCTCTTTCAGGCTCCCACTAGTTTGCGCGCCTCTCGGCGGAGGGGTTACTACGTTTTGTAATCAAGGTCAGGTGAACGGAATTACATAGTGTGCTTCCATGCCAAAAATAGTCAATTAAAAAACTGAAAAATGTTAGTACTATTCTAGTGTCAAATGACATTTGTTTAGCTTTTTTGTTTAATATTATCAACGGCATTCCAATCATTATAATATGATGAGTTACCTCACCAGTACCGGTCATTTGTCTTCGGTCCCTTGACCGCTGCATAGCAACCGCTCTGCGCGATCTGACCTCGTTTCCGCGCGGCTCTGAATAATCTAGGCGATTCAGGTTACGTTTCTGGAGCCGTGGGAGGGGAGGGATACTGTACATGCTTACCAATTCAACTGATATCATGAGTTGATTTAGATTGGAATGTGCAGTCGGGGCAGGTGTGGCTATGTCAAACGCCATGGGTCGCTCGATATATCTCCTTCAGAACAATGACAACGCAGCGTTGTTTGTCTACTTGTAAATATCGGATAGGTGTTAGTACTGTGTATGGATAGCCGATACGTGATCCAAATGGCTTGCCTGGCTATCCGTGTTACTGCTATAAATTGGCTGCCTAGCGCTTGGCTTAAATAATTATTTAATAAACATATTTAAGCATATTCTTAATACTTCTCTCCCAAACTAAATTAAAAAAAAAAATTAAAATGATGTCGAAAATTTATAGGGATCTGGGGTTCGAAACCACGACAAATAATATTATGCTAGCCGAGATGTCCTCTTATCCGTTTTGACTTTCGATTAATGCACAGTAGTATGTATTTAATAGAACAAAAATACGACGATGGTGACAATGAAGATGGCAATGATCATTCCTTTCGTCCTCACATTCCTCACCACCACCACCACCATCACCACCCCCACCATTATCGTCATAATGATTCAGATTTTAATGAGTTTTGCGAGAATGTCCAAACGTTAGAGTTTGACTTGTTGTCAGTATTAATGGAGATAGAGCCTTTATTAAAGAAGTTAATGAGTGTCCTTAGGAGAGAAAACAACAGGAAATCATGCCTCGTTCCTTTATAAGTGATGCAATTCCATACGGTACAGATAGTACCCCGGCCCGATTACGTTCTGCTGATTCCATTGGTGACAAACGGTGGTAAGCCAAACCGACGCGAATTAACCTTGGACGCACGATCGCGCCGGAGTCGCAAAAGTTCCCCACTTCCCTTCTTGGTATTTTAGTTATTTGCCTATATGTAACTGATGTTATTAATGTAATCTAGGCCACAGTGATGTTGGAGATGTAGCCTGGATGCCAGTGCCGGGGGAGATGTGGCCTTGATGACAGTGATGTTGGCGATGTAGGCTAAGATGCTTATGTCAGTGATGCATCGAAGTTACCAAGGTGTAAGTGACAGAAAAGCCTGTCAATGTAGATATGTATAATAGTTGTTAAGGTGACTGCGGAGATCTACAGGATACAGGACAATCAGGGCTGCCGTGAGTTCATATGTGCATGTTACAAACTATTTCGCATCTGAAATATTCGTTATTCAGTGGAATTCAGCGGAACGAACTTTGTAGAAGCTCTTATAGATCCCCAGTATGTACAGAAGAGGTGGTCAGAACAGACCTGTAAAGCCAGTTCAGAGGCGGTTTACGCAGAAAAAAAACATAGCGATGGCAAGCTGAAGCTTGAACACAATGATCATGGCGGTATTGACAGAGATATAAACGAAGTGGTGTGAGGTTTAGCTACAGATGCAAAGCCAGGGCAAGGCAGGTTTAACACGATACACAGGCAGTGATGGGGAATTATAGACCGATCCTCAACAGCCAAGAAGGGGGATTGGAGACTCAAAGTGATAGGGAGTTATAGACCCATACTCGCATGCTGTGGATGGTAGTGTGAGACCGACTCTCACATGCAGGGAAGGAGAGTTACTGACCGATACTCGCATGCGGTGAACGGTAGTTACAGACCGACACTCACAAGCAGTAGAGGGGAGTTATAGAGTGATACTCACAAGCAGTGAGTGGTTGTTAGATACCGACACTTATAGGCAGTGAACGGTAGTTAGATACCGACACTCACAAGCAGTGAATGGTAGTTCGAGACCGACACTCATAAGACAGATACTCACAAGCAGTTAAGAGGAGTTAGAGAACGACACTCACCGGCAGTGAAGCGTTACTGACCGATACACGCATGTAGTGAATGGTATTTGAGACCAACACTCACAAGCAGTGAATGTTAGCTACAGACAGGCACTCATAAGCAGTGAATCGTAGTTAGAGACCGACACTCACAAGCGATGAAGGGTAGTTTCAGACCGATACTCACAAGCAGGGAATGGTAGTTACAGACCGACGCTCACAAGAAGTTATTGGCAGTTAAAGACCGACACTCATAAGCAGTGAAGAGGAATTGCAGATTGATACTTGCATGCAGTGAATGGTAGTTGGAGACCCCTGACACAAGCAATGGAGAGGAGTTACAGACCACACTCACAAGTAGGGAATAGTTGTTAGAGACCAACACTCATAACAAGTGAATGATAGTCCGACCCTCACAAGCAGTGACTGGTAGTTAGAGAATGACACTCACTAGCAGCGAATGGTAGTTATAGACAGACACTAACAAGCAGTGAAGGGGAGTTAAAGAGCGATTGTCGCATGCAGTGAATGGTAGTCTGAGACCGACACTCACAAGCAGTCATTGGTAGTTAGTGACTAACACACACAAGCAGTGAATGGTAGTTACAAACTGACTCTCATAAGCGGTGATTGGTTACGGAGCGAAACTCGCAGGCAATGTAGGAGTTATAGCCTGATACCAACAAGCAGTGAACTTGATCAAATAACTGATATACACAGGCTGAGGTGGGGTTTTTAGACTGATACACAAAAGCAGTAATGGCGAGATATATACCGATACTCACAAGAAGTGATGTGTAGTTATTGACCATTATTCTGGATACTCACAAGCAGTTTACATACCACATACTGGGCGTCGGTGTTTGTATTTGGGTATGTGTGTTTATGTGTATGTTAGTTAAGGGCGTGTTTGCGGGGAGAATATGTTAATTGCAACTTCATTACGCTGTAACATTGGTGACAAAGCTGCCGCTGCAGTAATAGTTCCCACCAACGAAAGCTATAATCCTTCTGACGACAGCTATATACATTGGATATCACATTTAAGATGGTTGCGCAGATCCTATCTAACATATTATTGAATAACATAGTAACTGTGTTACTGTCGGCATGGCACTGTCGGTACGTCCATTCTCAGCTATATCGCCTCAATCCGGAAGATATCGTATGACCAGCATTCCGAGCCACCCTACCGTATTTGTTTTTATTTGAGAAAGACCCTTTGAGCTTTGTTGTATGGCTGATATCAACCTCAGCTTACTATTGCAAGCCTAAAGGGTTTCTCCAAAATGCGGGTCGTGTTAATGGTGTTTAATTATCATGAAATCGGGTTGATTTAAGATAACATTACCCCGCCCCGCCCCCTTCACATGTTACTACATCCCCCCATAGAGACACAGATGTTCTTTGTCCACTGTCCGGTATACTTCACGAGACCAGCCTCAAGACGCCTAATATTGCCTCATGAATAATGCAGCGATATCGAGAACGAGGCCAGTAAGGGCAATCAGCAGCCCCTAAGTCGCCGCACATGTAAACAACACGGCGAAGATGGCGAGTAAGCGTGATTTGTCTCTCGTTCCTTTCTTATCGTTCGGGTTTGTCGAAACCTATTTATCAAATACTTCGGATGCTTCCGGGAAAAGAAACATCGCAAAAGCCATGAAATATTTTGATGAGGAATATGTCCACAGCATAACAGGTAATTTTATCATTACATATACCTACATGGTCGGCGACCGCTTGGCATCTGGGCGCTTGCCGGTGGCGTTGATAGAGTTGTTTGGAGGTGTGTTTAAGTAGTTGATCGCTGTTCATTCAGGACGGATAACACAGGATAGATGCTTATTTGATCATGTTTATTTCTCCAGTGGAAAAGCTTGTCAGTAACGGCTGTGTCATAAAGGGAAGATGCCACAGATCCCAGAAGAAAAATGTAGATGCCCACTCAATTGAGGTATGACATCTCGACCTGAATACATGTCTTACTTGCATGGTTATTGTGGCCCATAAATGCATGTGGTTACTGTCTCTAAGCATGAGGGAAAAAAACTCGACTACATGGTAGTGGTCAAAATTAGTAAACATTTTTTATTGATCAAAACTGAAGATAAGGAGAAAAGATGCTGCTGTAGAATTGTTTTTGACAACAAATGGTATGCATGAAGGCATGATGATTCACACTTATATAATCCTCACTAATATTTCCTGATTATACAACCATTAAGATACTAATCTGGCATGCTTTTCCATTTCTTGCAGAGTTAAGAACATATCCACTGCATCGCCCCGATAGTGATAATAAAATCCACACCATGTGGTTGGTAGTGCATGGATAAAATTAAGAGGTGAAATGTTTCAAAATATCTGCAAATTCATGCTATCTCTATGAATTAACTCAAAAACAAGTCAATCAATATGAAATCTTAGAAATAATCATTGAATGCAATTGATATTCCCAATGATGGTTTTTTAACAGATCACATTATCTACAGAGGAGCCGACAGCAGTCCTAACAGCCTCCTGTAGCTGTACTATAGGCCTTAGTGGTCAGTGTGGGCATATTGGTGATGTGCTCTACCAGATGGCGAAGTTCAAGTCC
This sequence comes from Urechis unicinctus, assembly GCA_034190875.2. Classification (NCBI taxonomy): domain Eukaryota; kingdom Metazoa; phylum Annelida; class Polychaeta; order Xenopneusta; family Urechidae; genus Urechis; species Urechis unicinctus. The sequence continues at coordinate 61,586,735 of CM067345.1, forward strand.
AGGGGATTCAAAGTCATTCCAGAAGATTTGGCCAAGACTTCACTACCCCAGACCTAGCACCGGCTAAATCTGACTCCTAAGTCTGTAGTTTTAAGCCCAACCCTTAGACGACACAGAAACATAAACAACTCATCAATGAGTTGCATGCCTCTAGGCTTACCTGCACATTGTAACATCTGTACTAGGAACATAGTATATACTGGTCATGTTCTTAGCCACCGGCTGTAGGTATTCAAAAAAAGCTACAAAGTCAAGATAGTTCCTGAACTATTTGAACCCAGTATAAAACCGTACCATGTCAGGATCATAGGAAAACCGACAAATACCGAACTTTTCGATCTGTAGTTGATCTTTCCTGGCCTGATTCTGTTTTTGTGATTCTTCATACTTGATTTGCATATCCTGTAGCAACTTCTCTAGCTGACTTCTTTGCTGTCACTCTCTTCCACAATCATCTGGATGTCAAGATCAGTACTGACAGGCAGGGGCTGGTCGTCCATCTGAAATCGTCCTTGGTGAAATGGAGAGAACACACAGACGTGCTGTCTGATACCTGGAGTGCATATACATTATGAAAACAAGATAATAAATATGAAAAGTATCATCGTATTCCTTCTTATGTGCTTTACTTCCTTAAAACACATGAAACTATTCAAATAGCTCAAGCCTTCTTATAATCGCTCGCAGTCACATGTTCTAGATCGTAGTTGTAAACAACTCACCATGAACCCGTGTTCTGGACCTTGTTTTCGCCATATTTTGTGAAGCCAGGCTTTTTCTTTTTGTAGAATCTTTTGGAAGTCGGTGAAATGAAATATCTGGGTTAACTGTTCCATCACTCTTACAAAACGGAACGCAAAAATAACGATGGCTATTTGGTCGAGACACAGCGGCAGACGATGACATGTTTACAACTCGCTGCGGTCCGGCTAACGAGGTCGGAGGTCAACGGGGCTGCCCACCCATGGCCTCGTTCTGGCCGCGGAATGTGCGGCATGCATAAATATTTTCTCTGGTGTAGTAGCGGTGGGCTAGCTGGCCACCCACCAAAGCTATTCATATGGTTACACTGCCCATCCACTGACGCGATGGGCTATATTGATGTAATTGGTCATATTCGTTGATCTGTTGAAAAAGTTATTAATACGGTAAGTTCTTGCTTATTTGCTAGATCAACAGATATTTCTTACACCAGCCAAGAAATTCAGCTTTCACTGTCCTTAGAATGGAATTCACGTTATAACCTATTTCTATTAATTTGCTTGTATCAGTGTGTGGTTCTCAATTTATTCTGACCACAATGCTGATAGAACTAATGTGACAGAGAGACGGAATGCAACCCACCGAGGATGCATAAATATCGTGCTATTGAGTCTTTAACAGTTATTAATTAGCCCCTTCCTCCCTCGTTCGCCTTCCTCCCTCGTTCGCCTTCCTCGCTCGCACTTCTGTCTGCTAGACATTTGCCTCACTACATAGGCCTGTATTGGAGCGTCAACACGTAGTCATAGCGGTGGATAGCAAGTGTTAGTTATTGCATGGTCACGTGGGTGATATGGGGAAAGAACACGAGGACGCGGAGCGTCCGAGTCTTTTTCCCCATATCACCCACGTGACCATGCGATAACATACTTATCGCATGGCACCCTACTCTCAGCCAATCAGAGCTCGAGAAAAAGCTCGGTCTTTTTCCCATATCACCTCAAACGCACAGTTTGCCATGCGATAACTGCAACCGTGTCGATATATCACCGAGAAACAACTTCAATTGAGATGTTCCCTCACAGAGCACCGCTGCTCTAGCATGGTAACACTACGGAGGTTCTTAATATCACCCACACTTTACAAGTCTTAAATCGAAGGTTTACTCAAGAGTCATTTGCTTGCCAGCCGCTAATCTGGTTGCGTAGCGCTCATCGGGAAGTCACGGTATTATCCCATCTCCCTGGAATCATGCTGAGGCGCGAAATTGTAACACCTGCCGAGCCGTGTCTACTGCGCTACAGTGTTGCTAACATCAAACAACGGCGAAGTCGGCGGAGCTCTGATTACCAGAGTTATGAAATTTCTGCAAGTCTCACACTACAAATTATCGAAGCATAGCGTCGAAAAAAGATAAATCTCCGAGATCTCCTATAGTTGAAACCATCATGACAGGCAGCTGAGGCCAAATGGGGGATTAAGGGACTACCTGTCATATTTACAGGTCCCAGGCAGATACCTTACATAACATAGGTTCACGCTAATTATCATTAGGAGACAGCGTCGTGCTTGATTATCGCGTGTAGGTGCCATCGCGATAAGGCTGTTTATCGCATGGCACCCTCCTCTCAGCCAATCAGAGCTCGAGAAAAAGCTCGGTCTTTTTCCCATATCATCTCAAACGCACAGTTTGCCATGCGATAACTGCAACCGTGTCGCAATATCACCGAGAAACAACTTCACCTGAGATGGTCCCTCACAGAGCACCGCGGCTCTAGCATGGCAACACTACGGAGGTTCTTAATATCACGCACTCTTTACAAGTGCAATAACGAAGGTTTTCTCAAGAGTCATTTGCTTGCCAGCCGCTAATGTGGTTGCGTAGCGCTCATCGGGAAGTCACGGTATTACCCCATCTCCCCGGAATCATGCTGAGGCGCGAAATTGTAACACCTGCCGAGCCGAGTCTTCTGCGCTACAGTGTTGCTAACGTCTTGAACGTCATGTCCTCCTTCTTAAATAAAGCGACATTATAACCATACTCTTCTATGAGATGTCGCTGAATTCCAGCTGAAAGACCTCGAAGAGAACCGGGTGGATAGGGCGATCCATCTCGACGTTTAGTTTCGCATATGAATCTTGCAAGCCAGTAGTCTAGTTGCTGGAACGAAGCTTGCCCAAATTCGGGAATAGGTCCATTAGGGTCCCTAACAGTTTCCGGCTGGGTCTGCCTCCAATCCCGCCAGTCTTTGAATACACTCACAGCCCAACTTTCACATCTTCTAGTGTTTCTTGGCACCCTGTTCTTCAATGATTCTTTAAATTTGTCTGATGTCAGCGGGGTGCTGATCCGACCAGCATAGGAAGCTTCGCTAATTTCCCATTTATTATCTGAAAATAGATCCATGGGAGCACCGAACGCACCATCAGGAACACTAAAATCCGTCTCAATATCACTGGCTTCCAAAAAAGATAAATCTCCGAGATCTCCTATGGTTGAAACCATCATGGCAAGCAGCTGAGGCCGAATGTTGGATTAAGGGACTACCTCTCATATTTACAGGTCCCACGCAGATACCTTACATAACATAGGTTCACGCTAATTATCGTCATTAGGAGACAGCGTCGTGCTTGATTATCGCGTGTAGGTGCCATCGCGATAAGTATGTTATCGCATGGTCACGCGGATGATATGGTGAAAGACACTCGGACGCTCCGCGTCCTCGTGTTCTTTCCCCATATCACCCACGTGACCATGCGATAACTAACACATAACACGCTTTGAACTCCAGGTCATCAAACAGTGAGATGTTTGGTTCGTAGAAGCCTCACCCAGCTGCTCTATGTGCGCCTCTGGATCTCCGGGATACATAATCAACTGGCCGACTACCCAGGTGGCACTTCCTATTACCCTTCCTCCTCCTCCTCCTCTTCCACTTCCTCCTCCTCTACTTCCCCTTCCTCCTCCTTCTCCTCCTCCTCCTTCTCCTCCTCCTCCTCCTCCTCTTCAACATCATCATTGCCGTCATCATCATCATCATCATCATCATCATCATTGTCGTCGTCGTCACCATCTACATCATCATCATCATCATCATCATCAATGACGTGTGAATGTTGCTTCGGTGCCAGAAATGTATAAAAGTTGTTAAGGTGTCTGCGGTAGTTTACAGGATGCATGACCGGCGCATGTGACTTCAAACAAGTTCGTATCTGAATTATTGATAATGCAATGAAACGTGTCTCTTTCGAACCTTTTAGAAGCTCTTATAGATCACCAGTGTATACAAGTGTTCAGAACCGACTTACAAAATCAGCTCAGAGGAGACATGCTGAGATTACAACAAAGCGACCAGGAGAAAGTTAAAAACTTAAGTTCGAGCACAGTGTTGATGGCGGTATTGACAAAGTTATAAACGAAGAAGCGTAGGGTATAGCTAGAGATTCAAAACCAGGAAACGGCAGGTATAACACGATACAATGCCAAAGATGGGGAATTATTGACCGATACTCACAAGAAGTCAGGGGGAATTACAGAGTTATTGACGGATACTCACGAGATTTTAAGGGGAGTTATAGACCGATACTCGCAAGCGGTGATAGGGAGTTATACACCAACACAGAGTGAAATAGTGAAGAGGAGTTATAGATCAATAGCCACAAGTAGCGAGTTGATGTTATAGACCGATACTCACAGGCAGTGAAGGGAATTCATGGACCGATACCCAGAAGCTTTGCGTTATAGACCAATACCCGCAAGCATTGATGAGGAATTATAGACTCACAAGCAGTGAAGAACAGTTATATACCGATAATCACAAGAAGAACAGGGGAGTTATTCACTGATACTCACAACAAGTGAATTGAAATTATACCATAGAAAGGCAGGCATAACACGATACCGAGCCAGTGATGGGGTGTTATGGACCGATACTCGTATGCAGCGACGGGTAGTTATAGACTGATACCCACAAGCAGTGAACTGGATTTATAAACCTATACGCACAAGCAGTGAATGGTAGTTACACTCTTAACCCAATCTAGTCAAAATGACTAGCTAACCTGGTCACCCAGCTATCGAAGTTAGTCAAACTCTGTAACGACTAATCACATGGTCAAATGGACTTAGCAACATAGTCACAATGACTAGCAAGGCTGGTCAGGTGTTATTTGACTAGTTACCTAGTCAATTTGACCACCCTGAGAGCGTTATCTTCTCTTTGTTGGGAGACCGCGGTGCGCGGATCACACGGGTTGGTTACATAACCACAGATGCGCGCCGCGGCATACCGGAAGCTTGACCTTTGCGGCGGTTCTTTAACCAGTTGCTGTAGGAAATTGGAAATCTTCAGTTGAAATTTTCTGACAATCGCCTCCATACTATTAGGTGAGAATATTAGATAGTTTTCTGTATTTTTGTATGTATTGTCGTGTACCATTGCTGGTATCAGTACTAATGAGTGCTTAGCTTCAACCATAAGTCTACTATGTGTTTTAGAATGTCGCAACGCAGGACGACACCAGTAATAACATCTGTTGGAGAAGCTGTGGATGTAACAGAGGCCATGGCCATGGGCATGCTGATGGCCGCCATTTATGTGTTTATGTGCCTTACCACCTATCGACCAAAAAGACGTTTCGTTATGTACAGAAGGTGATGCTGGTCGTTGATGATGAGGCTAAAGACCCAGTTGATGCGAAGCTTCTTTGTGTCAGGGCTAGTATTAACAAAGGCATGCATGTAAGTGTTTATATACAATAAAGTCTACTTGTTTTGCATATTATGTTGTCTGACTTGTTTTTACACTGGTTCTTACACTGGTTCGACCTTTAATCATAGTCAAACTGACCTTCATTCATAGTCAAACTGACCAAATCTTCTAGTCGGACTGACTAAGTACAATAGTCATTACTACTTACGCTATAGTCAATGTGACTAATGAGATAGTCATAGTGACTAATAGATTAGTCATATTGACCACTCTTTACTTGACTAGGTAGATTAGTCATTTTGACTAATCATTATTTGACTAACTGCATTAGTCAAATTGACTAACACATTAGTCGTTTGGTGGACAGTCAATATGACTAGCCAAGTTAGTCAAGTTGACTAGATTACATTAAGAGTGTAGAGACTGACATTCGCAATCAGTGATAACGAGTTATTGACCCATATTCACAAGTGGTTAAGTTGGGTTACTGGCCGATAGTAGTGAAGACGAGTCATATACCAATACTCGCAAACAATCTTCATACCTGACATTGGGCGTGTGTGTGTGTCTTTGAGTATGTGTGTTCATGTGCATGTTAGCCAAGGACGCATTGGCGGGGAACGGAATCTCTTAATTTCAACTTTATTGGCCGTTACTTACGTGGGCAAAGCTGCAGCTACAGTAGTAGTTACCAAGAACCTAAGCTATAATCCTTCTGAAGACATTTATATACAAATCTTATCCAACATATCCTTGGATAACATAGTATCTGTGATACTTTTGCGTATCGCAAGGCACCGTTGGCATATCCATTCTGAGCTATATTGTCTGGGCTTCTCGTTATGAAAACGCGCATCCTGGAAACGGGTATATAAGTCATGGATTTGAGTCCCCGCTTATTTCCAACTCAAAGACGGCATTATTGTTGTTGTTATTATTATATATTATGCGAGGCAAAGTTTGTTATGATCGGTCCAGGTCAATTATTTGACATGTTCGTCTACTGTAAAAGCAAATCAGGTCTCTTGGTACTCGTCATGTAATCTCGCGAATTACTTCGCAACCCGACCGCAAGACGAGGCGCGATATCATGTTGAGACGGAATACAGTAACTAAGGCATTCTTTGTGTGGAGCGCGCAGATTCATGAAGGGGAAGATGAAAGGGAGATGCTTCTCTATTGAGGGAGCGACGGGCTAGCCAGGTTAGGGATGGTCAACTTGTAACAGCCTGACATTGGTGACGCCTTCATTCTATTTGTTCCGATTGAATGAATTTGAATGACAGGCGCAGAGGTTAGCTAATCACCAAAGCAATTCTCTTTGTTCCTTTTTATACTTCAGCCTCATCATTTCCCTAGCTGCCCTGTTGGATCAGAGGTATCCCGACTGGAAGTCTAGCGCGGGTGTACCGACAGGTAACACCGAACGGCCAGTACCCGTTGTAGCTATTCCACTGTTTGCATTCCTTGGTGCAGCAATCGTCTTGCGGTCGGAATCCATAGCTCCATCAGAGAGCTCTCGCTATTCTTGGCTATAATCTGCTCAATCATCATTCACATTCGGAGTTCAAACGGATATCGTCACGAGATGGCTCTGTCGTACGAGAAGCGAATGGTAATTTGAATCAATTATCCGAATATGTTTGTGCTTTTTGATATATCAAATTTTATGTTACGATTTTCTCGGACCACATGATAAATTTCAGCGGCCATGAACGATAAAAGTTAGGAAAAGTGACATTGATGTAGACTATAAATGCCCTACATCGATTTATTGCAACGCTTTTGTTCTCTTTGGTGAATTGTAGCTTAGTTTGCACGCCTTTTGATAAACCAAATAACATGTTGAGATGAATAGCGTTCCAGCTCACCAATTACATCAATAACTAAAATAAGACATCCTTGCCACCAAAGCTGTATTTACCAAAATCATGTAAACAAAATAAACATGACATCTAACTTAAAATATTTTATGAACTATACGACATTATAGATGACCGACAGGCTATTCGGTTAACTAACAGACCACGTTGCACGGTGCGACACAGCTATGTGACTAGTCAGTCATGTAATTAAGTTTATTATCAAAAGACTGAGGCAAAGGTCAACCAGAAAGTTGTCTCAGATAATTTATGCGCGTGCGTGTTAGTGCGTATGCGCGTTTGTGGGGGATGGAGGTGGGTTGGGGAGTGGGTCTTATGGGACTTGTCGGCCATACAATTTCCCTACAATGAAGAATGAGGTCAAGGTCGTAACTCCTTGTCAATTGTCATTGAATCGATATAGCTAGATTGGTTTTCTTGTTGAAATAGTTAATTGTATTGATTAAATTGTTTGGTTTATTGATTAGGTGTTAGGCAAGCTTCACTGCAGTATTTGATATAGTGTTAAATGCATTACTTATTTGGATTTGTGTAAAGCTAAGGGCATCAGTTGCAGAAGGAACACAGAAACCTCAGGTAATGATGGCTTTCGTGACTTATATGAATACCTTTATCTGAAAAATCGTGTAATCAACTTTGTGTATAACATGTTCTTAAGTGTGCTATATGTGGCATGAATTCAGAAACGCAAAAAAGAATGTAGCGCCCGGGAAAAGGCATTAGGGTGGTCCCAGCTGGGCTTGGATCCGGACGGATTCATATTAAAATACATATATGAGCGCTTAGGTACGTCTGCATGTATTTGGGGGTTTAATTTGAGAAGCAAAAAAGGAGTGTCTCGTATGCTAGTAGATTAGCGACATCTTTACAATGAATTAATATTTGACGTTGGGCATGACATATCTTAGAATATGGTGTGGTCGCTACGGAAAGAGGGCTCCTTCCTGTTGGAATGTTGTGGACGGCACATTACTCATCTATCGGAATCTTTCGAGAAAAACAAGCAGGAACAGTCGTTATGTTTGTTACGATAACTTTTCAATTCAATTAAACTATTAAGAATCAGTTGGTTTCAATATTTGGAAGCAGCATTAAGTCGCGTGCCTCCTACATTAGTATTGTCTACCAGCATCGATGCCACTCTCACTACCAGAAGAATAGGCCACAACGTAGCTATTGCAAGGGACGACAAATACAATTGCGTGGTGAAAGTTACCAACTCCGGGACGCGGATGAGGATGTTTTTACATGCATCGTCCTCTATTAAACCAGGGACGAACTAATAGCCAGTAGCGTTTGCCAGGATGGCAGCAAATGGCGCAAGATCACGGTAGTAATATCTCATTATTTGAATTTAAGTAACTTTATGTCAAAAAGACGATATGAACTTACTAATTAGCCGTTAGTTTGGAAGGACATCTATATGAATACATTATATTATCATTATTGAATGTAACACAAACACAACCCACTCATTGTAGCGGCAGCGTTCACCGAAGAGAAGTAAAAATGGCATGGGTAAGTCTAATATGAGCTTGGTGGGCGTTCTATCGGCAATTCGATATTTTACCGCATGTGTTAATTAACATAGATAGTTTATATGCGATGAAGCCTATGTCTATGCCAAGCGCGGACGTAATTCATTACCCATGTTCCAGATTTCTCGAGCATATCGTCTGATTACTGCGATATGAGCGTTGCTGCGAAAGAATATTCAGGTAGGTGCAGAAATACTTGTAACTCAAAAGTCCGAGCGCACTATTAGTTTTTGTCCGTGTCGAAGAGAAGAGCGAATGATCGACAGGTAGCATCCATACCAGAATTAATCGGTCATGCAGCGGCGTATACCCGGAGGTTTCCGCCTTCTAAGCAGCTTCTCGTATATGTGTAGTGTTGTCGTTCAGCTGTAATATAACGAATAGCTGCAGTATGTTATATTTCAGTCACGACATCTCCCGCTGTTGTCACATCTCCCACAGATGACGAACTTTCTGCAGCGTGTTTGTCGTGTTTGCCTCAACTGCCTCACCTCCGCGCTGTTGTCACATCTCCCACAGATGACGAGCTTCCTGCAGCTGTCGTGTTTGTCTCAACTGCCTCACCTCCCGCTGTTGTCACATCTCCCACAGATGACGAGCTTCCTGCAGCTGTCGTGTTTGTCTCAACTGCCTCACCTCCCGCTGTTGTCACATCTCCCACAGATGACGAGCTTCCTGCTGCTGTCGTGTTTGCCTAAACTGCCTCACCTCCCGCTGTTGTCACATCTCCCACAGATGACGAGCTTCCTGCAGCTGTCGTGTTTGCCTCAACTGCCTCACCTCTCGCTGTTGTCACAGCTCCCACAGCTGACGAAATTCCTGCAGCTGTCGTGTTTGCCTCAACTGCCTCACCTCCCGCTGTTGTCAACATCTCCCACAGCTGACAGCTTCCTGCAGCTGTCGGGTTCGCCTTGCCTCTCCTCCCGCTATTATCACATATCCCACCGAGCTTAGTCGTGTTGTAAACTACCTCACCTACTGCTGTTGTTGTAACATCTCTCTCAGTTGTTGTCACGAGGCAATAGTTTGTGCAAAATACAACGGCGCGAGCGTCACTGACGTCGAGAGAATTCCATTTGAACAGTCAGGTAGGAGCATACCGATGAATTTGTGCTGTGATGACGTCAACAATGTACCTTTCAGTTAGTCTTAAATAAGAGCATTTGTGTTCATTATTTCTAAACAGATCATCATGATGAACCAGCCACATACACATACACCACACACATACACTCACTCACTCACTCACTCTCTCTCACTCTCACTCTCACTCACTCTCTCACTCTCTCACTCTCTCTCACTCACTCACACACTAATACACTTTCTGATATATGCTGTTTTTGAATTTAAGATGACTCTCGTGTGCCAGCAGTGCAATCAGGCTCTTTACTACAAATGACAACAAGCGAAGTTACCGATTATTTCTCTGATTGGATACGGCTTCCCGATGGAAACTGTTTGCCGAGTATAAAAATATGTTCTATCAATTGTCCAGATATTAACCTAAACATTGGTTACCAGCTTCGCGAATTTTTACTTTTTGTGGCCCCGTCTGTTGCAGGTAAAAATGAGCTGATTCAATTTACGCGAGTACAGTTGGCAGCAGTTGAAGACCAAGATTATGAATGAGCAAAACAAGGCTCAGCGACTTACTACGAAACGTCTTAATGTTATGAAGGTGTAAAATGATTTCAGATAATGATTTTTGTGGCCTCAATACATTCTTGCCAAACGTTGTGTTTAATTATATATTCATAATAGGACAGTCACGTGCAGTGAATGGTTTTCAATATGAATACTTATCCGGTCTAACCATTTATATGACTTATATCAGATATAGTTGTGTTGTAAAATAAATTTATGATACATGTTCCTCTCATTTGGGACATTGATATCAACGGATCTGCATACAGTGTTCTAGTTCTTTACCAATGAAACATATACCAAAAATAACCCATTATATACGTATTCACCTGTTGGCGATAGAATTCCAAGAATCCCAACATGCATTACTTTCTCATGTTATGAACGGAAATTTCGAAGATGAGAAAATGCAGGTGGGCGATGATTGGAAAGAGGTAGTGCGAGTGCGGCAGTGTCTATAAAAGATAAAAGGCTGAAAAGAGTGTAGTTGCCATTTAGTATAACGGATTTAAATAACAAAAACCGAGTCATTCTTAGAGAGAAACAGTCAGGCGATATAGATAGATATGTGCACATAATAAAATACATAACAGGTAGGGACGCACATCACATCATGGAAAATATTAAACAATATACTATAATTTGGTACACATCTTGTCTACGTGTGGTCTCGTAAAGCTTATGTCAGTTATTAAGTAATATATAACGAAATATCATGGGTGATGAACATTGTGCGCCTTAACCGTATCCGTTCGCAACCCATCCACTGAGACTGACACTCTCTAGCCGTGACTGGACGTTAGAGACGGACACTAACCAGCAGTGAAGGAGAGTTACAGACTAATACTTGTATGACACGGTAGAAATCTTGCTGATGAGAAATGGTAAGCGAGACTGGTCTTTGTAAGGATGTGACGGCAGGATGAGTTTATTTTTTCTTTAAGCAGGTAGGGATAAGGATTCCGTATCTCATAAATCCATCTGTCAATATAGATTATGACACGGTATCTCATAAAATCCATCTGTCAGGATATAAGAGGTTAAGGATTCCGTATTTCATAAATCCACTGTCAATATAGATTATGACAGAAATCCTGCTGATAAGGAATGGTGAGCGAGACTGGTCTTTGTTGGGATGTGGCGGCAGGATGAGTTTATTTTTTCTTTAAGCAGGTAGGGATAAGGATTCCGTATCTCATAAATCCATCTGTCAATATAGATTATGACACGGTAGAAATCCTGCTGATAAGGAATGGTGAGCGAGACTGGTCTTTGTTGGGATGTGGCGGCAGGATGAGTTTATTTTTTCTTTAAGCAGGTAGGGATAAGGATTCCGTATCCTATAAATCCAACTGTCAACATAGATATTGTGATATATAAAAGGTTGGGATTGAGATGAGAGGTAGGGAGGATTCCGATCTCTTCTTACCGTCGTACGAATTCGGCCTTCCAACGTATCCTGTTCCGTAACATCATTGTGACTATTTGAGAGACTTCCGCCCGAATTACGAGATTGTCTTTTAACATTTATTTAGCTGCCCGAATTAAGATGTCTTTTAACATTTAGTAATGCGGATATATATATAAGTGTGGCGTCGCCATCAAGCATGGAGGTTTCTGATTGGGGCTCAGCTGCTACAAAGGGGCTTGCCTACAAGTATGGGCAGATACTCGAGTTGGATCTGGGGAATTGATATTTATTGGCGACGCATGGTCAGGGAACTAATTTAGAGCACATTCGGTAATAATAATTGTGTACATGAGTGACGAGGTTTGATACTTGAGGGACGGGGGGATTCCACACTAGCTGACGACGCTTATTATGATATGAATTACATTTGATGTAATATGTGTATACATGTGGACGACGCTGATTAGTGTTGGTTATCGCATGGTCACGTGGGTGATATGCGGAAAGAACACGAGGACGCGGAGCGTCCGAGTGTCTTTCCCCATATCATCCGCGTTACCATGTGATAACATACTTATCGCGATGGCACATACACGCGATAAGCAAGCACGACGCGGTCTCCTAATAATGTTAATTAGCGTGAACCTATGTTATGTAAGGTATCTGCCTGGGACCTGTAAATATGAGAGGTGGATCTTAATCCCCCATTTGGCCTCAGCTGCCTGTGTTTTAGTGATGATCAGATAAATACTTTTGTTTCTATACTTGTTTGTTTATTTGATTAGAATATGCTTCGATAGTTTGTTGTGTTCAGAGCTCCGCCGACTTGGTCGTTGTTTGATGCTAGCAACACTGAAGCGCAGTAGACACGGCTCGGCAGGTGTTAGAATTTCGCACCTCAGCATGATTTCGGGGAGATGGGATGATACCGTGACTTCCCGATGAGCCATACGCTACCAGATTAGCGGCTGGCAAGCAAATGACTCTTGAGAAAACCTTCGCTATAAGACTTGCAAGGTGTGCGTGATAGTAAGAACCTCCGTAGTGTTGCCATGTTAGAGAAGCAGTGCTCTGTGAGGGACCTTCTCAAATGAAGTTGTTTCTTGGTTATATATCGACAGGTTGCAGTTATCGCATGGCAAACTGTGCGTTTGAGGCAATATGGGAAAAAGACCGAGCTTTTTCTTGAGCTCTGATTGGCTGAGAGTAGGGTGAATACGATAATGGTTGATACTACGCAATGCATTAAATCTTATCAATAAGGGCGGTCACACTAGCATGCAGTCAATGGTAGTTAGAGACCGACACTCACAACCAGAGAGGGGGTATTACAGGCCGACACTCACAACCAGAGAGGGGGTATTACAGGCCGACACTCACAACCAGAGAGGGGGTATTACAGAGAGGGGGTATTACAGGCCGACACTCACAACCAGAGAGGGGGTATTACAGGCCGACACTCACAACCAGAGAGGGGGTATTACAGGCCGACACTCACAACCAGAGAGGGGGTATTACAGGCCGACACTCACAACCAGAAAAGGGGAGTTACAGACTTCCTCCCTCGTGTTTCTCGCACGCTGGCGGTTCCTCCGTTACCTTCCTCGCGCGCCCTTTTCATGTCTCTGAGGCAATTATCCCACCACGGGGGGCCTTTATTGGAGCGCCAACAAGGCTGCATTACACGCTTTGAACGCGGGTCGTTCCAGATCACCATACCTACAGCGTTTGTTGCGAGATTTGAGGTTAGTAGAAGGAAATGAACGGGTTCAACGAAGACAGGAGGCGATACGGGAGCGGGAACCAGGCGGAGCATATGATCATATGTGTGTACAGGGTGCAGAATGTGAGGGATGGAAACTATGATGATTGTGAGAGATGAGTCACGATCTTGAAGAGTCGTTGTGTGTTGTAAATGAGGCTCTGTCCGGCTTAAGTGCGACGAATATTTTCACGCAACAAATGTCGACGAGGGTTGAAGTTGGTTTGGGAAAAAGGGAATATATTTCCCTTTCTTAAGAAGCCGAAGAAAGCGAGGAGGATGGATGTTAATACAATCGCGTCTTCTGGTGATGCGTAGGTAGTTGGCGTATCATCTCTTGTCTCCGTTGAACCAGACGTGCACGGCCGCCTCATCACACTCACCCACGGCACGTTGATTACCCGCCTTACTCGGGTTGGATCAGACCCTCATTTAGGTCATAGCCTCCGTAAAGGCGGCCGCTCTCTGGGTAATCGTGCAGGCGGTCTTCCCGACCTGCTTCAGCATCACGGTAGCTGTTGTTCCGACTGCTACCAGCGATATATCTCGTTCCCTCATCAGCAGTGCCTATCAGTCACTCACGCTATGAGTCACGCCTTAGCCAATACTTATCCCGTCAACCCCTTAATAAACATTGTTATCCATTAACAAGTTAACGCTTCTTCTAATGTCCTCCCCACCCTCTCCTTTTTCTTCTACTCTCCCACTTCTTCTCCTGTCTTGACCGTCTACCTTGGTGGTCTTCTAGGCAATCTCTGATATATCTTCCTCGCTTTTGCATATACCGTCCTGATCTGTTTCGATATTGCTCGTTCGCTTTGCTTAACATACATAATCTCGCATAACAGCTTCGACCTTTGTAATTGCAGCGGGGTTCTTGAACTTCTTTAAGCCCAGTAAAGCGATTGTATGTACCGACTTTCCGTCTCGGTTTCCTTGTGCGGTTTGGGGATAATTATCAAGTTAGCTTCCTGGATACGATCTTATGACATTCCTTGTTGATGCCGATGCATTACACGAGTGTTATATAATCGTATTAAATCAACCTGAATAGAATAAGTAGCTATACTAAAATTAGTGATGTGTTATAATTCTGACAGCAACAGTAGTCTTTACATACAAGCAGCCGACTCAACCGGATCCAGCGTGTATACATCCATTAAGCGAACACACATTAGATCATAAGAATTTGCGTAGTCACGGTAATTATGGTCTGGGCGGACAAGGACAATCGTTCCATTCATGTCCGACTCAATGAAACGTGCGGTTAAACCAACCAAGATTATCTTGGATATTTGAAAAACAGAAAAATTGGGATTGTCGTAGACTTGTATATAACCTATTAAATTACTATTGCGAATTGAGAAAGTGTAATAAATTGATAAATATGATCAAGGCGAGCGCGTATAAGTTGGTGTAGCATACACACCCTTCCATTGCCCCCCAGACATTCGATTGCTTCATTATGTGTGGTGTTAGTCACAATGATATCATGAGTCACTTCAAACCATGCGCACTGCAGCACTTGCAAGCTAAACATAGCAACATCTACGGACATATATATATTTATATTATATGCATCGACCGTTGGGAGACTTTTGGCGGGAAACGACCGTTGGGGGCCTAGTCTCCCGAATGTTGATTCAGTCTATAAAATAGTTGGCTTGACCGTCGGGGGACACCAAAAAATATATATCTTAAACCGTCAATAGAAAAGATTATTTCATTACCGAATCATAATCACGGGCACCGTAGGATCATTTTGATGTAAGTAATGTTCACATGCGGCGCATTAACAAGAAGTCCCCCGACGGTCGTGTTTTGCAGCATGTCCCCCGATGGTCGCATTTGTCGGTATATATATATATATATATATATATATATATATATATATATATATATATATATATATATATATATATATATATATATATATATATATATATATATATATATATATATATATATATATATATATATATATATATATATATATATATTTATTTATTGTTACATTTTTCACAGTCTTCATTGTATACTTCGTTGACAGTTTTTGACTGGCTGTTCTTGGTGCGTATCGTGGTGTAGATTACGCCTGATTGTTGTGCGATTAGCTGTCGGAACAATGAGAAGTCAAACTTCCTTTTTTCCGGTTCCCTAACGATTGTAATATGCACAGCATATAACTGTAAGTAATACGTAAAGCCTATCCTCTCTGCAATTCTTTGATTGGATCATTGTGAGAATGATACTACCGGGAATGACTTAGGGCTGCTCAACAGTCTAGGATGTCGTAAGTTATCTAGGCTACAAGATAAAGCCATATCGACTGTAGCCACGTCGCAGTCGATGGCAGCCAAACTGAATGACAGAGAGCCTCCGAGGAAATGTCTACGACAACAGTTGAGATCAGCTGGTACAGCCTTTAGACTGGTCTAGATTTTCATTGATTGAGATGCTGATGGATTTATTACCAAGTAACTAGTATATCAATCGTGCTGATAATAAATGGAATGGTTTGGGCAGCTGAGGGAACTTACAGCTCGTATGAAAGTGATGAATCAAAGCGGACAGACTCGAGCACTGCCGACACGATTGCTGTTACATGTAATTATGGGTGCAAGCAAACGTCACATGACAACACTGTATTATTATATTTGTTGGCAGGAATTACTTTGAGTTTGCTTATTAGCTCTGCTGGATATGTGTCTTATCACAGTCAATTTAATGATATAGACATCGTTTAATGTTAGGTTGAAAAAAATGTTTGCATACTTTTATGTTTATATTATAGATAGCTGACAAGTCCCTACTGATACCGAGGTCACACCTTCCTGGGAAATAAGTAGTATTCCGGGTATACAAGTATAAGTAAGCTCATCCCAGACTGCATGGGATCGCAGTGCAGCTTCTTGACCTGAACAGTCATCAGATGCGCCCAATCGGTTGATCAGGTGGTCAGTGATGTTGATAATAAGATGGAACTGACCTCGACTGCGTCTTAACGGATGCAGTCGAAATGGACACTGATGATGACATGGCGTTTGATACGGTGTGATTATTTGCAATGGAAGCTATTACATTCTCAAAAAAGATAAGTTCAATTTGCAGTGTAGGGCGACAAAACCACGTTTTAATGTATATGGCATTAGAAAACAAACACCGATAATATAACACTTCTACAACACGAACATGAGATGTTGGTCCATCATCACTGACCTAAAGCTCGGTTGGCTGTACGGCAGATGATTAATTAATACGTCTACCTGCATCCTTCAACTGCAGCATTCACTGGCAAGGCCTTTTCTGTTGTCGGGAGTAGAATCTTCCCATTACGATAGATAAGTGATCGCTTGCAATAATCGTACCCACACTTAACCATACACTTGTATAATACAGAATAAGCACGAATCGGAGTCCCTAAAGACTCAGCCAGCAAATATATATTCAAGATTTGGATAGTCAATACCGATTTTCGGAGTTTGTGAATTTGTACGACGCGTTCGTTCATAATAGCTATTAATAAGTTGAGAAAAATTAGCGTGTTCACAATTAAGCAACATATGTAGATTGTGACTGCAAGGCCGGGCAAGAATGAATCAGTGAAGTACCAGTCTTTCGGTGCTACGACTCCAAGGACAAGAAGGAAAGTCTCGTAAATGGACATAGGTAGTGAGTCAAATGATTCGTCAAGGGGGTCAACCACAACAGTCAGGTTTGTTGAGTATATGGAACCTGGGATATCAATGTTGACGATGAAAAAGGCCACACAAAAGGCAAGGAAAGATACACAACCCAGGAGAAGGAAAGAACACGTTTCGCTAAACATCTTCTGTAGAACGGTATAGTAGTGACCCATTGAATGGTTTAACTGAATGAAAAACATCACGGAACCTATACCAAGGAAAATGTTAATGGTCTGAAAAGTTATAAATGCATAGAAAACATTCAAATCATTTCCTTCGGTGGTAAGTAGAGACATCATAACAATCATAGAAAAGATGAAGGCCGTTTGAATAAGTCTATACGCTGGTACAAAAGCAACTGGTGTCTGACCTCTGCGCAAGCGTTTACAGAGAATTTGAAAAGGTTGCATATATGTGGACAGGAAATATATATCTATTATAAGTAACACAGCCATGATTACTATCACAAATATAGAATATTCAATTGATGGGAACTGTTTTATAAATACAAAATATACATGTTGAGGTGACATAGAGACCAATGATCATGAACCATGTGACCATCCAGACCAAGAGCAGAGGCCAATTACTCACTTTGGTTACTAACAGCCAAGATGCAAAGGGTTCTCTTTCTAATAACCTAAACTTATCGACTCGCATTAATTGCAGCTCTGTGATAAACGCAAGGTGATACAGAAGAGTATTAACCTTTTTACTTTCATATTCGCTGATGTCATAGTGAACGTGCTGGTGATTCCCACAGTGCTTCACCGGAAACCGGTACACCCCGTTTAGTATTGAAAATAGCGTGAAGCATTTCCGGTACACACATTTCCGCTGCTACGTCGAGAGGGGTCTGTCCCTGGTGGTTCTGACACAGGATCAATTGTCTCCGGCTTGGACTTGTCTTCAGACACGACAGAAGGGAACTGTACATACAGACGGCGTCTTCAGCTCGGGTCTTGGACATTACAACCAGTATATGAACGGCTGTGTTTCCGTGACTGTCCTGTTGGTAAAGGTCAACGCCCTTATTGGCCAGCAAATTCAACAGGTCTGGATTGCCACTATAGAGTGCCATGAACAAAGGCAACTCTACACCAGCAGACTCTGTATCCATACATCCTGACGTCTCCTCTTCTTTATCGTGTTCCTCCGTTTCTCCATCCTTGTCCGTCATTACGTCACTCAAGACGTCCGTCAGTATTTCGCATCGGTTAGCAGTGTAACTCACGGCGGAACGAAGGAGGAATTCAGTCTCATCTTCGTTCAAACTATTCAGAACATCGTATACTAATTCCAGTCGTCCTTCCATTAGCGCAATGTGAAATGGAAGCAGTGGCAAATATCCTCTGTAATGCATCTTCGTTTGGAAGGCATTGTGTTTCTGATTAGCTGACTCTCGAGTGCGATGCAAATGCAGTAAAGTGTTCCTGATTGAGGTGACACACCGTTGTACGTCTGTCTCGGTGAGTCCACACGCTGTATCAATGAAGACAGGAGATAATCCTACAGACTCCTCACTTGCCTTCCCCATACGCATAAAAGCCGCATGACCCTGCACGTGGATTGGCACCATCGTCTCCCACCTTCCCGCTACCTGAAATAACAACCACTACGACACGTCTATATATACTGGCAGGCCGATGTATTTTCCCAGGCAAATGAACACCTGTCATCATAGGTAGCCATTGGTAACATTGATTTCTGGCTTCTAGTTGTAGAAATTAATGGAACGGTCAGACGTCTTTTGTCAGTCTGGGTCGATGGAACGTATTTGTCTTGGCAAATGTTAAATATTGGTGTCATTGTTGACTAGATTTGCACAGCTGATTAAGAGCATCGACGCACCGCATCATAGAGTGCCCTGTACAAAATATATAGCTGTCACTCAAACTCTTCCATATTTGAACTATTCTGCATTGTCATGGCTCCATATGATTGAGCTACCAATGGAAACCGACCTGGTGCGTATCGTGGTGTAGATTACGCCTGATTGTTGTGCGATTAGCTGTCGGAACAATGAGAAGTCAAACTTCCTTTTTTTCCGGTTCCCTAACGATTGTAATATGCACAGCATATAACTGTAAGTAATACGTAAAGCCTATCCTCTCTGCAATTCTTTGATTGGATCATTGTGAGAATGATACTACCGGGAATGACTTAGGGCTGCTCAACAGTCTAGGATGTCGTAAGTTATCTAGGCTACAAGATAAAGCCATATCGACTGTAGCCACGTCGCAGTCGATGGCAGCCAAACTGAATGACAGAGAGCCTCCGAGAAAAGTCTACGACAACAGTTGAGATCAGCTGGTACAGCCTTTAGACTGGTCTAGATTTTCATTGATTGAGATGCTGATGGATTTATTACCAAGTAACTAGTATATCAATCGTGCTGATAATAAATGGAATGGTTTGGGCAGCTGAGGGAACTTACAGCTCGTATGAAAGTGATGAATCAAAGCGGACAGACTCGAGCACTGCCGACACGATTGCTGTTACATGTAATTATGGGTGCAAGCAAACGTCACATGACAACTGTATTATTATATTTGTTGGCAGGAATTACTTTGAGTTTGCTTATTAGCTCTGCTGGATATGTGTCTTATCACAGTCAATTTAATGATATAGACATCGTTTAATGTTAGGTTGAAAAAAATGTTTGCATACTTTTATGTTTATATTATAGATAGCTGACAAGTCCCTACTGATACCGAGGTCACACCTTCCTGGGAAATAAGTAGTATTCCGGGTATACAAGTATAAGTAAGCTCATCCCAGACTGCATGGGATCGCAGTGCAGCTTCTTGACCTGAACAGTCATCAGATGCGCCCAATCGGTTGATCAGGTGGTCAGTGATGTTGATAATAAGATGGAACTGACCTCGACTGCGTCTTTAACGGATGCAGTCGAAATGGACACTGATGATGACATGGCGTTTGATACGGTGTGATTATTTGCAATGGAAGCTATTACATTCTCAAAAAAGATAAGTTCAATTTGCAGTGTAGGGCGACAAAACCACGTTTTAATGTATATGGCATTAGAAAACAAACACCGATAATATAACACTTCTACAACACGAACATGAGATGTTGGTCCATCATCACTGACCTAAAGCTCGGTTGGCTGTACGGCAGATGATTAATTAATACGTCTACCTGCATCCTTCAACTGCAGCATTCACTGGCAAGGCCTTTTCTGTTGTCGGGAGTAGAATCTTCCCATTACGATAGATAAGTGATCGCTTGCAATAATCGTACCCACACTTAACCATACACTTGTATAATACAGAATAAGCACGAATCGGAGTCCCTAAAGACTCAGCCAGCAAATATATATTCAAGATTTGGATAGTCAATACCGATTTTCGGAGTTTGTGAATTTGTACGACGCGTTCGTTCGTTCATAATAGCTATTAATAAGTTGAGAAAAATTAGCGTGTTCACAATTAAGCAACATATGTAGATTGTGACTGCAAGGCCGGGCAAGAATGAATCAGTGAAGTACCAGTCTTTCGGTGCTACGACTCCAAGGACAAGAAGGAAAGTCTCGTAAATGGACATAGGTAGTGAGTCAAATGATTCGTCAAGGGGGTCAACCACAACAGTCAGGTTTGTTGAGTATATGGAACCTGGGATATCAATGTTGACGATGAAAAAGGCCACACAAAAGGCAAGGAAAGATACACAACCCAGGAGAAGGAAAGAACACGTTTCGCTAAACATCTTCTGTAGAACGGTATAGTAGTGACCCATTGAATGGTTTAACTGAATGAAAAACATCACGGAACCTATACCAAGGAAAATGTTAATGGTCTGAAAAGTTATAAATGCATAGAAAACATTCAAATCATTTCCTTCGGTGGTAAGTAGAGACATCATAACAATCATAGAAAAGATGAAGGCCGTTTGAATAAGTCTATACGCTGGTACAAAAGCAACTGGTGTCTGACCTCTGCGCAAGCGTTTACAGAGAATTTGAAAAGGTTGCATATATGTGGACAGGAAATATATATCTATTATAAGTAACACAGCCATGATTACTATCACAAATATAGAATATTCAATTGATGGGAACTGTTTATAAATACAAAATATACATGTTGAGGTGACATAGAGACCAATGATCATGAACCATGTGACCATCCAGACCAAGAGCAGAGGCCAATTACTCACTTTGGTTACTAACAGCCAAGATGCAAAGGGTTCTCTTTCTAATAACCTAAACTTATCGACTCGCATTAATTGCAGCTCTGTGATAAACGCAAGGTGATACAGAAGAGTATTAACCTTTTTACTTTTTCATATTCGCTGATGTCATAGTGAACGTGCTGGTGATTCCCACAGTGCTTCACCGGAAACCGGTACACCCCGTTAGTATTGAAAATAGCGTGAAGCATTTCCGGTACACACATTTCCGCTGCTACGTCGAGAGGGGTCTGTCCCTGATTGTTCTGACACAGGATCAATTGTCTCCGGCTTGGACTTGTCTTCAGACACGACAGAAGGGAACTGTACATACAGACGGCGTCTTCAGCTCGGGTCTTGGACATTACAACCAGTATATGAACGGCTGTGTTTCCGTGACTGTCCTGTTGGTAAAGGTCAACGCCCTTATTGGCCAGCAAATTCAACAGGTCTGGATTGCCACTATAGAGTGCCATGAACAAAGGCAACTCTACACCAGCAGACTCTGTATCCATACATCCTGACGTCTCCTCTTCTTTATCGTGTTCCTCCGTTTCTCCATCCTTGTCCGTCATTACGTCACTCAAGACGTCCGTCAGTATTTCGCATCGGTTAGCAGTGTAACTCACGGCGGAACGAAGGAGGAATTCAGTCTCATCTTCGTTCAAACTATTCAGAACATCGTATACTAATTCCAGTCGTCCTTCCATTAGCGCAATGTGAAATGGAAGCAGTGGCAAATATCCTCTGTAATGCATCTTCGTTTGGAAGGCATTGTGTTTCTGATTAGCTGACTCTCGAGTGCGATGCAAATGCAGTAAAGTGTTCCTGATTGAGGTGACACACCGTTGTACGTCTGTCTCGGTGAGTCCACACGCTGTATCAATGAAGACAGGAGATAATCCTACAGACTCCTCACTTGCCTTCCCCATACGCATAAAAGCCGCATGACCCTGCACGTGGATTGGCACCATCGTCTCCCACCTTCCCGCTACCTGAAATAACAACCACTACGACACGTCTATATATACTGGCAGGCCGATGTATTTTCCCAGGCAAATGAACACCTGTCATCATAGGTAGCCATTGGTAACATTGATTTCTGGCTTCTAGTTGTAGAAATTAATGGAACGGTCAGACGTCTTTTGTCAGTCTGGGTCGATGGAACGTATTTGTCTTGGCAAATGTTAAATATTGGTGTCATTGTTGACTAGATTTGCACAGCTGATTAAGAGCATCGACGCACCGCATCATAGAGTGCCTGTACAAATATATAGCTGTCACTCAAACTCTTCCATATTTGAACTATTCTGCATTGTCATGGCTCCATATGATTGAGCTACCAATGGAAACCGACCAACAACACGCTGGCTTGCGCTATGCATTTTGATAAACCATTTCTCTCAGCCACAGCTTCTGGGCGACCCATTAAGTTTATTTACCATACCGGATCTAGCGAATTAAACAGTCACTGTTTCTTAACTAAGTTCAGAGCCAATGATTGAAGAATACCCGAGTTTTCGTGCAAATTCATCCTGGTATCACAATTCATGCTGGAATGCCCCTATGCACAATGCGCATTTTTCTTTACATATTTTTCTTTACACACACACACACACACACACACACACACACACACACACACACACACACACACACACACACACACACACACACACACACACACACACACACACACACACACACACATATAGAGAGATATATATATATATATAGAGATATATATATATAGAGATAGAGATATAGATAGAAAATATACATAGATGTATATATATATAGATATATATATATATAAAATATATATAATATATATATATATATATTGATTGTATATACATTTATATATATATATATATATAGATAAATATATATATATATATATATATATATCTATATCGATATATATATTTCTATTCGATATATATTTCGATATATATATATAGATATATATATATATATATATATATATATATATATATATATATATATATATATATATATCTATATATATATATATATATATATATATATATATATATATATATATATATATATATATATATATATATATTGTCTTTTACATTGTCTTTTAGTGTTGAATGTGAAGCGTACCTTTTTTTAGAATACTCTTCCAACAATGGGTGTTTTTTGGCGTTCAATGCGGTGCATATATATATACGATACCAATAAGTCCTTGACACCGTACCGTACTATATAACAATCATTCAAAAAATTCATCAAACGTTATTGGAGTATTCTGTCCTCTTTACAAATGCGTAAGTAGATATTCTGATATATGCTGCAATCTTGGGATACGGTTTGAGGCGAACATATGACTGTTTTGCATCACTACAAATGAAACGCCGGCTACTAGGTGGTCGATGAGGTAACCTAGTGCAAGATGTGTCGATTACTTGCTATTTTGTACCTATAATTCTGTTATATGCCCAGGTCAAAGAAACTATTAGCGAACACAGATAGTAATACTGCATACAGATTTTAATAACATCACGGAGATGCGGCGCGGGCTGAGAGTAAGAATCAACTTAATGAATGATTACGGTTCTTTTAATCATACGTTGCCATTGACATCAACTCATCGCTCTTACTGCGGTCATGAAACGTGGATAAATTCGGCGGGATGAGTAAAAGCTAATGCGGATAAACACAATACGTCACAAGTCTATGTGATGATACATTGGCTACATGATAGCAGTATCTCATTGCGTGATAGAAATAAATTCCATGATCGGTCAAATCCATTATTGGCTCGTACATTGTAACACATTGATTCTTAACGCTTCAGTTAGGCAACCAATGACGACATATTCCGCAGTACACTGTGAGCAATGCAAGGTCTATGGACATGATTTGACGTTATGTTTGAGACGGCATTCTACTTTTTTATTTATATAATCAGGACAAGTAAATGATTTGCTGTGTCAGAAAGTATTCGACACAGGAAGAACATGGCGCTCATGTCGGTTCATAACAATATAAGCTGACCACCATTAGCCTCTTGATATGTCCGGGAATTGTCCAATTTGATGGAGAACCTCGCGGGTCTGCAATAAGATCTTGTTCAAGTTAGCGAACGTGAAATGCTTAATGAGTCAAGAACACTTTTACCATGTAATAGATATATACAAGACCATAACATTTTATGTTAACGTGGTGTCATCTAAACCAATAGCGACTATTAAATATTCGGCAAAACGTGCCCCGTCTGTGTATTACCTGCTCATAAATAAAACAATTGCCGTACATTAGGCGTGTATATGTTTATAAAACGCCAACATCTTAAATTTTAATTTTGAAAAATCATGATGTGCCTGTATTCTATTCTACACATCCTGAAGAAGTTGCAATTTTTCTAATAGGGCAGCTAGTGCAGATGAGATCCTCGTTTATGAACTCAGCAGAGCAGGGTTGAGAAATAAACGGACATAATTGCAGCCTCCACCATCCACCAAAGCGCAATGAATAAACAGTTAATAAACATTCAGCAAATACCCAGCTTTCAGCATGAAGTGACTCCTGAACCTGCTCCCCCAAATGCTAACCGTAATGTAGTGGTCATATACCATTTTGCCAACTAGCAAACGTCAATCATGCCTGGATGACGTCAAATTAAGTCCTTTGGCCGTCGACTGTGTGTTTTATAAGAACATCGTAATGACATTGGATTGGTGGTGAGGCCAATATGCTTCAACATATTAAAACAAGTTACCGACATTTGATTGATGATCAGGCCTAAAACTTATTGACGTTGGGTCGACGATTGGGCCAAAATGCTTAATATAAGAAAGTGCCATTTTTTCGATGATTAGGCCAAGATTCTTAACCATATGAAAACAAGTTATTGACTTGAGTTTTTGTAAAACATAAGCCACTGAAAGAACAGTTACACAAAAAGGAAACCTCAGGTAAAGCTACAATAGCTTTTGACTCCACTTTTGTTATCAAAATACCGCTGCGTATAAAACCTTACTCACTGATCCCTGATATCGGTAAAGTTGAGTCATATGAACCTGTTTTTGGGGGGATGTCGTAGACTCTATTAGGCACCCAATGCCGCACTACAATTGGTCGCTAGGTCCTAGTTTTAGCCTAGGCTTCGATAGCTTATCAGGGAGAATAAAACACATTTGGCACAGCACCTAGTGTGGCCACATAGTCGTTATGGCAGAGCTCTTATAATTTGTGAAGACATTATGTCGTTGGATGGATTATATTGACAATGTAACGTTGTACGTCAATACATATGGAACATAACTCACCCACCTTAATAATTGTGTCCTAAAACACAAAGCTATCTATGTAAAGTCGTAGTTACCTTCATCTCTGCCTCTGCGCTGTCCTATAAGCGCTTGCTCCTTGGATATCGTTTTAGCCACGGCTGTGATAGTTAAGATATCTTTCCAGAGATTTTTTCAAAGTTAAGCTTAAGTGGCTCAGATGTTTTCTGGGTTGATTTGGCGATTTGACATTAGCTGGTTAGATAAATATATGGAACACGTCTTTGTATGCAAAGTCAGCATCAGCGGCATTCTTTGCGCAGCAATTTTATCCCGTCTAATTCATGCCATTAATATGTGATTGGTTCCAGTCTGATACCACACCGAGATAATTCAGATCGCGAAGGCTTTGATAAAGCATAGCTGTTCCCAGCAAAGTCAGAGTTTAGCGGACGCAGGCATTATTCATCCCAGATACAACGCTCAGGTCAATGTACAACGTGGTCATTTGACCTTCGCACAAGAACCTTCTGATATCACTGAATTAATTGCTGGTAGAGAGCTGTGCTGAGGGACTTTAGTGTGAATCCCTGTCATCAAATAAGTAACACCGGCCAAAACGGCATCTGCTGTCAATGTAAACAATAGCCATAGAGACATACGCAATATGCAAATACATAAAAAGAAAACAATAATATTGAGAATTGCAGCTTTAATTGATCACAGAGACATACTGCTGGGTGGCTAGACTTGGCTTATCATGGGATAACTCGTTATTTCATGCTATAAGTCACATATTCTATTAAAATTTCAGCTACCATTTTGTTGCTACCTGCAGTTAATCAACTAATGCTATTGGATATCTCCGCTTGTGGAACATATTGCAATAGTGGCCATAATATAGAAGTGACATGTCATGGAGAAAAATACGTGAACAATATTTCAATTTCTCCCTGCCTTCGTTTGATACGCACCTGTGTCGGATAAGAGAAGCTGCTCATATCGGGCTGGAGATGGAGCTACAAACCCAAAGCCAGCTGTTATGACTATTTGTAGGATAGAGCTAGCTATGGTACATCCAGTTGGCATGTTATTAGAGCACTAAATACGCCTTGGTTTACCACGATTGACACGTGTTAATGTTTGGTTCAAGTCTTAAAAGTCAACCCTAGGCAAGCCACGCAATACAGAAATACCTAGAGCAGGAGAAATAACTCATCCACATCGATGCCTATAGGCATATGACCAGCACCGCGTTTATTCACTGCACATGTTCGAGCATTCATTAGTTTTTTGTTCTGACGGATAGGTTTACATAGTTGCATAGTCTAGACGCAGGTTGCATATTAATGGTAGTGCGATTGGATATATGAGACAGTGATGCCTCAAAACGCTATGAATCATTCCGACCATCACATAAGCATGCATATAGCACGATGAAACATTTAGCTAAACAACAAGGATACACATCAGATACCAATCACTTGTCTAGCGCTTTCATCTAAATAGAGCTATTGGGAAAATTTCTCTGGTGTGTTTTTTCAGACTTAAGATGGTTTTGTTACATAAGGTTATTCGCGGATTTAGACCAATATTCTCACTTTATCCATGCTGTTTGTCCCCATCATATTACGCT
The DNA here is from genome assembly GCA_034190875.2 of Urechis unicinctus. Taxonomy (NCBI): domain Eukaryota; kingdom Metazoa; phylum Annelida; class Polychaeta; order Xenopneusta; family Urechidae; genus Urechis; species Urechis unicinctus. Next base: position 61,614,159 of record CM067345.1, read on the forward strand.
TTGGCCAGCAGGTGGATATTTGGCGGTAAGAGCATTGACTGACCAGCAAATATTGCACGTGCTAATTTGGTTTGCAAAAATAAATCTTGTGCTCAGAAACAACCGAAATTCACACATCATCTTAGGTAAATTGGGCAGGAATCAAAACAAATGGTCACGCTTCGAGTAATTGGATAAGCTCAAAAATTCCGACTTCCAGCCTTACCACCGGTATCAGGCGATTTGTGGGTTTGACCAGGACGCTGAAGCGTCGTATAAATTAATCTCCCAATTTATCAAGAAGGTTATTCAACAGAACTCTTATAGATCAATAGCACCACATATATTTTCATCTAGAGCCCCGTCGCTTCGTTCTATTTAAGCCATTGCTAGGATCCACACAAGATAGGAACATTCAATTAGATCGTCAAAATTCGCATGAATCGGGTCGGTTTTGCCAATGTTAATCATTCTGGAAAATGTCTCTATAGCTTATTACTGTGCAATAGGTTTCTGTTACGGAACCAGCTAGTTGTATAGGCTATGGTTAGAATTGCGATAATTGTCCCTATATGCCTTATATACCAATTGAATGTCATGCGAATATTGCCGTTCGCTTTGATAGCTAGCAATTACTGGCTGGCTGCGTCGCATTCATTCAAGTCGTCCAGACTCATAGGAAGTGGCTGTCACAAACAACGACGACAAGAGATGATGCTGGCTTTGTTGCAGAGATAGACACAATCAAAACATGCCGGTAAATGGTATGTTGCATGGAATTATCTTCAAAGAAAGTACTATCTGTGGAATGTTACCGTTTCACAATCCTTCATTAAACAACCTCTGACGAGTTTTCAGAAATGTACCACTCAACACGTATACACCGTCTCATGCCGCCTAGATGTCGTATTATTTGTTGCAATGTAAACGCCCGCACCATCAGGTACACATAAATACACTAACATACGTGCATACATGCATCCACATGCATACGCACACACACACACACACACACACACACACACACACACACATACCATGATTTTGCAGTTACGGCATGGGAGAGTTTATTGCGCCTGACAATCACGTGGTATGTATTGGTATTCTTTTTCTGCACACCATATATAAATTGCTACCTTATCATGCGATTATTATTAACTTAATTATTTGTATTACTGAAATTCAGGGATCAGAAAGCAAAATCAAGACCCCAAAACATATGAGACTTTTCGGTCAGCATTGGAAAGCAACAGACAGGCAAAAAAAAAGAAATGTTCTAGTACAGGCCTTGTAGAAAAAAACAATAGAACAACGACACATTTTACTTCATCTTTTAGAATCATGGGATCGAATTACGTTGAATGAAGCTGCTGCTATCTACATTAGCTAAGACAGTGCAATATATGCATACAGTGCGATCTATGAACTCTTAATCAATTAACTGTGATCAGACCTATTGAAAATGTGGCACATTTCCAGAGCCTCTCAGACCAATAAAACATTAAGCACACGTCTTGAGTCTCTCAGGCCTATAGGACATGAGACACACGTCCAGAACCTCTCAGGCCTATTGACAGTTATGAAGAAACAGTCGGTTAGTGGGGAAAGGATAGTTACACAACAGTGGTTCGACAGCAGGTTTATGCACTAGTTCTTTCGTGTCTTCTGCGTGTGAGAACTTTCTCTGAAAACCATTTGTCATATTAATGACAAGTAGTTTTTCTTCGCTCTATGCATCAATAAGGACCTAATTGGGGTCAAAATATGCGACTTTGGTCTGGTCCGCAATTCATTACAACGGTTATGTCAGTTGGCCGAGAGAAACTAAACGGCTGTCGTTAATATCCCTTTCTATGTGGCCCAGTACCTTGCATGATAAATGCAATTTAAATCAAAACAGCTTCGTGTTGCTCCTAGCTAATCTACCCCCCCACCCCACACACACACTCGCTTGCTGCATGACTGATCTAGATTCTGTATTGTCCTACGAGTATAAATACATTGATTGAGCATAACTCAGCATATTTTTAGGTGTAATCTGCCGGCAATGCTGCTTCATAATCATAGTGTTCTTTGTTTCTGGAATATGATATGTGTAATTTTTGTTTTCGCCTCTCTAGATGTGGCTGTCACCATGGCTAATGAGTAATATTCAATTGATGGCTACTGAAGGCCATCATTTCTTAGTCTGATTAGTTTGTGAATCCTCATATATCACAGTCACTTACCCGCCGTCCCTCCAACACCCACCTGCAACTACTGCAGTCACCCAGTGTCTGTGTCAGGTATCTGTTGTGTCGCGGCCATCACTGATAATGGAGAGAAGAGTAAGTCTTAGCATCCATCAGAATAGCGAAGGAATGATAGTATCATATTCCCCTGAGCTGATTTTGTCGCTCAATCCATCTAGATATGAACGACCATGTATAGAAGAAGAACTATGGAGTTATAATTGGTCGAACATTATCATGTTCATATGCATCGACGGCCACAAAAGGTTTAAAATATGTTTCCGTGTAATCGATTCCAATATCTCTCTGAGTGTGTCGCCGTGGCTGTTAAGAGGTAACGGATGCAAACATACATCACACTTGCAACATTTTCTGTCGAATGCAGTATTTAACAATTTACACATTAGCTATAAAAAATGAATGTTGCATAAATGTCTGCAACGATATTGTCATTTGTAATTTACTACAATAGATTTTTTTCAGAGATCATGACATGTTTAATACTACCAAACCAGCAGCATTGCTGATGATGGTCAATTAAAGGCATCTTTGCCGGATGATAGAAATCAGATATTCAAGGTGATGGATACGAGAAGGGTTGCAATAGAGAGGCAATAAAAGAAGAAGTTTTGAGATGAAATAGAGGCTTGTACTTAAGAAAAGTGATAGATATTGTCGATTGACGGCGTGTCAATACACAGCAATATCTGCTTATGTTCGTGTTTCATGCACATGTTTATACATATTGTCATAAATGACTACGTGCCTTACATTGATTATGGCGGTCAAACAGAATCGATCAAAAGTAGAGCTAGCGAAAGGAAACTTTTTACAAGCACGACATCTATGATCTATCGCTGATCCTATATATTTGTGTGTCTACTAGCTCTTCCCTCCGACATTTACAGCAAAAGATATATGTGAGGAACGAAATGCCACTGCCAGTTTCTCAATGTACATGGAATTACGCTCATCATCCACAGCAAACTGGCTGTCTGATTCTAATACTGCTTTATTGTAAGTTATTGCCGTCCGTTGATGAGAATCAGAATTTCACATAGGATCATGATCCTGCTTTTATTCATCTGCGTATTATGTTGCAGCTCATGTTGATGTGGATGCTTGATTGCGTACAAATATTAGGGATGGAACACATATTGTCAAATATGATATATTGCAATCGCTAAATAGACAAATAAATTGGCACCATAGGACAATTCGCCATAATACTCGTTGATAAACCTATATTCAGTGTCAAAATTGCTAGGCTGATCAGTATTCATCGCGGGGGAGGTCTTGTGCGGCAGGACTCGCAATGATTACACAGTGCCTACCATTTTATGCATATACTAGAATGGACAAAGCTTTCTGTATGATAAATCCCAACCACGCATCAGATAACGACTTCAGTGCTTAAAGAAGGATTAGATCTTGAAAATTGCTTGCCCTAGTTGATCCTATTACGTGCAAGGTATGGCCCTTCTTCTTCATTATACATCAGTAACCGGGCGAATGTTCTCTAGATGAGGTTTGAAGCGGCGTCTACGTTTCAGAGCGAATCAGACACAGCGCCTCAGGCAGGACATAACGAGTATTGGATGAAATGATTGACCTTGAACGTGATCGACCATGAATGTGTAAAATTGGTGAGTCACTTGCAAATATCGTTATAGCAGTTTCCCTACTCTTTACCAGTCAACAATGTTATAGTGCTTCAGTATGCATATAGGTCTGACTAATAAGCATTATGAGGTGTGGCTAGCAATCGGAACGGTTACGTAATGGCAATGAAACCCCCGCCACTAACCATTTAACTAAAAGAAAGCTAGAACCCTTCAACAAGCCTTAGTGGATGCTGATGTGATCGGCTTGACCAAATGGCATACTGCAGTGGGGAATGTGTAAGTATGTGTTGTATATATACAGGGGCTTAATTAAGAAGCAGTATTTGGTTTGACATTTGTATTCCTCCTTGATGACAAAAGTTTGGAATATTCATGAAGCAAGCTTTGCAATAAAACATTACATTGTATAAAAACTGTGGTAATGCTTATTTGCATGCAAGTCTATACTTACAGCTGTGATTCATAAAAAAACCAACATTTCCTCCTAAAGAAAGTTGGGCACTAATATGCCTTGGATCTCCATTTCCTCTCGTGATGCTCGTAATGAATATTGTTTAGATGTAGCAAATTCTTCGACGTTTTGCATAGATTTTGTAAATGGATTCCACCTGTCACGAGCTGTTCGTCTTCATTTTGTTTGTAATTCTAAGGTTTTGCCAGTAATTCGAAGGTTTTGAATATTTGCTGACAAAGACAAGTGCATCACCTGCAACACATCTTCCCAAAGCCACTGGAAATAGCTGTGGGTGGAAACACCCCAGTCAGAGATGAGGCTGATGGGTCACAATAGGATCACAGTCGTCTGGGCTGGCGTGCTATTTAGATGGCAATATGAGGGATATCTGAGACAGTGCGTAAATCACACAAGGCATCATCCCTTGCAATGATTTAAGCGTCAACGTGCTCCAACGCAGCTTATCAAAAAATATATAGGTTCATCAACACCAAATACGGCAAACGGAGCGCTTATATGAAAAATTCGCACACATAACACACTTCTACACGAAGGAATTGTATCAGCGTGGCTTTTTCTTGACGCGACCTGAAACAAAACAGACGTTCCAAGTAGAAAACGGACGGATATTAAGATATCTTTAGGGTTCTTTAAGATATTATATTGTCTTCAAATTAGCTTAGCTTCCAAATAAAAAACAATGTATCATTCGAGTTGTGTAGGGCGAGTTGTTAGAGTGACCAAATGAATGAACCAGAAACGCATTTGTTTTTGTGTAACAAAATATAACCCACCTGACTTGAATTGTTTACTTCATCCCATTAATGCAAAGCCCAAAGTTAATGATACAGCACGAGACGAACAAGCCTTTAAACACTAATGTTTTGACTTAAATGAAATTCAACGCAGCTTTGACAAAAATTATCTGCATAGTCACACCCACGCAAAAAACAAGTCTTTATTACAAGCGTATGAAGGCTTTCGTGTGTTGCTGTGGTGCTAGGAAGCGGACAATAATAGCCTGGCAAATATTTCAGCGCCATGTCCTCCCAAGCACGCCAATATATATATATTCATCGAGTCATTACAAAAGCGTTCCAGCCTCTACTTTTGCCATATTTGTGTTAAAACGACGTAGATTGGTAAAAACCTGCACAAAACATATTTGCCTGCACCGTTTTTAGAATCATACAGAATCGGATTCCGTTAAATGAAGCCGCGGCTATTTACAAGTGCTCAGACAGTGCAGCGTATCTATACTGTGCGATACGTAGCTATATATGGGGGTTGACAGAACATATGCATGCGGACAGGGCTTAGAAAGCAAGATGGTACACGTCACGAGCGCCTTCGACTGTGATGAAGAAATAGCTTCTCGGACGCTTTGGAGAAGATGAGGTTTGCGGAAAGGTACCTCCTTTAACATGGCCGTCCGTGTATATCTATATCATGTCATGTAAAATGGAATGAGTCTCTCCGGGCCGTCGTATTAAGATAAATGGAGCGACCAAAGCAGCTCGGGGGAATATGATATTGTCATTTACTCGCTTTTCTGACAGATGTTATCAATAATGTCCGAGACAAACCAGATACCCGCTACGAATATTGGGTGACTACAGTAAGCAGATTTAGGCTTTTGGACGACGGCGCATAAGTGATTTTGATATATGAGGAATCACAAAACCAGCTAATGAGATTAGCCCGCGATGGGCTTTACCGAGTAACCACTTTCTGTGGCCGTAAATGGAACATTATCCATAATGAATTCCGAAAGCCAGTGCCAGCGAATGTTTGAACATTACTTACAATCTATTCCATCGTTAACAAACATCAGTATATATAGCAGAGTATGTTTCTTGGCGCTTGCTGACGAAAATGTTTTCATATTAGTATGAGTCAAGTAACAATTGTCAGCCCACAATACACATTTCATATTGGCAACTCAGATATCAGCACCTATTGCATGTAGAGCCTGATCTAAATTGATCAATTCAATGCTACTATCGATGTAACTTAGCATCAATAAATCTGGCCCTTATGATTCACTCTCAAAGCAAGATGTGTTAGTTCTGGTCGTCCTCATCGGCTGTTGGGATATACCTGGCAGCAATATGAAGACTCTTTGATGAGAGCACTTTGACTGGATATTTTCACGGGGTTTCTTTAGTTTTAGTAGCTCCAGTTTTAGTAGCGCCCGCCATTCCATCGTGTGCATGATGTCATCACGATAAGGTCGTCAGTTGGCCACAACAACAACATGCAGTGTTAGCAGACAGTCAGGCAGTCAGTGCTTCAACTCTACGCTTTTCCATGAAACAGAATCGACGGCGCATTTGTCCTCAACTAATTGCTTTAGTGTTTTTGGCACTTGGCTAATGTTGATATGAAAATTGTGGTCTGATAATTGCTACCGTATACATTGCGTTTCCTGCCATTCAGCAAATTTATTAGTTCAATTATTCTACTCGTGTCCTGTATGGTTGTCTGTTGTGTCGCTTGACCAACTACTTCACTCAAGGAGCGAATCTTCCGCCAGCGCTGTCTTTGTTGTTGGTGTCCAATGTTTCTTTATGAACTGCGCTTGCCTCCTGACTGTTGACGACGTCACTGACTTGCTACTTGCCGCCAAACGCTGTTTTACGCTGTTAATTTATCATTTACGGACAACACTGGAAGTTATGTTCAAACATTTAATAATCTAAGATGTTCACAGATTGAGTAATATATAAATATATATATATATATATTACTTTGCTTGTTATAGGTGACCTTATTACTTTGCTTCTTTAGGTACCTTAGTTCTTTGTAGAGGACACATTTCTTAGCCGCGAACATCTCATGAAAATGCACTGTTCATTCGTTGATGTTGGGATATATGTGGGTTCTTTTACTGCACAGCATAATCCACAGAAAAGAATATGATTATGCACAATGAAATACCTTTAAAACGATAGCGGCAGACAAAATTATTTGATATGCGTCAGTGCTCTATACAAATACCCATTATATCGTGTGTTGCTAACGGTGCAGTTTATCAAATATCTTTTGCAAACGGCCAGTGACACAAATTCTGCCAATATTGACACGATGTGTGCCAAAGAATACACTAAGTAGGGCTAAAAAGGAAATTAAGAAAAAGTCATGGGTTGTATCGAACAAAATGTAATTGTCAACTTTGAATGAAGCAAGTGCTGTGTAGTTAAGTAAGGGTATACTCGTAAGATAAACGTTTGGTATCCATATCAATGAAAAAACAATTTGACCAAAAGAACCATTTTCTCATTGTGGCGCTATCAACAATGATAGTGTATGAGATTTATTGGCTAAATTCTTGTTAGTGACCCAGTCGTACAGTCACCAAAGGGTGAATGTTCACTGTGTCATCAAGATATGGAGGTTGGACCTGAAGCAGATAAAGTCTCCATCAGTTTACGTCCTATGTGATGAACGCTGCTTGTAAACTGACGGTTATCAAAGCTTTTATTCAAGTCTTTACGCCTTGCTGCCCTGTGTGAATTAATATTATACACCTTCATGTAAGAATTTATAAAAGCATTCATGGTTTTCCAATGATGTTTACCACCACAAATCAAAGCATGAACCCTTCAAAAATCAACCCATTGGCTCGTGGTTAGGTAATCGGATCGGTATTTGCTAACATTCGCAAATCTCACCCGTTTGACTTGGCTTCACTGCATAAGTTTGATGTGCACGTCTAAATTACCATATTTTATATCTTGTAAAATCTTGTTGATAGTTACGTTAGAAGAACTAACAAATAATATTAGCATAACTTGCCCTTGTGCCTTCTTTAAATACTTCAAAATATTTATAGTGAATAATTTACGGACTATCTTTAACTCGGATGTTTGGCCTCATAGAGAAACTAATCAAGTATCCTGGCATTTCAAGCATGTACCTACACACAAACAAGATATTTGCTTTGCGTACATTGTTGTTGTAACGAGAAAAATAAGACTTCACAGATTTGCCTAATAGGCTCGTGGAAGACGCTTAAACATTATGTGCCCTTAAAGCTGTCGTCATATTGCTAGTGCTTCAGAAAACTGTCCATGTAGTCAGGTTTGTCTCGGGGTGATGGATCAGAGGAGCAGTTACAGTCAACGTCACAGAGCTAATCGTACATGGCAGTGATGACAAATTTATCTGATGTGTCCTCAGTGATTTGAATTTTGTATTCATGCTGAGCATGTTGAATCACGTGATTTGTATCCTCTCCGGAAACAATTGATATTACGGGAATGACAAACCAAACAAGGCCTCTGACCTGAAAAGTAGTTGGCTTAGTGGGTAGATACCACCGTAATATATGTTATTTCGAACCATTTACACTAAGTGAGAGCATAAGGTAGTTTTTTATGTGTCCATTAGGCTACTGTGCTTCAATGTCAGGCAAACTTAAGTCTAACAACTGTCCGTAAGCCACAAAACGTTTCATTGTGCACTGCCATATTTGGGATATTGAGTCAGATTGCAGACGGCGGCTGGTGCATGTCAATGCTGGCAGTGTTAATGTTAATTGCTATGATATTGCCTCATTGATAAAGCATGAAAATCAGGGTGCCTGTTATGTACATACTCACGGTGAGACGCGTGTTACAAGCTTTAATAATCTCTCAATTTCTCAAGCGTCTGTGGTGAGGCGTTAATGGTTTGATAACCCATCTGTGGTAAATATGTTCGTCACTGGTGTTTCATTTAACGAACCAGGATACCCATGTGAGATTGTTACTTCAGCGGTTTGTCTTAGCTTAAAACGATTAGCAAGATATCTTGGAATGAGAAATGACGATAAAGTATTTAGATGCCAATGTAGATATGTTATCCGACTTAACAGCATTTCAATAAAAAATATGTCGGTATAACACAGGTGCTAACATTCATTTGGACATAATAACAAAGATTAATCAGCTTTTATGGATATTCACGAACATATGCCAACAACACCTCTCACAATACCCCAAGCATACAGAGAAGAACTCTAATGCCATCTCCCGCTTCCTAACAGACCAAATACTTCACGCTTCAGCTGCGTCTTGTATGAGAACTAAGACTGCCAATAGGGGCAGGTCGACGGCACTAAATTTGTAGACACACATATTGCGTTGCTTAAATGCAATCAAGTCTTGGTTGGCTGAGTGTATCATTTACTAACGCGAAGAATCTCTCATGTCTTTAGCGGATCCGGCTTTGTCGCTAAATAAAACACTCTTTTGAATGATCTTGAAATAAACATTGAAACTTCGTTGCGTCATTAAGCGTATTCGTTGTGTATATTGACAAAAAGGTAATTATCCCCTCTAAATAAACGGCAGCGTGGTCTTTTATGGCGGACTCCCGGTTGCACCTATTTAGCATTGCAACCACGAAACACTATTATTTTCTTATACAAAAAGTAAACGAATCGTGATGCGACGAGTGAAGTGATTGATTGTCTCACTTTACGTTTTTTAGCAGTGCAGTCATGAGATGGATGGCGAACGACAAGTTCACTTGGAAGTCGCCTCACTCTGCCAGCAACAAATTGAATTCTTCAATCAACGATAATTCTACAACTGCCTCCCACTGCATCCGATCACATTATGACATCTTATTGGTATGCATGGTATGGGTCATTCCGCCTTTTAATTCAGTCAAATTATGGCTGGATTGCTTTCCCAGATCGCCTCCAGGCTGCCGGGGGATATAGGGAAGAGCGATGCTGAGCTTCCGTGAGCAAGCAAATTATGGACCTCACTGTTACAATGCATGATTAACCTTCGCTTTATGTAACAGGTTGGCTACATTAAAATGGATGCATTATGTCTGTTAATCGCGGTGTGATCGTAAACAGCTACATATAGAGCTGCCCGTAATAGCTCGTGTAAGAAGTTTCCATCATCTATCCAGTTAACTTCAAAAAAATATCACCTATTATCACATGCTCTTAATGTTATTGAATACTCCATCCAGGAGATCATAAATAAATAACAGCTCATCTGGAGTCGCCATTGGCGTGCCATCAAGATGTGCAGTTGAGCGTCGTTCCTGGTTTATTGTATACATAGAACGAATAGCAAAAACGCTGAACTTAAATTGCATGAGCTAACATAGGTTTTCAATCTTAGCTCAGAGCATTCAAATAACAGCCATATCTCTGTTATGTACGACCTGTTCATATTGTGTTGCACCAAGAGACAGTATTATTTCTAATATAAACCGTCAGGCCCTGTTTTACTGATGCATAAAATTATTTATGTTGCTCTCCAGGGCCAATAGCAGTGAAGGGTTGGAAAGGACAGGATGATACTTCACTTTCTGCATTTTACGAGATAACTAGCTTACCAACCGTACATAAGATTGCAAATTGATCAAGAACTTGACACAAATGCATGGTGGATTTTCTTGTCCAGGAACGACATTGGCAGATAGTATGCAGTCCTGCTTCTGCTTGAGCAAACATAACTGATGGAATGAAACACTAATGTTAAGGGTCTAAGGCAGGTAAAGTTAAATTTATATTGTTGTCGTATTTTAAATCTATGCCTAGATTTTGGTTGAGTAATTGGCGCTATTTTCCCTGACACGGATGACCTGTCGCATTCCATGACCAGGAACTCACCCTTTAGGATAGGTGTCTTAGAAAGGACAACGAGAGATAATGCGCAGCAGCGCTTCTGATTAAAGCGCTACGGAGACACACATAACTCGACGGACACGGCGACCACGACAGAGTGTCACACCTTGATGGATCGCCGGCAATAAAATGATTCACCAATCGATCAGTTTTTCTCTAGAACCAGCCTCGAATTGCACCTGATCATGTTCTAGCATTTTATTGATATTCATTGCCGTCGTTATCAGAGATTGCTTTCCTTGATTGTCTCAATACAGCCACGTGTTATGGAGCGCTACAGCAAGAATTTGTGTCTGCATAAATGATGTCCTTGGCCTATATAATGCAAGATTAGGGCCCTTTTATGATACAACAAAATGCCAGCATAGTGCAATGCATGCATTCGATCTGCTATCGTTGTTGTGTATCTGTAGAATCTAAGGTCACACGGTTCCTATACGGCTCGTGATAGCTTTGTACAGGTCCAATAAATGCATACTTTTAGTCGCTCTCGGAGCTTGACGCTTTAATCAGCGGTACAAGACATGCTGCAATTTGATAAAGAAATCATGTAAAGTATTGCATATATTATGCGAACATAGCTCAACAAAATTATCGACATAAGTTACACTGAATATGCAGTACTTCCCCTGAAAAGCACTGCAGGTTATGGAAAGCTACGCCGGGCACTCGTGTGCGTACAAATCCCCATTACATGGCGCAACAAATAAGCAGCATAGTACAATGTGTGCATCATATCTGCTTATAGGCCTGTTGTTAGTAAAATCGACCGCAACATGCTCATTGTCGATTTCAGAACGCTTCATATAATGCATCAACTGTGGGTAAACAATGACACAAAAAACGTAAAATAGATCAATTATTCTGTCATTACTTGGACCCACATCATATGATCCTGTGTGCTTCCATCGCGCTTTATCAGCATTTGATCATCAGGTTTCTGGAATCGTACGACGACCAGATGTTCTCTGCTGTATTCTATGTCTGCTCAGTTTCTCAGCTTACACCGAGTAGCACAATGACGCAATCATGAAGACAAACGTCCATTTGAATATAACCACACGTCAGTATGCATTGCAGCCACATATCTCATACTGGGTGATCAACATACCTCAATTGTATATATTCTGTGACGACGCTTTCAGAAAGTACACATGACTGTTTGTATAGTTATATTGCGCCTGGACGGCATGGGTTGTCATGCTTCATATGTTCTGGCGTGATGTAGCAAATGTATAGATTCTGGAATCCTGTGCTTAACCAAGTAGCCATGTGATCGCGTAGTAAGGTTGTTCCTCGGTGTTTTATTTAGAATACTATGGATGCTTTACCATGATAGCTTCATCAATAATTAAAGACGCCATTCTGCGAGTGAGCAGACCTTGGGGCGCCATATGCGCCATATCTAGAATTACACAATCAGCAGATTAATCGGGTCCTGGAAAGTTTTTTAATTTGTTTAACAACCGTCATCAGAGCACCGGTGTTAACTGGTCTCTACGATACCAGTGCAATAAAACCCGAAAAGAAATTATATGGAAAACTATGCGATAGAAAACTTATTTGTTTCCAAATGAATAGAATTGCAGTTTCATTAGCATCCTACCACAGCATTATATCCCGAAACAAATTTCCCTCTCTCTGCTTAATGCAGACTATTTAATGTAATGTAAACTTCATGTACCTATCGACATTGGATCACTAGTGACATAGTGTATTCGATCACACGACATGACAGAGTGAGAGTCTGCTTTGTGGTCTGCATTAACAAGCATCGAAGGTGCAAGGTGAGGGACATACACGCTAAGCATCATTTATTGTAAGTGGTGGAGGAAGAAATGCATCACTTAATCTAAGTGAAGGATGACGAAATACATCACTCACTATAAGTTGTGAAGGAAGAAAGACATTACTTACTGTAAAAGGTGGAGGCAATGCATCACTTACTGTAAGTGGTGGAGCGCAAACCAACGCACACCTGAGCGAGGCATGAAATCCAATTTTCTGCCTCAGAGCATGCGCACGATAAATTTGACCCTAAGCAATCAATGCCTGCTTGTTTGAGATACTTTGAGAGTTCGTCAGCGTTACTGATATGAAAGCATCTCGGGTACAGCAGGTACGATGGGTGACAGCGCGTCTACTGAAACTCCTTTACAATTATTACTCTTCGCCTTCAGCTTGGGCAAACTGCAAATTGAAGAATGACACGCGACAAGACGCTGCTTAACTTGATTCAGGTTCCCCTGAGCGACCAGTGGAGGAGGTTTGTAGGTTTTGTATAAATCTCTGCCGCAATTTAAACCATTTCAGGCTTATCCGATTACTATTGCCAAGTATTATGAATACATTTATCTCCCCATCAAAGTGGCATGCAAGGGTAAGATATCACTACCTTCACCTACATCACAACCACATCAATGCATTGGGAACACTGTCAGATCACTTAGCAATTCGATTAAATTCTCCTCCCCAGTGTCGACGGCTACCTTCAAGAACTTAACCGTGCACGTTATTCTCCTAAATCTTAACCGGAGAGCGTTGACCGACTGACCCTATCCCCATTCACAGTTTATATTCGAACATACATATGTACGACCTTCTACAGCAAACAGCACATTGGTTGCAACAATCTATTTTGCACTCAGTGACCGCTTAGCATAAATTCACTGAGACAGCCCTGGGCGACCAGGCGCTGATTAGGTTCCTGTGAACGACCCGCAGATGTATCGTGGATGGTCAGGCACAATCTATCATTTCAGAAATACATTATTCATATAATTTATTTGTATGATGCAATTTACGCATCCCATTAATCCATATATTTCGTCAAAGTATTTTTGACGTTTGAGTGACCGGAATACGTGTCCCATTACAGTTAGATATTAGTCATTCCTCGCCTCGAAAATGTGTTGGCAGGCTAGGCCATAATGAGGAGTGAATCGTTTCCAACCCATCCTTAGAACACACACCGGCGCCGACTTCTTGATGGGGGCCCATCGAGTGGGCTAAGTAGACTGTAGACCAGTTAGATTTAACAGTGGGAACCACTGCAAATAACCAATAGAGGAAAACGAGCCTCCATGGATGAATTGAATTATACCACAAAATTCAGGAAGTGACTGGGATTTATATACTTTTTATTTTTCGATTCATTACGAATATTCGAGGAGCCTGCTGGTTTTTTACCGCTTTTGAGAAGGATGCTTAGAACAGCCATCATCGTGACAATCTGATTGCTTATGCCCACCATTGAGGACCCTGCTTGGTGCTGCCGACCATAGGTGAACCAGCCATCCTCGTAGAAGCCGCTCGGCGCAGCCCATCATTCTGGAGCCATTTTGGAAACGTATGAAACCTTTTAGCCACTTTTGCTTAATTGCGACACATTATGCTCGCGATGCTGACCCATAGTTTTCAATTGAGAATCCAACATTCCCAGATAAATCAATTGGGGCGTAAATCGGATGATATAATGTGTCATCCGGTCGTGCGTGACGAATGTTCCACAACCAACTATACAATAATAGTCCTATGGTAAAGTTAAATCAAATACAATTAGCACGTCGCGTTTCATATATATTTGAACTGTATCTTCAAATGAGTGGCTGTTTATATGAGCTACTGCTACTTACAAAGCTGACTACATAGTTTGCTCTCGAATAGATAACTTGTCACAGCTTGTTATCTGTTTAAACACAACAACGAGAATCCATACCGAAAGCTCTGGAAATACTGAGTCAAATTGACCTACCTCCATCATTTGTGTGACTAGAAGAACTTGTTGATGCTAATTACTGGTAAATCTGTACATAATTATGTGAATTAAATGGGCTTAATGTCATAAGACACAGCTAACCGTACATGATGAAGTCTTCAATACAGTGAACATGACAGTTACTCAATAAAAAAGCTACACTAGACATATCCGGGCAGATATCAGTTGGTCTTGGAATGTCTCAAGTATATATAGAGCAAAGGGTTAAGTGCTGCTCAGGTCTCTTTTCCCTTCAGCAGCTCTGTTCAAGAGGGGCGGGGTCACGGAATAATCACGATTGAACAGGCAACCGATTCGTCTAGACACCCCCGATAGTTCTGGTAATGCCGACATGTATCTATAACATGCAATTCGCACATTGCAAAATGAGCAATTGCTTATCTGGTGCTGTTCAACCAAACTCTTAGAAATCGTTCACCAACTCTAGTGCTAGTTGATGATTTAGTGCATCTTTGAAAAATGAAAAAAACATATGTTTTGCTTATTGTTTACTCAACACAGTTTTATAACGGAAACCCAAGGATTTGATGAATCTCTTAGTAAATGCCCTGCAAAATCATATCTGTGGAACCCACCTGATCATTTCGTAGGTACAGCCCTGCCAAGTCATTTCCAAGAAGCCGCCCTGTCAAATCATCTCTTAGGAACATCCCTACCGTTTCATCACTAAGGAACAGCCCAGCTGAATCCGCTATAAAGAACAGCCCTGCTAAATCATCTTTCAAGAAGCGCCCTGCAAAATCACATCATAAGAGCAGCCCTGCAAATCATCTGTAATGAACAGCCCTGCCGAATCATTACCATGTAACTGCCCTGTCAAATGATCTATGAGGAACTCCCTCCCGAATCATTCTGGGATCGGCTGGTTTTCAGAGCCATTTTTTTCATTCAGTTGTTCGCGCTGCTTTCTATATATATATATATATATATATATATATATATATATATATATATATATATATATATATATATATATATATATATATATATATATATATATATATATATATATATATATATATATATATATATATTACGATATTTGTTGTGGCGTGTGTGTGTGTGTGCTACCAAAAAGCACCTCAAGACAATTTGTTCATGATGATTTGTTCGCGGTAGTGCTTTACATCCTATATGCAATAAGAGCAGGTCTCTCCACAAAGGATGCTTTACTGAATAGTGGTTGGTGATAAACAGTTTCAATATGCACCATGGATAATCATTCTATCATCACCTTTAATGCGCTGACTCTCACTGTATTTCCTGTTTAAGTACTCAGTGAACGTAACGAGGACTTCAAATCCTGCAATGAAATCATCCACTTATCCTCTGTTCTTTTGGAATTACCGAAGTATTCGTTGCGAGTAAATTGTGAAGGTGTAGAAAAATATTCCTTTCCAAAAAGATTAGGCGAGTTTGTTGTGTAAAATGTGAACAGATTTCAGCATAATGAGTTAGCTCTTAATGATGGTTTACTGACAAGCGTAATGATATGTTGCCGATTGATGCTGCAAAACAAGTGTTTAACACGCAAACGAGAAAACGTATCTGCTGACTGGTAGAAAACAGGGATATAAGGTAAGATGCGATGCATTGCTTGTCAGTAAATATGGCTCAGGTTTGCTTGGTATGTGTAAAAAAACGCGGTGGTAATTATCCACCTGCGACGAGGGCATTTGACGCGGCAATACGAACTCAACGAATTCTGCATCAGCCCGAGTGGCTTCATGGCTTGGTTAGCTGATATCCTGCCCTGATGAGGTAAGCCCTGACTACAATACGTGTCTGCTCTTAAAGAGCACACTGTTACTGAGCAATTAATTTACATCATTTAACCGAAGTGGCTACAGTTGTCGCATGTCATTGACGTTGAATAAACCGGTTAGCTTTCAAAACAGAATTCTTACACAGCTATGGTCTCGAATTATTGATTGCGTTAGTTAGTGGAGCAGCCATCGGAGCTGTATTTAGATCCTCCCACGCCGTATGTTCTCTTAAACACATGATTACGTGGAATATTGCTGTCTCTTTCCGCGTTCCAATAGAAGTCTATCTACACGTAATATGTGCCAATATTTGCCAGTTTAGAAAAACATAAGACCAGTTCAAAGCATCAAATTGGGCAGATAACGTCCACCTAACGTCCGACAATGGAATTCCCTCGTTGGTTTTGTGACTTGTCTGACATTAACCTGCCCTGGTTAATGCGATTTATTTGTCCAAGAGGATATACACGGTAGTATACATTCCTTAGATAAATGCTCCTGGTGGTTCTTTTAGGTTCCAGTGGATGAATATCAGCAGATACTACAGATTAGGGATTGCCTGAGTATCAATAAATTTAGTCTTTGGGTAGGGAGGAATGTTTACCACATAGAGGTGTAAAATAGCGGGAACATCTGCAGCTACGTACATTTGCATTTCCAACTGGGTTGGAGCTAATTGAAGTTTTATTGCCTACCGCTCTCTAAAAACAAATGAAGATCAGTAACTATATTTGGTATGCACGAAAATCAATGGTAATCAGTGATGATCAGTGATTTATCGCAACAGTGGAAACGAGCTTTAAAGTAGACTGTAGGGTAAGTTAAAACAAAGGCCCGATGAACAAAAGTTTTAATGTTCTTTTCATATACCAAAAAAAACCTGTTTAATTGTCAAATGTCTTGCTATACAGAATTGATGCTCCCTGCATTATGTAGTGATAGCGTGATATCAATAATACCTGGTCCTGTGCGGTTTATCGGTTAATCGAACCCCTGAGCTTTCATTGCCTGCACCATAATGGATCATCTTAAGGCAATACCAATGTCATGTAAGGTGCTTACAAATCATTTATCAGGCACCGGTGAAGTGAACCGTAGCTGCTATGCTGCTAAGATACAGAGTTTGAATACAACCGAAGCAAAAACATACCAGTGACTCAAATAATTATTGTTGCTGGTTGGATCGAAAATCGATTGTCGCTTATACGTATACGCAACGATCCCAACACTATTTGATCATGACTAATCGACTATTTCAGTGGCGGACATAGCCTATGTATACGATTGGCATCAAATAAATCGCTCATCACTCTGCAGTTATTGCTAAGGCTTTTTGTCTGCAGAAGGCCCCCGATTTGTTAGGCACAGTTTTTGCAAATGTTTTTATGGCTGCTCAGCTATTTGCATAGAAAAGCACTGTGTGATTCTCGGTGATTATAACTTTCCTAATATGTACTTGCAGTTTCATTCTGATGGTACTAATTCTAACAAGCAAGTACAAGAGAACATTTTGTATCAGTTTATATGTGAACCAACAAAAAGTAGGCATATTATTGACCTTAATATTCAACTGAGGATGCCATGGCTACATACGTGAGGCATAAAGCGACATTGGGATCCAATGACCTAGTCAGTGTGCAATTTGGAAAGGCAAATTGCACAAAAACTGTTGAATGTATTTACCGAAATTCTTACAAACGCAGCGATGAAATTAACACCATCTAGAAAACGTCGTAACATTCATAAAGCTAATTGGCTCAATAGAAAAGGGACTGATGTCAAAAATGAGCTGTGGAAAACTGATCAATATGATGATCTGGTGTGTTGTTGAAGAACAGCGATGTGTAAGGCATGCATAAAAGCAGAATTTTAAAAATAATATCCGAGAACAATAAAGACAATCACATTAAAACACGCCCAAAACCATTGGACGTCAAAACGTAGTTGTCTGATAGACGTTGCCAGTATTTTAATATCAGAAGACAAATAAAGCTTCGATTTCCTTAATGTTTACTTTGACTTAGTATTCATTCGCATAATTAATCCCTTCCCAACGCTTCCCGTAGTCACCAAACCATCTCATCACTGTTTCGATAGGATACTCGTGAAGGACTATCGTGTCCAGGCTCTTTGACGGATTGCTGGTGTTACGATCTCGTGATCGCGCGCGCTGTCCATGTGTATCATATCCAAGCTTCAATTCACTGTAACATTATAAATTGACTGATCTGATTTTCTGCTTTTCTTAAAGGCTTGTTCGCTTTCATTCCGTTTTCTGTTCAGCTCAGCGAGTACTTAATCTAAACGCATGAGTTATCTGTAGTGGTTGTTCTTCGAGGCATATGATTGGAAGTGATTGCTGCTCTTGTTTATGACGCATGGACACAATAGCTTGCTGGATGATGAATGGTGCTGTTGACTCTCTACTCATGTTGTCTATAAGTCTTTTGATGTTCATGCACACTCCACAGTGCTTGGCTAATAACTCGTGCGCCCTCCATCGTGTCTCGGGTAACGTACATTCTGTCTGATCTAATCACAAGTATGACTCATTGTTCGCTTTATACCTGCCGAGGCAGGGCTAACAAGAATTCATCGTCGCATAAGATGAGCACCACATTACTGAGAAAATGTTTTCTTTTATAAGGAGACGATATGCTGCGATTTTCTGATATCATAGTTGCATTTTGATAATCAACACATTTCACAAGAAAAACTATATTTGAGATATTGCTTATGGCAAACAAACGTGGTTGTGGCTTAGGTCTGCAAGAGATTGCAAAAGTTAACGCGCCATGCCCCTCACTCACTTTAGGCGAAGTGCTCAGTAAATCGTGCACGGGGTTTTACAATGATATGACCAGTTAATTGTTCTTGTATCTTTATGCATAGACATCTCTAGTAACTACACCAGATACTGCCACACCGCTGCAATGGTCGGTAGCACCGCGGAACAACATCTTGTCGTGCACGAATACACGATATTTAACATTTCTGATGTTCTTTCTCAGAAAAAAATATCAGCTTTCCATTTGTATTGGTCGCTGGGGAAACGCAACTAGTTTTCGTGAGCTCACTCTAATTGTTCATGTTTAACATTGCGTTAGGGAGGAAGTCGCTGTCTATAACAAGCCATCGTGTCCGGTTTTACTATTGCGTGAAATAAATCACGTTGCCCTCCACGACCTCCAGGATTAGAGGGATGTGGTCAGGGTAATTTATTTGCGCACTCTCTGTGTCGTAGCAAAGAACCCCATCAGGAGGCACGGCACGGATGACATGCCACATGGCCAGGAGTTCATCCTACAAGGTGTGTGTCTTTCCTAGCAAAGTCTTACTTATTATGGTGACAGATAATGTGCATGTCGATTCGGATTAAGCATCCAATACTGATTGGGTCAAACTCAAATAGATGGAGTACATAGAGCATGTGAGTCTCATTTTCTATACTTGTCATATCCTTATGATATGCCCATTACATCCACCCACAACCGATCACGGGGCGACTATTGTAAATGTTTTATTGACACTGGTTTCACAGCAAAGAAATCAGTGCCAACACAAAATAGCGCCTTATTAAACATAGAGTCTGTAGTATTAAATTGATATCAATACACGCGTGGTATAGTGGTAAAAAGAGGATGTTGTATTGTATCAATATTTGGGTGTTGCCCTGTGCAACATCGCTGTTTGGTATTGTAGTGTACCTAAGCCATGTTATTGTAGTAGCATGGGGCGTGATTTTCAAGAGGCATTCGGAAGTGATAATACAAGGGGAGGAAGTGGGAGGTAGTGTTGCATAGAAATATGATTGTATATTGTAGTGAAAATCACGACATGCACATTGGATACCATACCCATAGTTATCATTCCTGGCTGAATATGTACGTGTTAATATAAGTCAATCATATAGCACCGGTCGTTATTGATGGCATGATATTATCGTGGCAGGGTTAGTAATATAGAAGAGGAATGTGAATTGAGGGAGGGGGCGAGATGTAATATTGCAATAGGTGGCGTTGCTGGCAAATCGGTAGTTCAGTGAACGTAATGCTATTTTGAGTGCGTTGCGCATAGTTGTGTCGCATGGTACCTCTTCTCTCTAGCAGGACTTTTTTAACGTCATTATTGCTGTGAAATATGCTGTCATGTGAACAAAACGACAAGAACCATGCATGATATCCTGATGTTAAGTACGCACGAGGCTGCAAACTGTTATTCAAGATATTCGATCATAATCTGGTTACGCAACTCACAACGATCATTCTTCTTCCATTCATGGATCAACTTCCGGCTGCAAGTCGTCTTTCTTGCCACTACCAGATATATTGGAGAAATAGGACTGGATCAGTAGAGGCTATATAAACATGAGCGATTTAATTAGATCCATGGGGGTGATTGTGAGTTTAGTCGAATTGTCTGAATTTCAATTAGCATTGTGCACTGTGACAAACGTTATGTTGTTTCTGTCAATAATCCGTACACATAACATTAGTGGTTTGGTAATTGGCAATCTATTGGTTGTGAAACAGCTACTTTCAGATCTAGCATCGGTTTGAATAGAAGTGGTAATTTGCGAGCGTAGTAATGGGTGCAGCTAGCGCCAGCGTTATCTATGCTTGGTGTCACGCTGCTTGCCAATTACGGTCGAGTTTGCTGAGATGGCCGTAAATGCGCTGGCAACGACTGCAATTTATGAATTCGAAGAAAGACATGCTAATGCCGGAAACTGATGAACCAACTTATAATGGGGGAAAGGAAATGATGAGAATGTACCGCAAAAGCAAAGGAGTGGTTGTTCATCTACAAGTATTCAATAACGACCGGTGTATGTCCCGCAACAGACAACAATTTGAGCTGGATTCACTTTTATTTAGCCTTTTATTCGCATTCATGCGGTGCACGTATGATTATATGCATACGAACTTTTAATGCGGCATAAATTGTTTTGTGGTGATCAGAACCCTCAACGAACCCTTTGTTGTGATCTCTTCAGACATAGGTCGAAGTCAGCATTGTTGTTTGAGTTGGATAATCTATTAACATTGTGATTGATAACCACTTTCGACAGGTCGGGCTGGGTGTATCCACCTTCCCTGTCTAAAACGCCCGCAGTCTGTGCAGACTGATAACGGCTTGCTGGCTACTACATTATTGTTAATCTAAATAACAATTGATTTGATGTGGCGCTAATTGAATAGCCGCATGCTCAATCGACGGACAACATCGGCAGAACAATAACATCTAATTAGACAACAGGGAAAAATTATAGTTTTAAGCCATATATAGAAGGACGAATCAGCTCCTTCATTCTTGTGTTTCCTGTTGTGAGTAAATAATATCGACTAGTGTGCCATCCTCGTTATTTGTGATAACACCGACTGAACCCCCCATTTAAACAAAACGTTGGCACTGTGCTCCAGTGGTGTTTATATTCAATCATCTGTTCATTATTGTTACACAAACTACATTGCGTCAAGCAGCTTTCTTCTCGATAGCAGACAAAGCATGGAGATGTACTTTTGATGCACAAACATTGTTGATCAATTTTGATTTGGGATTTATTGTAAATGCTTTTATACGACTAAGCTCTTTAACGTGGCTCTCTTTAATATAAAGGGTTCCAGTGAGGCACCAAGAGAGCTCACAACTGGTTAGGTATGCTGCATTGAATGCATATTAGTCAGTAATTGCAACATTGTTTCACAGCGCGTGATCTCATTTCCACATGTCCATTCTTTTTGCTGTACAGGTAAACACAAAAAACATAGAAACGGAATAAAAGAAGTAAACCAACCACTTTTACTTTGTATGGATGACATTGGCTAGGGGCAGCAAATACTGGAACGCCGGATTTTAATGCCGACATTTTTACTCTTTTGAATGCAGCTACGGATAATGATTTGCCATCTTCGGCAATAAAGCTGATCTTAAGTGATAACTTGTTACCTGATATTACACACGCCCTTCCGGTCTTGCGCGCGCAGCACATTTATTTCAACAACTCTACTCCTACTTCTGTCCAACGTAAGTACAAAAAGGGCACGATGACGGGACGATGCTAAATTGTTCCTACTCAGAGTTGTTCGCTGAATAACTTATTTCATGTCAATATATCAGTATGGCTTCCAACCTATTCCTAGTTATTCCATGAAAACTCAGGCAAAAACAATGACGCATGATCCATGAAAGCCCCGGGCAAGGTTCGACTGTAGTTGGCAATATAATGGGCGTTTGCTTTGTCTGCCGCTCAGTCGCTCCCAAGGGAGATAAATCAGATTGTGTTCGAGTTTTGGATGTCAAGATGTTTTGGAACATGCGCCATCTTCGAACACACATCACGCATTATCTCACAATATCCTTTGACCCACTGGTTGAATTCTCCCTTCAAGCTGATCGCAACAACGACATAGGAGGGATATCTGCTTCTTACTTTTGTTGTAAGGTTCCCCATCACTCGCTTCATACATCTGCGATATTGCTGTGGCAATTTATTCAAAGAATAAAGAATCAAATCCATTGGTTGTTGTACAACTAAAAACTGGTGTCATTTTTGTTATTTGATCATATGTCATTTATGCGGGGGGATTATGTATTGAGTGTGTTAACGGTTAAGCTGGCGCCGGCGTGATCCATGCCTGATACCACGCGGCCATTAGATCGGCGCATTTTATTTTTTACGTTGTCTAGACACAAAGTGCATCTGATATCATTTATCATTCTCAGGTGGAATAAATGCACTTGGTTTCTGATTTTACAATTAATAAAGTTTTAAAGACAAGTTACTGCTAGATGAAGGTTTTATAGATGAAGAAGCAGACAACTGCATGGGTTGGCAAATGTAATCTCATCCTTACATTTGGTTAATCGGACTGCTTAACATTAAACATCAAGGACGCTTAACAAGAATTAAATTCTTACCTATTCTATTATATCCTATAGTTTAAAGCTATCTTTGATACCACTTAGGTTTGATCATTTCACACTCTGCCTCGCTGGTGTCATTATGCAGGTTGATGACTTGTTTTGTGCCTATGAATAGGTTTATTCAAGAAGAAAATGTAGACAATTGCCTTTGAGGCTAACTCATTTTTAATATAAAATACCGACGATTCACTGCTTATGTGAGGTTTAATAGGCAGGCTTATGTGAGGCACGTACCTGCTGAATCACGCAGGAAGGATTCGGCCTTCTGCGGGGAGTCCTCATGCCCGCATCACGCTATTGTCTATATGTCACTGTATTCGTTGTGGCATGTGTGTGCTATGTCAAAAGCCTCTTAGGGCAGTTTGTGCACGACGCCTTGGTCACGGTTGTAAAAAAATGGATATTCTCCCTAGACTCTATCGGTTCGGATCTCAATTATATTAGGACTGATGTTCGCTATTCATCCTTCCCACTATGATGATTGTTCTTCCAATACCTCGCATTAGCGAGGTAAACATCATTTACATCGATATATGAGTAGGCATTCGCAAAACTTCATCAGTTTAATTCATGATGCTATTTATTGATTGTTCAGTTAGGCATTCGCTTTGTCTGTCGCGCAGTCGCTTCCAAGGGAGATTAATCAGATTCTGTTCGACCTGTTGAATGTCAAGATGTATAGGTGCATCTCAGAACGCAATATCAAGCAATATCAGGCAATTCCTTCCAAAGTTGATTGGCTTTCGCGCAACAAAATACTGAACGCCCATCAAGCGTTCAATCCCATATGTCGAAAGTATGCCCAGTTATTGTTGTTCCTTACACTAGGCATGTTTTACCCTCTTCAACAAAAGCTCTATATTGAACCAAATTGCTACTTACACGTAGCAAGCAAAAGCATGCTTGATAGGAAGGTAATGATTAGTCTATGATATGAAAATAACAGGAACTACTTATCAACCCTTGACCTACCCTAGGAAACGCGTACAAAGAGCTCACACAGACTGAAAGCGGCAAAACATGGGTTTGGCTTTATCGCACGGTTCACACGATAAAGTAAATGTGGATTGAATGTTCCATGATAAAGTATGCGATGGACTGTTACAGCCTCTGCCGTCTAACTAAAAGATCAACTTCAAATTCGGGAAAAGCGTTCGCTGTTTTGTTTATCGATGTTATGCATGTTGTGTCATCCATCAACCTGACAATTAACTAATCCATCCATTTCTCATTCTCATCATATAACCATAAAATGCTAATCCAGACTGATGCTAATTTATTCCAGCTCATCTACAGCCGTCACTGGGTAATCCTTCCTAAGGATACAGCTACACTGTTTGGGTATGATATGTTTGGAAGAGAAGTGATGAAGATTGATGGTGCAATATAAAGTTACACGCGTAGGCTCTTAGGAGTAACACCCTATTTGGTGATGATTTGTCTGAGTATGAACCTAGCATTATTACGCATTCATCTCTCTAAATGCGTTTGCGATGGTTTTTTTCGTTTCGGTGGTCGATGAATAAAGGGATGGTTTCAAACCCTAATACTGGAATCATCCATTTATTCACAGGTTCCTGTTTTTAACCGAAGTGTTCCGAGCAAGCTAATAATAAAGCTGTACAAATCTACTCCTATTCAAACAAGTCCTCGGTCTTCCTTGTAGTAAAAGTGCATTGATTTCGACTTTGTGAATAAACCATTAATGTCTCCTCGCCAAGGCCAACAATAGGTTGCATAATGATGCGGCAAAGCAAGTGTACATATACAGCTCGATGTAAAGCAGGAATATTTTTTAAAACGACGCTGTAACATTACAAAGTGGTTCTTGAATGCAAGAAACCGTCCTTCAAGACAAATTTCTGCTTTTTAGGTCAGCTATGTAACGAGAAATGTCTTTAACATGTTTATACCGCTTGTGTCATTTGTAAAAACATTTCCGCTCTTTTAATTCCCCTAAATGTGGAATAGTTTGCTTGCAACGTGTTCCCTATGTCATGTTCATCGTTTGCTACGACATTATATGTTACGCGTAAATTTAAGAGACGTTAACAGAAGCAACTTACGGTGCTTAAGTTGTTCATTTTTGATCAATACTTCATTCCTATGTTTTTTTTGGGATGTGATGTATTTGCTGAAACAAACATAATGTTTTTTCAGTAGTAATTGTTCATTTAGTATAATGTAACACGCCGGTTTATATGCAGTAGCTCTTTTGGTTATCATCATAGTTTGAGGCAGTAGGAAGAAAGGTATTGAAGACTACACCGTCCCTTTTCCGACAACACATGATAAAGTATGTTAACACACCTTTTGTCATCTTTCTTATGTAATGCGAAAGTTGTCATAATATCTGATTAGCTACGTCAAGGAAGACAATATGCACCTGATCATTGGCTTTTTTATTAATCGTCGTAGACTGTATATTTGCACAGCAGGAAGTCTACATTAACATTGCACATCGAAGAAAGCTCAATGGAAAAATACTGAATCTCAACAAAATTACATAATGGGCGCCTTGAGCGGCTTCCAAAAATTCTTAACATATTTCACTGGCTCATTTCTGTATTATGGGCAAAGAGTGTGGTTATGTATTCGCCTAATCTCTGTTATATGCTACTGCTGATTGGTCAGTGATACCAAAGGCTGTCTCTCTACCGACATATGGGTAAGGCCTTCTATAAACGTAATCTACTCAGTATGAAATCTATAAAGGAGTCACATACAGGGAAATAAAGTAATGACAACAATAAAACACGGATAGATTGTTTTCATCGAGTTACGTCAATCCTATGAACATCATTCTAAGACATTGTTACTTGAGTATTCAGTAACCTGGCGATGTTATTAACCTAGGGACAGTCATCTGGTCTTATTATTGATGTGAATAAAACACACCTCAGGTCTACAAGTTCACTATTGTGTATTGTGTACATAAACTGCTCTTTCATCTACTCATATAATGCGGCCATCTGACCCATTAACGATTGCAGTGATTGGCCACAATTAGCTTTGTGAAATTAGCTTCGAGTATTATTTACTTTGTGCAAACGACGCCGATTGGTTACAGCCAAGCGTGGATATCTTGCGCACTAAATCAAGTTGATCGAACGAATACCGGTTATAGATATGCAATGACGACCGTATTACGGGACTTACCATTGTGTTTAATCTACTTCTATCAGGAGCTGTCTTTTGCCCTTGATCACCTCCAGGAATCTTCACTGACCCAGCAGGAAATTATTTTCCACAAGTTCTCTTTGCACATGTGAACACAATGTTAGGAATACACAAGACCAAACATCCTCTTCGCCTCAAGGAGCTTTGACATTGTCCGCTGGTTACATCAGGTTGCTGCATGTGACTTGATTGGCTGAAATGTTTGCCACATGCGTTACACATAAACACATCGCTTTAACATTGATCAATAGAAATTTGAACGGATTGGTGTATTTAATCACAATTGTACAAAGCACATAAGTAAATAAAATGAACACATACTAAAGGCTGAAAAAACAGATTACAATCGATACCTTAACTTTTTTACCTTATCATCAAGAAACCCTGTGACGATGATATAATTAAATATGTAAGTGTATGTCTAATGTAGCATTTATAATTCATCTGATTGTCCTGTTTTATGAGATCGCTGACATACATATAATGTGGTTTATTGGTCGAAATAACGACACACGGTGTTAGCAGTGTAGCTTAGCAAGTAGATCACCTACACGCAAGACTACTCCATCATCTGGATAAACCTTGCTGGTTGTTCAGAACTGATTTCGACATGTGCTTATTGCATGTGACAGTAAAAGATGTATTAACGCTCAGTATGTCTGTCTAACAACTGTTTCTTTCCTCCAGCCAGCCAGTGATCTTTTTAGTCGGTCTATTGATGCTGGGTAGGACCAGGATGTCATCATTGTCCCCTTCCGGTGAATGTTTCTTTCTGCACTAAAATTGTCTCCGTAACAGTTTCCCAAACAAGCCCGTTTAAACTCTTTACTGAGGCAAGCGTATATATCATGCTGTTTTCTACCACCTTACTTAAAATATGACAGGCAGTGATTGTCAAGATGATATATTACACAAAAAGCGAACAAGACCAGCATATTTTATGCGTTTGTCAACTCAAGTTCTGAAGCAAACCGCTTACAACACCAGCTGCCATATCAGTTTTGACGATCTTCAGGAGACGTCATCCGACAAAACCCGTCTTGTAATTGCAACAATTTCACCGTCCTAGATTTATTTTCTTTGTCGCTTTCTGGCTCTGTTAACCACTCGAATCACTGAGAATTACGTCAAGATATAAACACATAGCAATGTAATCGGCTTACGCGGTTTGCAAAGCATCGCTACATTGGGCAAATAAACTGTTTTCAAACTATCCCATGCGATAACAGATCAAACATGATATAGAATTCTCAACGTTGCCATAACAGAACACACAATAACAGAACACATACTGAAACACAGTCGACAATGCCGACACACAGCAAGGAAAAATATATCATTAGACTCGCATATCATCTGATATCTATTTGGCAAGAAATATCCATTGTACAAAAACCTCACTTTTCATGAATTGTGTAGAATATTGGGAGTGATATGGGAAATCATTGAACATAGATGACCAAGCGATCCAGCATTTAATCAATCCACACCAGGCCGTCGACGTGACTCAAATGGACACATTGTGTATTACATAATAGCATCAGTAATCTCTTCAACGCCGAATGCTCTGTAGCGGGCGGCTGTTTCAGTCCGTGGATAACACATGACAGCTAGTTACAGTGCCATATCATCGTGGATAATTTATTGCCGAATGTTATTTTGATGTCAATAAATCTATGACGACCCGACTAGAAGAGCCAAGGTGAATCTACAATTATTGAATGTCTAGCTTTCAAAAGCAGGTCAATCATCTAGCCGTATGTGTTCGCATTGTAAACGTAGCAATGTTGTTCATGTTGTACTTGGCGGGGATACTCCATCGACTCTTGGACTTGCTACCCTTTGCTCTCATTAATGGCCGTCACATAATTGGACACAATGTCATTCGCGAATTGGATGCTCCGCTGTTGATGTACCATTACCTGAGCTATGTTGAGGATTTAGGGTGAAGACCTTCCCTTATCTGCCAAGAACCATGAACGAAACCGCTTCCCTAGAGAGTCGGCTTTCACACTTTGCAACTGCATGGAATGCATTATACTGCCCTCTTCACCCTGCTGTATTGGAATGTGGGTTCAACAAAAGGGAAAACTAACTCTGTCCCATCACCGAAAAGGACCATAGAAATCCTATCATGATCCGAATTGCTGATAGGTGTTCCTCGGCCAAGATGGTGTCATTCTGGTAATGTTATAGCCGCAAACTATTGCGCTCTTTTCCAGTGTCAATTTATCCTTAAGCTTCATTCGCCCCTACCATTACTGAAACAATAATGTTTTGTAATAAACAAATGTGTCATGACTCATATTTATATATAAACCATATAATATCAATATATTGCAATGATATATATGTCTTACTTTGCCTTCTGAATACAGTCTTAAGTTGTCTCAGGCATCGGTTTCACATTAACTCGGCCAATTGTAAGGCTAGTCTTCTGAATTATTAACCAAATGATACCCTGGCATACAAAATATTAAAAGGCGTACATAATTAGCTTTATGGACAATCGCTGTTGCCAATTATCTTATTTGCAAGCGCACTATTAATGGCTTACCGGTGAAGAGTTGCTGCGCGCCTAGCAACATCGGAAATCCACTTCAATCAAACAAAATATGTTACTGATGGACAATTGTCTCTGTACATGACCACTGAACAGCAGTTGGACGTTACACACTTAACTTGTATATTGCAACTTGATTAGATTACGCTTAAGAACTAGTCGTTACCAGCAATATTGTGGGGTTCATGCAGTTGAATGTCATGTACATATTACTGGTGGCTTTGATAGCTAGTAATTAGCAGCCTTATACATTCAGTTGATCCGACTGATGTGAACCTACTGCCACAAGCGACTACCACAGAAGACGATGCTGGGTTTGTTGAAGATAAAAACAAAACAGACACATACAATGTACTGCTTGTAGAGTATGGCATACAACAGCACCGGATCTACAATGTTGCCTGTTAATGACCTTTAATAAAAAATATATTGTTCAACATACATTTATTATATACCACAAATCCCGAAAGGTAAACTTATTACATCTGCTGTGACACCAATCAAAGACACCTATCCCATGTCCTGACGTGCAGCACTTAGTCACATTTGACTTTCAGGTGACAAAACCAAGCTTGTTATAACAAAAATAGCGGCTCAATTATCACTGGAGAATAATACAAGGTGAAGTCACTCAACATCAAACACCAATACATATCTGCATAATTATCAAATACACCTTAAGGGACTATTGACGTGAATCATTGGCTGTTAGTGAAGTAGTTGCAACACTATTGGTGTTCAATGGTCCTCAACATAAGCGGAAATGCGTTAGATATGATATCTATAGAAGACTATCGGTGTTAACATTAGCAGTACCGTGACCATCAGAGATCCTCTAACACATATGTGATCAGTATAATTGGTTCCTATCTTGATTTTATGCACCAGTCGTCGCTATCATCAATGCGAAATGGCGCAGCATAATGAAGCATGCTTATGGCGTATCGGTAAGGTTTACTGCCTGTTAATACATGGATATATTTACAGCGTACAGTATACACGCAGTTGTTGAACCAGTGCATTGAAGTGGATGTTTTGATGCAGGCTTTAGATCAGTTTTAATTAGTTATAATTGTACGAAATCATTAATGTTTAACACCTCTACCAAAAGACTAGTCCTGTTACAGAGCGTGACGGCGCTTTGGGCGAAAGTGCTGCGCGATTCTCCAACAGCCAGTCGATCAGTTCAACCCATTTTAAAGGTCATACAAGCCATCGTAAAGTCATTTTACGACATTGTCCATGAGTGTCTGGCGGTTCCGACGGGTCTTCTTTAAGTCCCAGTAGTAGCATTACCGGTCGTATATACAATGCTATCAATCTTATCCAGAAGTCCTTACAGAGGTAGGTGATCACAGTACAATGGACCAGCAATTATCGTAACCGCTAACCTTCTCCAGAGGATATAGCGAGCCTACTTTAGGTTCGTTTATGATATTTACTGCTCACCATGTACCAATTAACGCAACTAACAAGTCCGATACATCAAATGGTTGGTGCTGTTGTTCAACGTAACACAAGGCGCACGGGGCTATTTGAGTATAATTCGTGTCGTTTTTACACGTTATTGAAATTATCAAAAGTTTGAGATTGTGAACGAACGTCGGGGGTCAATCTCATGACCTACTGTTTTAAGCACATCTTATGACCGCGTTATCTCCGAACATTATATCGCACATATCGCTGAGAAGTCAGGATATCTCGGACAATAACTACTGCGGCCACATTCAGTGGAACGATATTTTAGGAGGCCCAAGACCCAGGAACAGGAACAGAGATTTAATTCATAAATAATTTTATTGTTAGCAAAATTCTCTGATGCCAGAAAATAGGCCAAAATAGATTTATTCTAAAGGATATGCTACATTCACAGTGGACCGTATTTTATACCATTGGTGCATGTCTTAAAACGGCTATTGATAGAACCTCAACATTCATTTTGTTGTGTCCACGTAATAGCTGGCCGACCACTTGCCTTTATCATCTACCGAAGCACATTAAATACCTTATCTATGGATCTGTAATGGATGGATATTGTCACTATTGTTAAATCACTCGTTTCTTAGGGATGGGAAAATAACTTAGATGTAGTAGCTGTGATCTAGGACAGGCTAAGTCACTTAAAGAAATTATGATGAATTACCGACAGGTGACTCCGACTTGAACGATAAATTCACCCAATTCATGTACTGAACCATTATTATATGGACCAATATATGTTCCCGTCTAAGTGAGCGAGTTAAGCTCTGGTGAGTTCAGAAAGGCCGTAATAATTATAATGAGACATCATAACTCCATTGTGGTCACACAGCTAATTTAGCAACGTGATAAGAAGATGTTTGTTGGTTTTTTTGGCACATCATTAATATTCCATATAGACCTTTTGAAGTTAGCAACACGATTCTTTGTATATTATACCAGTGTCATACTAGGCCAGACTAACTTCTGTTCATAACGGCCCATCTACAGCCGTCGCTTGAAAATCCTTTCTAAACATTATCGCCACACTGGATATAATAAAATTCGGAAGAGATGTGATGAAGATTGGTGGAATAATATAATGCTACACGAGACGGCTTTACAGAATGAGAGCTATAAGTACTTGTTGATAGGTAAGTTGAAATGCAACTGTTGCTGCATATGGTTCGTTACAAGGTTGTATGTACATTTAATTTTATTCCGGCTTGTATAAATAAATTTTCAAATACTTACGTTACAAGCAAGGGAAGTACAGGTGTGGTCGATCGGTAATATTTCACTCACGTGCACTGACGATGTTCATTTACCGGGCCGGATGTAAGTTGAAAGGAGAAGGTTAAAGTGTGGCAACCAAACAAAGTGATATATGACAGGCAGCGTTATTGCTTCGATGGTAGTGAAGTACAACAGTAAAGGCAAACAAACCACACAGTATGCGATGAATGTACAACGGTAAAGGCAAGCAAACCATACAACACGCAGAGCATGTACAATAGTAAACTCAGGCAAATCGCTAAGCACGCGTTGCAAACAATACTTTTAGGTCAAGCAGTACATTGCTACCTCATAATTCAGTTATCAAGTTAGATTACTTTGACTGAAATATGCCAGCGAGGGTCCCCACCAAATAGACATGGATAAGGAAAGTGACAATAGTAACTGCTGTTGACAAATATGACAGTGATATTGTGTGAAATAACTGTATGGTTGACGCATCCCTATGCATGTCCTAATGAGACCAGCTTTGTCTCAGCCGTCGCCTGTAACAGCTCATCAGGATTAGTTAACTAAGTGTCCTGCTCTGGACACCAAATTGATAAGGGCACAACCAGTCATCACGATATCACCCCCTTTAACCTAAGCTGCTGCTCAAGCTGAATCCTCAATAACTAAGCCGACCACGTACCGCCACACTTATATTGGCACTATAAGTCTTGGTTTGGTTACGTTCACCTGGAATATACCGGATGTTTCAAAACATGCCTTATCCAGCATGCGCCGCAATACGTACAACGCGCTGAAACCAGGGTTTAATGCCTTCGCCAATTTAATTCCACCCAGGAAGTTGGTGAAAATAAACAAATACACTTATCTATGTTGGGCAATCTTTACTGGACAATATCCGAGTCGTGCAAAAACGCAGTTTGCGTTTAAAGGGTTAGTAATGGCTAAAATGTGAATTTTCGGGATCATATAGAACGCGATTTTCTTATCAATAACTTGTAGTAAACAAGAAATAAGCAAAAACAAACAACACATTCCGGAACTTCCCGACCACACGCCAAAGATGAACGAAGTCACTGTGACGTCATATGTCACCAGAAAATGTTGCCACGGACGCCTTTTCTATTTGCGAACTAGCTGTCGTAGTAATTAATCGCTATTTACAGACACTCAGCAGCGTTTTATGATCCATGGTTTCTTGAGATTCTGTGATATTACCCATCTTTACATTTCCCTTATGAAAGTCGAGTTAGAATACATCAGTTATGTTTCTGTGCTGATTTTGAAAACAAAATGTGAAAATTATCGCAGCAGTGGAATGCTGACTTTCGAGACGTTTCATCTGTGGTGGAATATACGGAAAAAGGGTTTTAAGCTATGTTCCTTCCTCGTTGACAATTAAGTCATTAACATATCGGTAGCCTGTTTCCAGTACTGGAACTCTAGCTGTCACTTGTCCGCTTGAGAAAGTGGTCAGAATTTGCACTTGCCCATTGACAAAATTGACATGGCGGTTGTGATCATAGCGGGCGGTTCAAGTTTTATAAGGCTGTTCCACAGATACCATATAAATTTGTCTCGTCAGGCTGCCATATGTAGATGTATGCTTGCCAGACAGTAGCTTGCACTTGTCCTAGCCAATCTTGGGCGATACCCAGTGCTCAGCCCTGGCTTACTGTCAAATTTGCTTCATATAACTTTACCCTTATGTCTTCCAGTCTGTATCATCACGGTGCGAATATGTGAGGGCCAGTACTGCAATAATTTGCATCTAACAAGACATAGTGAGCATGTTTTCCCGAAGGAATTATGTGTATGTTTATGCAGGATATGTAGAGGGAATGATACATCTCTCAGCTAGTCCTGGCCTGCTCAAATTGCAGAAATCCGGGAATGAACCAGGAGCACTACCCTGACAAGGAGGTGGATGAGTGACAGCATGTGGAGAGGTTTCTTGTTTAGATGAGCCATGTAGTAATGTCTCTAAAGGTGATGATGAATGATGGTAGTGGTGGTGATGGGGTAGGGGAGGGGTGGTGATGGAGCTGATGGTGGTGGTAGAAGTATTATATTGGTGGTTGGTCTATT
Source organism: Urechis unicinctus (assembly GCA_034190875.2). Taxonomy (NCBI): domain Eukaryota; kingdom Metazoa; phylum Annelida; class Polychaeta; order Xenopneusta; family Urechidae; genus Urechis; species Urechis unicinctus. The sequence continues at coordinate 61,648,090 of CM067345.1, forward strand.
GATATTTGCTTCTTTTTACAAGTAATATCTAAGCTCTGTTTATTTTTCAGCTTTCGCTTCAGCTCAGTCAAGCTTGTAACATTTAATTTTACCTGTCTGTTAACAAGGACATAACTATTCCTTATCATCATACTTACAAAAAATAAATGGCGAATATTGGGGATGAAATTCACCTTCAACATCAAAGGTCATTTCAAATCCGTAATGTATGATGACGAACAGACATTGCAGTTTAAGATGCTATCGCCCAAATGGCACCACCGTGCCTAGCACACAGTGGAATTGAACTTGCCACATTTAGGCAGCAAGACAAACATCCCCGCTGCTAGGCCACAGCTGCCGGCCCATCATCTTAAGCATTATTGGTTAGATTACCGTCACGATATGACCTCTGATGTTGAAAGTGATGTTAAACAACAATATTAACCATTTTTATTTTCAAATCATCCAGCATCTGTGAGGCTTAAAGTCTTAATTTGAATGTTAAATGGGTCTAAGGTAAGCTAAGTTGTGGTAAAACTCAAGACCTGCTTTATGCTTCCTGTTTGTGGTTTGCTGAGAACTTATCTTGTAAATATATATGTTGGACTGGTATATATATTAGCCATTTCCATTATCACACACAAGTGAATAAGAACCAGACATTTTTGGTAGTTGTGAGCAGAATTGAATAAGCATTACTTGTATAATGTGCCCACGAAATTAAATCATGATGATATCTGTGCAATGACACAGGATTGATAAAATACCCTGCCAAAAATATTGAATGACTGTTAACATACCGTAATTTGAGTGATACAACATCTTTTGTACAATATACAGGATACAGGAGCAAGATGCATATGCCCTGGAGGTATGTCATGATTTTGGAATTGATGCTTCCTATTATTTTATGTATATGGTATAATAAATATGGTGGACTGCACTAAACTGAATTTTGTTACTGGTTGTCATCAGTGTGTAGTATCATCTATAGGTTCTAATATTTTTGAGAAAAGCTTAATGTAAATAACAGAATAAGACACATTATGGTTTTTTCCCTTTATTATTTCAATGCTGGCAATTTGAAACCAACATAAACTGATTCGTCCTTGGGAAAAAACTTCTTTTATTCTTAGTACAGCACAGACTGACAGTGGCACTCAGTGATGTCTGCCTAGATACACCCAGAACCAATGTACCAACTGCCGATATGCCGTGAATTGGAATAACCTGCAATATAAAGATATCTTTACAACTATTCATTCAGTAAATGAATATTTTTTCATCGGGTATCATCTGAAGAGACCATTTTGTTAGTATACTCACTCATGCTGAGTAGCATGTTCCTTCTTGTACCTCTGGCAATAAGCACTATATGTTATTTCTAGGGACACAGGCACCCGGGGACAAATCCTGGGTGTGCTGTAATACAGGCCACACCCATAGATTGTACTTGGTCGAGAACTTGCAGAATTTTTTGAAAGCATTTACTCTCTGCTAATGTAAAAAATTGCCCACATGAGCATCTAGTACAGGGCATATTTACAATGAATAGCAATTTTTTTAGCCAAAAAATAAATAAATTGACATTAAACATGAATAAGAAGATGAACTCAAGAAAGACCTAAGAGCAGCTGTAAAATAAAGAGTAAAATATCTTGCAAATGGTAGGTAAATTATGTGCCATTACCAAGTGCTGTTACCCAGTCGGCTCAGGTCCTCTTCTTTTTGAGGAGAATTTGCTGGCCTGGTCTTAGCTGGAGGCTCAAACCTTTATGGATGTAATGCCCCCACAGGCTCCTAGTTCCTCTTCTTGGTGAGAAGAATACTCATTGCTTTAATCCAGCTCATCGCTTCCATCAGAATATGAGGAACATGAGGACATATCGCTCCTTTGACATAAAAGCAAAATATGATGGCAGTTATGCACTGTACTAGGAGTAATAAAAGTAGACCTGATTACGACAAGATAAAGTATGAAAAAGGTTGGTACGTAATACAAATAGATAGTGTAAGGCACTTTTCAAGGCATATACTTTATGTAGCCATGAACATTGGCACCCACTTGGACATATGACGTCACTAACTCAGGAGCAAAATGGCCGTTGATTTTTGCACATATGCCAAAACGGTCCGAAAAAAATCGGGGGAAAATTGAAAAAAAACCCACAAAATGACATTAATGGACAAAAATATTGTCGGAAAAGTGTTTCACAGGCTGATATATACCTGATAAAACTTCGACTAGGTAGTCGAAAAAAGACGTAACTTGCACTTTTACATTAAAGTTGGCCCACACCAGGCTTCTTGTTCGTTACCTAAGTCTATTTAGTAGATGCCTGTGAGGTGGTCAAATCAGCGTAAAGAACCCGTAGAATGCCCGCAGCCCACGTGTAAAGCAAGTGACAGCAACCTCGCTCAGGGATGATTTCTTACGTACTTCCTACCGGCAACAGTTCCGTACGGCCCTCTAAGCATGCGACCACAATTTCGTAAGGCGGATGATTTCTTACGGGCTTCCTACGGGCCACAGCGGCACGGGGCCAGTAAGCCACCTGTAGGCATTATATTTGAGTAAAGATCAGTCAGAAATGCTTTAACTTGGGACACAACAAACGTACATTGTTCTGTCTTGTATAGATACCGTCATCTGTGAATTGCCTGTCGAATACTGCATTATCATGATATGCACGCCTTATATTAGCCTTTAAAGCCAATAGGCTTGGCTGGTTTATAATTTTACTATACATTGCATCCCAAGGAATGCTCATTTTCATCACCCCTATACCCCCATTTTCGTAACTGGCTGATTTAGTGACTGTTTTTCTACACACTGCCCTAGCTTACGCCTGGTGGTGTCCTGCCAATGACCAATACAACCGGCCCAACGACTGGAGCAATTACTCCTGTCTTATTCTTTCAGAGGAAAACGTACCTCGTCACCTCGCGTTAAAGCTTCTTGAAATGAATGATACAATGTTTGCGCAACAGGAGAAAGTATGGCCATCTTATAAATGGTCACCTCAAGCAAATGACAATATGGCTATCTAATGAATAGGTACCTCAAGCAAATGACAACGCGGCCATCTAATGTAGTAAGTCTACATCAAGGCACCCTTTGTTTTTCCATGATAAACTGCTTAAACAATAGGGTAGAAATTTGTGAATTGATGATAGCCATGAGTGATTATGATCCCCATGAGAGCCAGTATTAGCACTTTGCTTCTGCATGGAATTGATTATATTTGCCTCGAACAATACCCCGATGGAGTAAGACGATGATATATCGCACCTCATTTATGGACGACGTGGGGGGCAAATGACGGACGAAAATCTGTGTCATGTCATCAGAAACCCTTCAAATCAATAAGTGTCGGGCTTTAGTTTAGTCTTCGGTAGAACACTTGCTATGGCTCTCTTGTACATTTATGCCTAATGATCTTCCCACAAAATACTAAGTCACGCAAGTTAGCGAGAATGTCCCTCTTGACATTGGACGGCACATGTTTGATGTTCATCTGCTCATATTCATCTTCATAAACAGCTGAGCTTAGTTCACCTGCCGACGTTAATTACTCTGCGTGTATCAATCTAGTCCGCTGATTAACCTAATATCTATTGGTTTCCACCTGAGTTGTCATCTACGTATTCTAATACCGTGGTGCCCTCCAGATATTTTGCCTTAAACCTTAACCAGTACTTCACTTGAACCTTCGGTTACACATATGCCCATGCTGCAATATATTATTCATTATGATATTCTATGCTTGATCGGACTCGGTTTTAGCTTCATCAGGTTTCCGTGCTATAATAAACTGTTTTGTCATGCAGAAATAGACTTTGTGTAATCTTTGTTCAGTTGTCTGCCCTGGAAATAGCAACAACAAAAGATGAAGATTGATAATTGCTTGACCGCCTCAGAAAACCGCAACTCAGCGAAACTAACTACGAGCCAGTTTTAAACGGTATTTGTTGATAATCCTCAGCTCTCAAGTTTATTGAACTGCCTTCGTTGAGTTGCTCTTCCGTGACTCTATCACTCACCCGGTACCAAAATCAAGTATCTAGTTGGTCTCGGTAATCACAGAAAAAAGGGAGAAGAGAAAGACATGACATATTCCTGCTAGTGAATGGGAATATCATATTCCCACAGCCTGAATAATCCCCTTCGGGAGAAGTTTATTCCATATAATACAGCTCGATATATACATGCATAGAGGAAGATATCATCATCTACCATCGGAAGAGTGTCATTCGTATTAGGTGTATTCAGTAGCATGTGATGAGGGTGTGTAATAGCGGAACGCTGATTTATTGTTGCCGCCCCCCTCATATCATTTTGACAGCAAGTTTTGCACCTATGTTAACATTCACAAAGTTTCCATATACGGTTTTTAGCCCGACTCACTGCCACTCACACCTCATTACAACCGTGTAATGTTGTGGATCTCTGTCGACCTCTTTATGACAGACAGATGCTTGCGTACGTGACACATGGATAGTAACAGAAACATTCGCGTTGCTGTAGCAAGCTTTTCATAGCAGAGCACGGTTGTGACGCTATAACGGATCATGACATTACTGCGTGTTAATGTCGTGTTTCATTACAGAGCAACGCTATAACGCTGTCGTCTTGTATAAGGTAACTATTAGAACAAGTAAAAAGGAATGGTAATGGGCCAAGTTTGTGATTTAGGCAGATAACCAGACTAACACTACACTAGTCGGGATAAATGTAGTCATTGTATAGAGTACCGAAAACAAGATAAGTCCAAAACGCCTTTGTCTTTTTTTTTTTTTCAGGAATTGCAGTTAGCAAAAACGACCAATAAAAGTCTCATTAGGTAGGGGTCAGTCATGTAACGAAAATTCCATGATTGTCTTCATTAAAACCGTAACTAATTGGCACACCGCTACCGGTTTGGAAATGATCGTTTCAAAATAGCATCATTGCATAAAACAATGAAAATGAGAGATCGAGAATAGGGTCGTTTAAGACAACGCCAGTGAGATAAACGTCGACACCGACCCCTGGTCTTGATGCGGAATGCATTGTTGTTCAGCTGCCGTTAACCATGTAAGTCTTTCTCCTAAATTCACCCATGACCGCATTACAGCATTGCGACTGAGCATTCAGTACTTAAGTCAACAGAGATTGGGAGTACCGGGACTCCTAATGGAATTATTCAAGCTCAACTAAGCAAGTGGGTGTAGAACAATGGTACACGTTGCCCTGGACAAATTCCTGCCATCGACACTAGCAAAGCATCAGTGATTTCACCTGAAACAATAGCTTGGTCACTTAATAGGGCGTAAGAATAGATTCATTGGCGATGCTCAATGCGCCTGTTCTATACTGCACGGCATATTCAATAATAAAAGAGATTGAATGCCACTGTTTTATTATCAGATACCGCTTATGTGACTTCATGCTGTACCTACCGTGCAGGTACGGCGTAATGCTGCATTATCTGCGTGAATGGGTCTAATGCTTATTGTTCCGGATTATGCTTCCCATGTCAATGTTTAGAACACCCTATGGACGTCTTAGCAATACAGCAATAATAGAATAGACAAAAACAAGGAAACATGCTTGTGGCCGACTCGGTCTGACAATTTTAGTGCCACTGTTAAACAAATATCGTAATCATGACATATTGTACAACCAACGCCGCAATATATATATATATATATATATATATATATATATATATATATATATATATATATATATATATATATATATATATATATATATATATATATATATATATATATATATATATATATATATATATATATATATATATATATATATATATATATATATATATATATATATATATATATATATATATATATATATATATATATATATATATATATATATATTGTTTCATTTTTCACAGTCTTCATTGTATACTTCGTTGACAGTTTTTGACTGGCTGTTCTTGGTGCGTATCGTGGTGTAGATTACGCCTGATTGTTGTGCGATTAGCTGTCGGAACAATGAGAAGTCAAACTTCCTTTTTTCCGGTTCCCAAACGATTGTAATATGCACAGCATATAACTGGCGAAAGTAATACGTAAAGCCTATCCTCTCTTTGATTGGGTCATTGTGAGAATGATACTACCGGGAATGACTTAGGGCTGCTCGACAGTCTAGGATGTCTATGTCGTTAGTTATCTAGGCTACAAGATAAAGCCATATCGACTGTAGCCACGTCGCAGTCGATGGCAGCCAAACTGAATGACAGAGAGCCTCCGAGAAAAGTCTATGACAACAGTTGAGATCAGCTGGTACAGCCTTTAGACTGGTCTAGATTTTCATGGATTGAGATGCTGATGGATTTATTACCAAGTAACTAGTATATCAATCGTGCTGATAATAAATGGAATGGTTTGGGCACCTGAGGGAACTTACAGCTCGTATGAAAGTGATGAATCAAAGCGGACAGACTCGAGCACTGCCGACTCGATTGCTGTTACATGTAATTATGGGTGCAAGCAAACGTCACATGACATCTGTATTATTATATTTGTTGGCATGAATTACTTTGGGTTTGCTTATTAGCTCTGCTGGATATGTGTCTTATCACAGTCAATTTAATGATATAGACATCGTTAATGCTAGGTTGAAAAAAAATGTTTGCATACTTTTGTGTTTATATTATAGATGGCTGACAAGTCCCTACTGATACCGAGGTCAGACCTTCTTAGTAGTATTTCGGGTATACAAGTATAAGTAAGCTCATCTCAGACTGCATGGGATCGCAGTGCAGCTTCTTGAACCGAACAGTCATCAGATGCGCCCAATCGGTTGATCAGGTGGACAGTGATGTTGATAATGAGATGGAACTGACCTTGACTGCGATTTAACGGATTCAATCGAAATGGACACTGATGATGACATGGCGCTTGATACGGTGTGATCATTTGCAATGGAAGCTATTACGTTCTCAAAAAAGATAAGTTCAATTTGCAGTGTAAGGCGACAAAACCACGTTTTAATGTATATGGCATTAGAAAACAAACACCGATAATATAACACTACTACAACACGAACATGAGATGTTGGTCCATCATCACTGACCTAAAGCTCGGTTGGCTGTACGGCAGATGATTAATTCATACGTCTACCTGCATCCTTCAACTGCAGCAATCACTGGCAAGGCCTTTTCTGTTGTCGGGAGTAGAATCTTCCCATTACGATAGATAAGTGGTCGCTTGCAATAATCGTACCCGCACTTAACCATACACTTGTATAATACAGAATAAGCACGAATCGGAGTCCCTAAAGACTCAGCCAGCAAATATATATTCAAGATTTGGATAGTCAATACCGATTTCCGGAGTTTGTGAATTTGTACGACGCGTTCGTTCATAATAGCTATTAATAAGTTGAGAAAAATTAGCGTGTTCACAATTAAGCAACATATGTAGATTGTGACTGCAAGGCCAGGCAAGAATGAATCAGAGAAGTACCAGTCTTTCGGTGCTACGACTCCAAGGACAAGAAGGAAAGTCTCGTAAATGGACATAGGTAGTGAGTCAAATGATTCGTCAAGGGGGTCAACCACAACAGTCAGGTTTGTTGAGTATATGGAACCTGGGATATCAATGTTGACGATGAAAAAGGCCACACAAAAGGCAAGGAAAGATACACAACCCAGGAGAAGGAAAGAACACGTTTCGCTAAACATCTTCTGTAGAACGGTATAGTAGTGACCCATTGAATGGTTTAACTGAATGAAAAACATCACGGAACCTATACCAAGGAAAATGTTAATGGTCTGAAAAGTTATAAATGCATAGAAAACATTCAAATCATTTCCTTCGGTGGTAAGTAGAGACATCATAACAATCATAGAAAAGATGAAGGCCGTTTGAATAAGTCTATACGCTGGTACAAAAGCAACTGGTGTCTGACCTCTGCGCAAGCGTTTACAGAGAATTTGAAAAGGTTGCATATATGTGGACAGGAAATATATATCTATTATAAGTAACACAGCCATGATTACTATCACAAATATAGAATATTCAATTGATGGGAACTGTTTATAAATACAAAATATACATGTTGAGGTGACATAGAGACCAATGATCATGAACCATGTGACCATCCAGACCAAGAGCAGAGGCCAATTACTCACTTTGGTTACTAACAGCCAAGATGCAAAGGGTTCTCTTTCTAATAACCTAAACTTATCGACTCGCATTAATTGCAGCTCTGTGATAAACGCAAGGTGATACAGAAGAGTATTAACCTTTTTACTTTCATATTCGCTGATGTCATAGTGAACGTGCTGGTGATTCCCACAGTGCTTCACCGGAAACCGGTACACCCCGTTAGTATTGAAAATAGCGTGAAGCATTTCCGGTACACACATTTCCGCTGCTACGTCGAGAGGGGTCTGTCCCTGATTGTTCTGACACAGGATCAATTGTCTCCGGCTTGGACTTGTCTTCAGACACGACAGAAGGGAACTGTACATACAGACGGCGTCTTCAGCTCGGGTCTTGGACATTACAACCAGTATATGAACGGCTGTGTTTCCGTGACTGTCCTGTTGGTAAAGGTCAACGCCCTTATTGGCCAGCAAATTCAACAGGTCTGGATTGCCACTATAGAGTGCCATGAACAAAGGCAACTCTACACCAGCAGACTCTGTATCCATACATCCTGACGTCTCCTCTTCTTTATCGTGTTCCTCCGTTTCTCCATCCTTGTCCGTCATTACGTCACTCAAGACGTCCGTCAGTATTTCGCATCGGTTAGCAGTGTAACTCACGGCGGAACGAAGGAGGAATTCAGTCTCATCTTCGTTCAAACTATTCAGAACATCGTATACTAATTCCAGTCGTCCTTCCATTAGCGCAATGTGAAATGGAAGCAGTGGCAAATATCCTCTGTAATGCATCTCCGTTTGGAAGGCATTGTGTTTCTGATTAGCTGACTCTCGAGTGCGATGCAAATGCAGTAAAGTGTTCCTGATTGAGGTGACACACCGTTGTACGTCTGTCTCGGTGAGTCCACACGCTGTATCAATGAAGACAGGAGATAATCCTACAGACTCCTCACTTGCCTTCCCCATACGCATAAAAGCCGCATGACCCTGCACGTGGATTGGCACCATCGTCTCCCACCTTCCCGCTACCTGAAATAACAACCACTACGACACGTCTATATATACTGGCAGGCCGATGTATTTTTCCCAGGCAAATGAACACCTGTCATCATAGGTAGCCATTGGTAACATTGATTTCTGGCTTCTAGTTGTTGAAATTAATGGAACGGTCAGACGTCTTTTGTCAGTCTGGGTCGATGGAACGTATTTGTCTTGGCAAATGTTAAATATTGGTGTCATTGTTGACTAGATTTGCACAGCTGATTAAGAGCATCGACGCACCGCATCATAGAGTGCCTGTACAAATATATAGCTGTCACTCAAACTCTTCCATATTTGAACTATTCTGCATTGTCATGGCTCCATATGATTGAGCTACCAATGGAAACCGACCAACAACACGCTGGCTTGCGCTATGCATTTTGATAAACCATTTCTCTCAGCCACAGCTTCTGGGCGACCCATTAAGTTTATTTACCATACCGGACCTAGCGAATTAAGCAGTCACTGTTTCTTAACTAAGTTCAGAGCCAATGATTGAAGAATACCCGAGTTTTCGTGCAAATTCATCCTGGTATCACAATTCATGCTGGAATGCCCCTATGCACAATGCGCATTTTTCTTTTCATATTTTTCTTTACACACACACACACACACACACACACACACACACACACACACAGAGAGATAGAGAGAGAGATATAGAGATATAGAGAGAGAGAGAGATAGAGAGATATATATATAGAGAGATATAGAGAGAGATATATATATAGATATATATATATATATATATATAGATATATATATATATATATATATATATATATATATATATATCTATATATATATATATATGTAATAAATATATAATATATATAGAGATATATATATATTGATTGTATACGTTTTATATATATATATATATGTATATATAGATAAATATATATATATATATATAATATAATATATATATATATATATATTTCTATTTCGATATATATATTTCGATATATATATATATATATATATATATATATATATATATATATATATATATATATATATATATATATATATATATATATATATATATATATATATATATATATATATATATATATATATATATATATATATATATATATATATACATTGTCTTTTACATTGTCTTTTAGTGTTGAATGTGAAGCGTACCTTTTTTTTAGAATACTCCTCCAACAATGGGTGTTTTTTGGCGTTCAATGCGGTACATATATATATATACGATACCAATGAGTCCATATGACACCGTACCGTACTATATAACAATCATTCAAAAAATTCATCAAACGTTATTGGAGTATTCTGTCCTCTTTACAAATGCGTAAGTAGATATTCTGATATATGCTGCAATCTTGGGATACGGTTTGAGGCGAACATATGACTGTTTTGCATCACTACAAATGAAACGCCGGCTACTAGGTGGTCGATGAGGTAACCTAGTGCAAGATGTGTCGATTACTTGCTATTTTGTACCTATAATTCTGTTATATGCCCAGGTCAAAGAAAATATTAGCGAACACAGATAGTAATACTGAATACAGATTTTAATAACATCACGGAGATGCGGCGCGGGCTGAGAGTAAGAATCAACTTAATGAATGATTACGGTTCTTTTAATCATACGTTGCCATTGACATCAACTCATCGCTCTTACTGCGGTCATGAAACGTGGATAAATTCGGCGGGATGAGCAAAAGCTAATGCGGATAAACACAATACGTCACAAGTCTGTGTGATGATACATTGGCTACATGATAGCAGTATCTCATTGCGTGATAGAAATTAATTCCAAGATCGGTCAAATCCATTATTGGCTCGTACATTGTAACACATTGATTCTTAACGCTTCAGTTAGGCAACCAATGACGACATATTGCGCAGTACACTGTGAGCAATGCAAGGTCTATGGACATGATTTGACGTTATGTTTGAGACAGCATTCTACTTTTTTATTTATATAATCAGGACAAGTAAATGATTTGCTGTGTCAGAAAGTATTCGACACAGGAAGAACATGGCGCTCATGTCGGTTCATAACAATATAAGCTGACCACCATTAGCCTCTTGATATGTCCGGGAATTGTCCAATTTGATGGAGAACCTCGCGGGTCTGCAATAAGATCTTGTTCAAGTTAGCGAACGTGAAATGCTTAAACGATGCCTCGTTTCCAGAATCAAGAACACTTTTACCATGTAATAGATATATACAAGACCATAACATTTTATGTTAACGTGGTGTCATCTCAACCCATAGCGACTGTCAAATATTCGGCAAAACGTGCCCTGTCTGTGTAGTACCTGCTCATAAATGAAAGAATTGCGTACATTAGGCGTGTATATGTTTATAAATCGCCTACATCTTAAATTTTAATTTTGAAAAATCATGATGTGCCTGTATTCTATTCTACACATCCTGAAGAAGTTGCAATTTTTCTAATAGGGCCAGCTAGTGCAGATGAGAATTTCGTTAATGAACTCAGCAGAGCAGCGTTGAGAAATAAACGGACATAATTGCAGCCTCCACCATCCACCAAAGCGCAATGAATAAACAGTTAATAAACATTCAGCAAATACCCAGCTTTCAGCATGAAGTGACCCCTGAACCTGCTCCCCCAAATGCTAAACTTAAAGTAGTGGTCATATCCCATTTTGCCAACTAGCGAACGTCAATCATGCCTGGATGACGTCAAATTAAGTCCTTTGGCCGTCGACTGTGTGTTTTGTAAGAACATCGTAATGACATTGGCTTGGTGGTCAGGCCAAAATGCTTCAACATATTAAAACAAGTTACCGACATTTGATTGATGATCAGGCCGAAAACTTATAGACGTTGGGTTGACGATTGTGCCAAAATGCTTAATATAAGTGCCATTTTTTCGATGATTAGGCCAAGATTCTCAACCATATAACAACACGTTATTGACGTTGTATCGATGGTGAGTTTTTGTAAAACATAAGCCACTGAATGAACAATTAAACAAAAACGAAATCTCAGGTAAAGCTACAATCGCTTTTGACAATGTCAACTCCACTTTTGTCATCAAAATACCGCTGCGTATAAAACCTTACTCACTGATCCCTAATATCGGTAAAGTTGAGTCATATGAACCTGTTTTGGGGGGATGTCGTAGACTCTATTAGGCACCCAATGCCGCACTACAATTTTGCAAACTCATTGGTCGCTAGGTCCTAGTTTCAGCCTAGGCTTCGACAGCTTATCAGGGAGAATAAAACACATTTGGCACAGCACCTAGTGTGGCCACATAGTCGTTATGGCAGAGCTCTTATAAATTTGTGAAGACAATATGTCGTTGGATGGATTATATTGACAATGTAACGTTCTACGTCAATACATATGGAACATAACTCACCCACCTTAATAATTGTGTCCCAAAACACAAAGCTATCGATGTAAAGTCATAGTTACCTTCATCTCTGCCTCTGCGCTGTCCTATAAGCGCTTGCTCCTTGGATATCGTTTTACCCACGGCTGTGATAGTTAAGATATCTTTCCAGAGATTTTTTCAAAGTTAAGCTTAAGTGGCTCAGATGTTTTCTGGGTTGATTTGGAGATTTGACATTAGCTGGTTAGATAAATATATGGAACACGTCTATGTATGCAAAGTCAGCATCAGCGGCATTCTTTGCGCGGCAATTTTATCCCGTCTAATTCATGCCATTAATATGTGATTGGTTCCAGGCTGATACCACACAGAGATAATTCAGATCGCGAAGGCTTTGATAAAGCATAGCTGTTCCCAGCAAAGTCAGAGTTTAGCGGACGCAGGCATTATTCATCCCAGATACAACGCTCAGGTCAAAGTACAACGAGGTCATTTGACCTTCACACAAGAACCTTCTGATAGCACTGAATTAATTGCTGGTAGAGAGCTGTGCTGAGGGACTTTAGTGTGAATCCCTGTCATCAAATAAGTAACTCCGGCCAAAACGGCATCTGGTGTCAATGTAAACAATAGCCATAGAGACATACGCAATATGCAAATACATAAAAAGAAAACAATAATATTGAGAATTGCAGCTTTAATTGATCACAGAGACATGCTGCTGGGTGGCTAGACTTGGCTTGTCATGGGATAACTCGTTATTTCATGCTATAAGTCACATATTCTATTAAAATTTCAGCTACAATTTTGTTGCTACCTGCAGTTAATCAACTAATGCTATTGGATATCTCCGCTTGTGGAACATATTACAATAGCGGCCATAATATAGAAGTGACATGTCATGGAGAAAAATACGTGAACAATATTTCAATTTCTCCCTGCCTTCGTTTGATACGCACCTGTGTCGGATAAGAGAAGCTGCTGATATCGGGCTGGAGATGGAGCTACAAACCCAAAGCCAGCTGTTATGACTATTTGTAGAATAGAGCTAGCTATGGTACGTCCAGTTGGCATGTTATTAGAGCACTAAATACGCCTTGGTTTACCACGATTGACACGTGTTAATGTTTGGTTCAAGTCTTAAAAGTCAACCCTAGGCAAGCCACGCAATACAGAAATGCCTAGAGCAGGAGAAATAACTCATCCAGATCGATGCCTATAGGCATATGACCAGCACCGCGTTTATTCACTGCACATGTTCGAGCATTCATTAGTTTTTTTGTTCTGCCGGATAGGTTTACATAGTTGCATAGTCTAGGCGCAGGTTGCATATTAATGGTAGTGCGATTGGATATATGAGACAGTGATGCCTCAAAACGCTATGAATCATTCCGACCATCACATAAGCATGCATATAGCACGATGAAACATTTAGCTAAACAACAAGGATACACATCAGATACCAAGCACTTGTCTAGCGCTTTCATCTAAATAGAGCTATTGGGAAAATTTCTCTGGTGTGTTTTTTCAGACTTAAGATGGTTTTGTTACGTAAGGTTATTCGCGGATTTAGACCAATATTCTCACTTTATCCATGCTGTTTGTCCCCATTATATTACGCTGTGGCCAGCAGGTGGATATTTGGCTGTAAGACCATTGACTGACCAGCAAATATTGCACGAGCTAATTTGGTTTGCAAAAATAAATCTTGTGCTAAGAAATAACCGAAATTCACCCATCATCTTAGGTAAATTGGGCAGGAATCAAAACAAATGGTCACGCTTCGAGTAATTGGATAAGCTCAAGAATTCGACTTCCAGCCTTACCACAGGTATCAGGTGATTTGTGGGTTTGATCAGGAAGCTGAAGCGTCGTATAAATTAATCTCCCAATTTATCAAGAAGGTTATTCAACAGAACTCTTATAGATCAATAGCACCACATATATTTTCATCTAAAACCCCGTCGCTTTGTTCTATTTAAGCCATTGCTAGGATCCACACAAGATAGGAACATTCAATTAGATCGTCAAAATTCGCATGAATTGGGTCCGTTTTGGTCAATGTTAATCATTCTGGAAAATGTATAAATAGCTTATTACTGTGCAATAGGTTTCTGTTACGGAACCAGCTAGTTGTATAGGCTATGGTTAGAATTGCGAGAATTGTCCCTATATGCCTTATATACCAATTGAATGTCATGTGAATATTGCCGTTCGCTTTGATAGCTAGCTATTACTGGCTGGCATTCATTCAAGTCGTCCAGACTCATAGCAACTGGCTATCACAAACAACGACGACAAGAGATGATGCTGGCTTTGTTGCAGAGATAGACACAATCAAAACATGCTTGTTTTATTAAGTTAGACCTACGAACATTGGTTTATCAGAAGCACAGACTACGAATAAAGCTGAAGCAGTGGAAATGTATAGAAGAACTATGGAGTTATAATTGGTCTAATTATCTTTGTAATACAGAGCACACAAAAAAATAAAAATATATTGAAATAGATCATTATAATGGTACTATTATTATTTAATCGCTTATACAAACTCGGCATGTAATATACTCGCAATACATTAAACCTAACTATTGCTGCAGTATTTAACAATTTACACATTAGCTATAATAAATGAATGCAGAAATGTCTGCAACGATATTGTCATTTGTAATTTACAGCAATAAATTTTTTTCATAGCTCATGACATGTATAATACTACCAAACCAGCAGCATTGGTGATGATGGTCAATTAAAGGCATCTTTGCCGGATGATAGAAATCAGATATTCAAGGTGATTGATACGAGAAGGGTCGCAATCGAAAGGCATTAGAAGAAGAAGTTTTGAGATGAAATAGCGGCTTGTACTTAAGAAAAGTGATAGATGTTGTCGATTGACGGCGTGTCAATACACAACAATATCTGCATATGCTGAGTGTTCGTGTTTCATGCACATGTTTATACATTTTGTCAATGACTACGTTCCTTACATTGATTATGGCGGTCAACCAGAATCGATCAATTATAGAGCTAGCGAAAGGAAACTTTTTCCAAACAAGACATCCATGATCTATCGCTGATCCTGTATATTTGTGTCTACTAGCTTTTCCCTCCGACATTTACAGGAAAAGATATATGTTGGAAACGAAATGCCACTGCCAGTTTCTCAATGTACATGGAATTACGCTCATCGACCACAGCAAACTGGCTGTCTGATGCTAATATTGCTTTATTGTAAGTTATTGCCGTCCGTCGATGAGAATCAGAATTTCAAATAGGATCATGATCCTGCTTTTATTCATCTGCGTATTATGTTGCAGCTCATGTTGATGTGGATGCTTGATGGGTACAAATATTAGGGATGGAACACATATTGTCAAATATGATATATTGTAATCGCTAAATAGACAAATAAATTGGCACCACAGGATAATTCGCCATAATACTCGTTGATAAACCTATATTCAGTGCTAGGCTGATCAGTATTCATCGCGAGTTAGGTCTTGTGCGGCAGGACTCGCAATGATTACACAGTGCCTACCATTTTATGCATATACTAGAATGGACAAAGCTTTCTGTATGATAAATCCCAACCACGCATCAGTTAACGACTTGAGTGCTTCAAGAGGGATTAGATCTTGAAAATTCCTTGTCCTAGTTGATCCTATTACGTGCAAGGTTTGGCCCTTTCTCTTCATTATATGCTTCAGTAACCGGGCAGATGTTCCCTAGCTGAGGTTTGAAGCGGCGTCTAACCATTTAACTAAAAGAAAGCTAGAACCCTTCAACAAGCCTTAGTGGATGCTGATGTGATCGGCTTGACCAAATGGCATACTGCAGTGGGGAATGTGTAAGTATGTGTTGTATATATACAGGGGCTTAATTAAGAAGCAGTATTTGGTTTGACATTTGTATTCCTCCTCGATGACAAAAGCTTGGAATATTCATGAAGCAAGCTTTGCAATATAAAACATTACATTGTATAAAAACTGTGGTAATGCTTATTTGCATGCAAGTCTATACTTACATCTGTGATTCATAAAAAAACCAACATTTCCTCCTAAAGAAAGAACGCATTAATATGCCTTGCGCGCTCCATTTCCTCTCGTGATGCTCGTAATGAATATTGTTTAGTTGGTGTAGCAAGCCTTCTTCGTTGTTTTTGCATTAAGATTAAGCTTGTAAATGGATTCCACCTGTCACGAGCTGTTCGTCTTCATTTTGTTTGTAATTCTAAGGTTTTGCCAGTAATTCGAAGGTTTTGAATATTTGCTGACAAAGACATGTGCATCACCTGCATTCACATCTTCCCGAAGCCACTGGTAATAGCTGTGGGTGGAAACAACCCCAGTCAGAGATGAGGCTGATGGGTCACAAGAGGATCACAGTCGTCTGGGCTGGCGTGCTATTTAGATGGCAATATGACGGGATATCTGAGACAGTGCTCCTAAATCACACCAGGCATCATCCCTTGCCAATGAAATAAGCGTGGATAACGTGCTCCAACGCAGCTCATCAAAATATATATGAGGTTCATCAGACACCAAATACGGCAAACGGAGCGCTTATATGAAAAATTTGCACATAACACACTTCTACACGTAGGAATTGTATCAGCGTGGCTTTTTCTTGACGCGACCTGAAATAAAACAGACGTTCCAAGTAGAAAACGGACGGATATTGAGATATCTTTAGGGTTCTTTACGATATTATATTGTCTTCAAATTAGCTTAGCTTCCAAATAAAACAATGTATCTTCGAGTTGTGTAGGGCGTTAGAGTGACCAAATGAATGAACCAGAAACGCATTTGTTTTTGTGTAACAAAATATAACCCACCTGACTTGAATTGTTTACTTCATCCCATTAATGCAAAGCCCAAAGTTAATGATACAGCACAAGACGAACAAGCCTTTATACACTAATGTTTTGACTTAAATAAAATTCAACGCAGCTTTGACAAAAATTATCTGCATAGTCACACCCACGCAAAAAACAATTCCTTATTACAAGCGTATGAAGGCCTTCGTGTGTTGCTGTGGTGCTAGGAAGCGGACAATAATAGACTGGCAAATATTTCAGCGCCATGTCCTCCCAAGCAACGCTTATATATAATATTCATCGAGTTATTACAAAAGCGTTCCAGCCTCTACTGTTGCCATATTTGTGTTAAAACGAAGTAGATTGGTAAAAACGAGCACAAAACATATTTGCCTGCACCGTTTTTAGAATCATACAGAATCGGATTCCGTTAAATGCAGCCGCGGCTATTTACAAGTGCTCAGACAGTGCAGCGTATATATACTGTGCGATACGTAGCTATATATGAGGGTTGACAGAACATATGCATGCGGACAGGGCTTAGAAAGCAAGATGGTACACGTCAAGAGCGCCTCTGACTTTGTTGAAGAAATAGCTTCTCGGACGCTTTGGAGAAGATGAGGTTTGCGGAAAGGTACCTCCTTTAACATGGCCGTCCGTGTATATCTATATCATGTCATGTAAAATGGAATGAGTCTCTCCGGGCCGTCGTATTAAGATAAATGGAGCGACCAAAGCAGCTCGGGGGAATATGATATTGTCATTTACTCGCTTTTCTGACAGATGTTATCAATGATGTCCGAGACAAACCAGATACCCGCTACGGATATTGGGTGACTGCAGTAAGCAGATATAGGTTTTTGGACGACGGCGCATAAGTGATTTTGATATATGAGGAATCACAAAACCAGCAAATGAGATAAGCCCGCGATGAGCTTTACCAATTAACCACTTTTCTGTGGCCGTAAATGGAACATTATCCATAATGAATTCCGAAAGCCAGTGCCAGCGGGGAGGAATGGTTGAACATTACTTACAATCTATTCCAACGTTAAAAAACATCAGTATATATAGCAGAGTATGTTTCTTGGCGCTTGCTGACGAAAATGTTTTCATATTAGTATGAGTCAAGTAACAATTGTCAGCCCACAATACACATTTCATATCGGCAACTCAGAGCAGCACCTATTGCATGTAGGGCCTGATCTGAATTGCTCAATTCAATGCTACTATCGTTGTAACTTAGCAGCAAGAAATCTGCCCTTATGATTCACTCTCACTGCAAGATGTGTTAGTTCTGGTCGTCCTCATCGGCTGTTGGGGTATACCTGGCAGCAATATGAAGACTCTTTGATGAGAGCACTTTGACTGAATATTTTAGTGGGTAGATATATGTTATTTCGAACCATTTAAACTAAGTGAGAGCATAAGGTAGTTTTTATGTGTCCATTAGGCTACTGTGCTCCAATGTCAGGCAAACTTAATGAAGCATGAAAATCAGGGTGCCTGTTATGTATATACTCACGGTGAGACGCGTGTTACAAGCTTTAATAATCTCTCAATTTCTCAAGCGTCTGTGGTAAGACGTTAATGGTTTGATAAACCATCTGTGGTAAATATGTCAGTCACTGGTGTTTCATTTAACGAACCAGGATACCAATGTGAGATTGTTACTTCAGCTTAAAACGATTAGCAAGATATCTTGGAATTAGAAATGACGATAAAGTATTTAGATGCCAATGTAGATATGTTATCCAACTTAACAGCATTTCAATAACAAATATGTCGGTATAACACAGGTGCTAACAATCATTTGGACATAATAACAAAGATTAATCAGCTTTTATGGATATTCACGAACATATGCCAACAACACCTCTCACAATACCCCAAGCATACAGAGAAGAACTCTAATGCCATCTCCCGTTTCCTAACAGACCAAATACTTCACGCTTCAGCTGCGTCTTGTATGAGAACTAAGACTGCCAATAGGGGCAGGTCGACGGCACTAAATTTGTAGACACACATATTGCGTTGCTTAAATGCAATCAAGTGTTGGTTGGCTGAGTGTATCACTTACTAACGCTTAGAATCTCACATGTCTTTAGCGGATCCGGCTTTGTCGCTGAATGATGTTGAATGATCTTGTAATAAACATTGAAACTTCGTTGTGTCATTAAGTGTATACGTTGTGTATATTGACAAAAAGGTAATTATCCCCTCTAAATAAATGGCAGCGTGGTCTTTTATGGCGGATTCCCGGTTGCACCTATTTAGCATTGCAACCACGAAACACTATTATTTTCTAATACAAAAAGTAAACGAATCGTGATGCGATGAGTGAAGTGATTGATTGTCTCACTTTACGTTTTTTAGCAGTGCAGTAATGAGATGGATGGCGAACGACAAGTTCACTTGGAAGTCGCCTCACTCTGCCAGCAACAAATAGGATTCTTCAAGCGAGGATAATACTACTACTGCCTCCCACTGCATCCCATCACATAATGACATCTTATTGGTATGCATGGTATGGGTCATTCCGCCTTTTAATTCAGTCAAATTATGGCTGGATTGCTTTCCCAGATCGCGTCCAGGCTGCCGGGGCATGTAGGGAAGAGCGATGCTGAGCTTCCGTGAGCAAGCAAATTATGGACCTCTCTGTTACAATGCATGATTAACCTTCGCTTTATGTAACAGGTTGGCTACATATTAAAATGGATGCATTATGTCAGTAAATCGCGGTGTGATCATAAACATCTACACATAGAGCTGCCCGTAATAGCTCGTGTAAGAAGTTTCCATCATCTATCCAGTTATTATGTAACCTTGATCAGAACTTCAAAAAAATATCACCTATTATCACATGCTCTTAATGTTAGATCATAAATAAATAACAGCTCATCTGGAGTCGCCATTGGCGTGCCATCAAGATGTGCAGTTGAGCGTCGTTCCTGGTTTATTGTATACATAGAACGAATAGCAAAAACGCTGAACTTAAAGTGCATGAGCTAACATAGGTTTTCAATCTTAGCTCAGAGCATTCCAATAACAGCCATATATATATATATATATATATATATATATATATATATATATATATATATATATATATATATATATATATATATATATATATATATATATATATATATATATATATATATATATATATATATATATATATATATATATATATATTACTTTGCTTGTTATAGGTAACCTTAGTTCTTTGTAGAGGACACATTTCTTAGCCGCGAACATCTCATAAAAATGCACTGTTCATTCGTTGATGTTGGGATATATGTGGGTTATTTTACTGCACAGCATAATCCACAGAAAACAATATGATTATGCACAATGAAACACCTTTAAAACGATAGCGGCAGACAAAATTATTTGATATGCGTCAGTGCTCTATACAAATACCCATTATATCGTGCGTTGCTAACGGTGCAGTTTATCAAATATCTTTTGCAAACGGCCAGTGACACAAATTCTGCCAATATTGACACGATGTGTGCCAGAGAATACACTAAGTAGGGCTAAAATGGAAATTAAGAAAAAGTCATGGGTTGTATCGAACAAAATGTAATTGTCAACTTTGAATGGAGCAAGTGCTGTGTAGTTAAGTAAGGGTATACTCGTAAGATAAACGTTTGGTATCCAAATCAATGAAAAAACAATTTGACCAAAAGAACCATTTTCTCATTGTGGCGCTATCAACAATGATAGTGTATGAGATTTATTGGCTAAATTCTTGTTAGTGATCCAGTCGTACAGTCACCAAAGGGTGAATGTTCACTGTGTCATCAAGATATGGAGGTTGGACCTGAAGCAGATAAAGTCTCCATCAGTTTACGTCCTATGTTATGAACGCTGCTTGTAAACTGACGGTTATCAAAGCTTTTATTCAAGTCTTTACGCCTTGCTGCCCTGTGTGAATTAATATTATACACCTTCATGTAAGAATTTATAAAAGCATTCATGGTTTTCCAATGATGTTTACCACCACAAATCAAAGCATGAACCCTTCAAAAATCAACCCATTGGCTCGTGGTTAGGTAATCGGATCGGTATTTGCTAACATTCGCAAATCTCACCCGTTTGACTTGGCTTCACTGCATAAGTATGATGTGCACGTCTAAATTACCATATTTTATATCTTGTAAAATCTTGTTGATAGTTACGTTAGAAGAACTAACAAATAATATTAGCATAACTTGCCCTTGTGCCTTCTTTAAATACTTCAAAATATTTATAGTGAATAATTTACGGACTATCTTTAACTCGGATGTTTGGCCTCATAGAGAAAGTAATCAAGTATCCTGGCATTTCAAGCATGTACCTACATTGTTGTTGTAACGAGAAAAATAAGACTTCACAGATTTGCCTAATAGGCTCGTTGAAGACGCTTAAACATTATGTGCCCTTAAAGCTGTCGTCATATTGCTAGTGCTTCAGAAAACTGTCCATGTAGTCGGTTTGTCTCGGGGTGATGGATCAGAGGAGCAGTTAGAGTCAACGTCGCAGAGCTAATCGTGCATGGCAGTGATGACAAATTTATCTGATGTGTCCTCAAATGATTTGAATTTTGTATTCATGCTGAGCATGTTGAACCACGTGATTTGTATCCTCTCCGGAAACAATTGATATTACGGGAATGACAAACCAAACAAGGCCTCTGACCTGAAAAGTAGTTGGCCTAGTGGGTAGATACCAACGTAATATATGTTATTTCGAACCATTTACACTAAGTGAGAGCATGAGGTAGTTTTTTTATGTATCCATTAGGCTACTGTGCTCCAATGTCAGGCAAACTTAAGTCTAACAACTGTCCGTAAGCCACAAAACGTTTCATTGTGCGCTGCCATATTTGGGATATTGAGTCAGCTTGCAGACGGCGGCTGGTGCATGTCAATGCTGGCAGTGTTAATGTTAATTGCTATGATATTGCCTCATTGATGAAGCATGAAAATCAGGGTGCCTGTTATGTATATACTCACGGTGAGACGCGTGTTACAAGCTTTAATAATCTCTCAATTTCTCAAGCGTCTGTGGTAAGACGTTAATGGTTTGATAACCCATCTGTGGTAAATATGTCCGTCACTGGTGTTTCATTTAACGAACCAGGATACCCATGTGAGATTGTTACTTCAGCGGTTTGTCTTAGCTTAAAACGATTAGCAAGATATCTTGGAATGAGAAATGACGATAAAGTATTTAGATGCCATTGTAGATATGTTATCCGACTTAACAGCATTTCAATAAAAAATATGTCGGTATAACACAGGTGCTAACAATCATTTGGACATAATAACAAAAATTAATCAGCTTTTATGGATATTCACGAACATATGCCAACAACACCTCTCACAATACCCCAAGCATACAGAGAAGTACCCTAATGCCATCTCCCGCTTCCTAACAGACCAAATACTTCACGCTTCAGCTGCGTCTTGTATGAGAACTAAGACTGCCAATAGGGGCAGGTCGACGGCACTAAATTTGTAGACACACATATTGCGTTGCTTGAATGCAATCAAGTGTTGGTTGGCTGAGTGTATCATTTACTAACGCGAAGAATCTCACATGTCTTTAGCGGATCCGGCTTTGCCGCTGAATGATGTTGAATGATCTTGAAATAAACATTGAAACTTCGTTGTGTCATTAAGTGTATACGTTGTGTATATTGACAAAAAGGTAATTATCCCCTCTAAATAAACGACAGCGTGGTCTTTTATGGCGGACTCCCGGTTGCACCTATTTAGCATTGCAACCACGAAACACTATTATTTTCTAATACAAAAAGTAAACGAATCGTGATGCGACGAGTGAAGTGATTGATTGTCTCACTTTACGTTTTTTAGCAGTGCAGTCATGAGATGGATGGCGAACGACAAGTTCACTTGGAAGTCGCCTCACTCTGCCAGCAACAAATAGAATTCTTCAATCAACGATAATTCTACAACTGCCTCCCACTGCATCCGATCACATAATGACATCTTATTGGTATGCATGGTATGGGTCATTCCGCCTTTTAATTCAGTCAAATTATGGCTGGATTGCTTCCCCAGATCGCCTCCATGCTACCGGGGCATGTAGGGAAGAGCGATGCTGAGCTTCCGTGAGCAAGCAAATTATGGACCTCACTGTTACAATGCATGATTAACCTTCGCTTTATGTAACAGGTTGGCTACATATTAAAATGGATGCATTATGTCTGTTAATCGCGGTGTGATCGTAAACAGCTACATTTAGAGCGGCTGGTAATAGCTCGTGTAAGAAGTTTCCATCATCTATCCAGTTAACTTCAAAAAAATATCACCTATTATCACATGCTCTTAATGTTATTGAATACTCCATCCAGGAGATCATAAATAAATAACAGCTCATCTGGAGTCGCCATTGGCGTGCCATCAAGATGTGCAGTTGAGCGTCGTTCCTGGTTTATTGTATACATAGAACGAATAGCAAAAACGCTGAACTTAAATTGCATGAGATAACTTAGGTTTTCAATCTTAGCTCCGAGCATTCAAATAACAGCCATATCTCTGTTATGTACGACCTGTTCATATTGTGTTGCACCAAGAGACAGTATTATTTCTAATATAAACCGCCAGGCCCTGTTTTACTGATGCATAAAATTATTTATGCTGCTCTCCAGGGCCAATAGCAGTGAAGGGTTGGAAAGGACAGGATGATACTTCATTCTGCATTTTACGAGATAACTAGCTTACCAACCGTACATAAGATTGCAAATTGATCAAGAACTTGACACAAATGCATGGTGGATTTTCTTGTCCAGGAACGACATGGGCAGATAGTATGCACTCCTGCTTCTGCTTGAGCAAACATAACTGATGGAATGAAACACTAATGTTAAGGGTCTAAGGCAGGTAAAGTTAAATTTATATTGTTGTCGTATTTTAAAACTATGCCTAGATTTTGGTTGAGTAATTGGCGCTATTTTCCCTGACACGGATGACCTGTCGCATTCCATGACCAGGAACTCACCCTTTAGGATAGGTGTCTTAGAAAGGACAACGAGAGATAATGCGCAGCAGCGCTTCTGATTAAAGCGCCACGGAGACACACATAACTCGACGGACACGGCGACCACGACGGAGTGTCACACCTTGATGGATTGCCGGCAATAAAATGATTCACCAATCGATCAGTTTTTCTCTAGAACCAGCCTCGAATTGCACCTGATCATGTTCTAGCATTTTATTGATATTCATTGCCAGTCGTTATCAGAGATTGCTTTCCTTGATTGTCTCAATACAGCCACGTGTTATGGAGCGCTACAGCAAGAATTTGTGTCTGCATAAATGATGTCCTTGGCCTATATAATGCACGATTAGGGCCCTTTTATGATACAACAAAATGCCAGCATAGTGCAATGCATGCATTCGATCTGTTATCGGTGTTGTGTATCTGTAGAATCTAAGGTCACACGGTTCCTATACGGCTCGTGATAGCTTTGTACAGGTCCAATAAATGCATACTTTTAGTCGCTCTCGGAGCTTGACGCTTTAATCAGCGGTACAAGACATGCTGCAAATTGATAAAGAAATCATGTAAAGTATTGCATATATTATGCGAACATAGCTCAGCAAAATTATCGACATAAGTTACACTGAATATGCAGTACATCCCCTGAAAAGCACTGCAGGTTATGGAAAGCTACGCCGGGCACTCGTGTGCATACAAATCCCATTACATGGTGCAACAATAAGCAACATACTACAATGTGTGCATCATATCTGCTTATAAGCCTGTTGTTAGTAAAATCAAACGTAACATGCTCATTTTCGATTTCAGAACGGTTCATATATTACATAAACTGTTGGTAAACAACGACACAAAACACGTGAAATGCATCAATAATTCATCTGTCATTACTTGGACCCACATCATATGATCCTGTGTGCTTCAATCGCGCTTCATCAGCATTTGATCATCCGGTTTCTGGAATCGTACGACGAGCAGATGTTCTCTGCTGTATTCTATGTCTGCTCAGTTTCACAGCTTACACCAAGTGAGTAGCACAATGACGCAATCAAGAAGACAAACGTCCATTTGAATATAACCACACGTCAGTATGCATTGCAGCCACATATCTCATACAGGGTGATCAACATACCTCTATTGTATATATTCTGTGACGACGCTTTCAGAAAGTACACTTGACTGTTTGTATAGTTATATTGTTCTGGCGTGATGTAGCAAGTGTATAGATTCTGGAATCCTGCGCTTAACCAAGTAGCCATGTGATCGCGTTGTAAGGTTGTTCCTCGGTGTTTTATTTGGAATACTATGGATGCATTACCATGATAGCTTCATCAATAATTAAAGACGCCTTTCTGCGAGTGAGCAGACCTTGGGGCGCCATTTGCGCCATATCTAGAATTACACAATCAGCAGATTGATCGGGTCCTGGAAAGTTTTTTAATTTGTTTAATAACCGTCATCAGAGCACCGGCGTTAACTGGTCTCTAAGATACCAGTGCAATAAAACCAGATAAGAAATTATATGGAAAACTATGCGATAGAAAACTTATTTGTTTCTAAATGAATAGAATTGCAGTTTCATCAACATCCTACAACAGCATTATATCCCGCAACAAATTTCCCTCTCTCTGCTTAATGCAGACTATTTAATGTAATGTAAACTTCATGTACCTATCGACATTGGATCACTAGTAACATGGCGTATTCGATCACACGACATGACAGAGTGAGAGTCTGCTTTGTGGTCTGCATTAACAAGCATCGAAGGTGCAAGGTGAGGGACATACACGCTAAGCATCATTTATTGTAAGTGGTGGAGGAAGAAATGCATCACTTGCTCTAAGTGACGGAAGAAGAAATACATTACTTACTATAAGTTGTGGAGGAAGAAATACATCACTTACTATAAGTTGTGGAGGAAGAAATACATTACTTACTATAAGTTGTGGAGGAAGAAATACATCACTTACTATAAGTGACGGAGGAAGAAATACATCACTTACTATAAGTTGTGGAGGAAGAAATACATCACTTACTATAAGTGGTGGAGGAAGAAATACATCACTTACTCTAAGTGACAGAGAAAGAAATACATTACTTACTGTGAGTGGTGGAGCGCAAACCAACGCACACCTGAGAGAGGCAGGAAATCCAATTTCGTGCCGCAGTGCATGCGCATGATAAAATGGTCACTAGGCAATCAATGCCTGCTTGTTTGAGATCCTTTGAGAGTTCGTCAGCGTTACTGATATGAAAGCATCTCGGGTACAGCAGGTACGATGGGTGACAGCGCGTCTACTGAAACTCCTTTACAATTATCACTCTACGCCTTCAGTTTGGACAAACTTCAAATTGATGTATGGCACGTGCTGCCTACCTTGATTCAGGTTCCCCCGAGCGATCAGCGGAGGAGTCAGTGGCCGTTTGTAGGTTTTGTATAAATTTCTGCCGCAATTTAAAACATTTCAGGCCTATCCGTTTACTGTTGCCAAGTATTAGGAATAAATTATCTCCCCAAGGAGTGGCAAGCCAAAGTAAGATATCACTACCTCCACCTACATCACAACCACATCAACGCATTGGGAACACTGTCACGTCACTAAACAATTTGGTTAGATTCTCTTTCTCAGTGTCGACGGCTACCTTCAGGGACTTAACCATGCGCGTTATTCTCCTAAATCTTAACCGGAGCGCGTCGACAGTCTGACCCTATTCCTCAACTGTTTATATTCGCACATGACTTATCCATACCCAAGTTTGATTGACATTTAGCAAGAAGTGTGGGTGTTGAGTGCAGTAACAGTATGTTCCCAGGTGATTAGACTCACAAAGCTACATAGCAATTGTATAGTTTTGTGACAAGTGATAATCCAATGAGTAACTAAAAACTAGGCCGCGTTCTGTGGGTTAAGGCTTGTAAGTAAAACAATAGAGCATGAGCGCCATATGGGTGTTTGTGTCATCTTAGTGGGTTGGCTTTCAAAACAGAATCCTTACATAGGTGTCTCTTTCTTTGTTAAAAAAAACGTCTAACTACACGTAGTGTGTGCCAATATCTGCCAGTTTAGATAAACATGTAAAGACCTGTTCAAACCATTAAGTTGGGCATTTTACGTCCACCTTACATCCGGCAATAAAATTCCCTCGTTGGTTTGTGACTTTTCTGACATTAATCTGCCATTTCTAATGCGATTTATTTTTCCACGAGGATATATAAGGTAGTACATGTTCCTGGATAAATGCCCCTGGTGGCGCTCTTAGGTTACATCGGATGAATAATAGCAAATACTACAGGGCGGGGATAACCTGAGAATTCATAAGCTTAGTCTTGGGGTATGAAGGAAATTGTACTTAAGGGCCGCATAGGAGTGTAAAATAGCGGGAACATCTGCAACTACGTTCATTTGCATTTTTCAGCAGGGTTGGAGCTAATTGAAGTGTAATTGCCAACCAATCTAGTAACAAATGAGGATAATTGTCGGATCAGTAGCTATATTTCTTATTTACGAAAATCAGTGATAATCAGTGATTAATCACAACACAGCTTTGAAGTAGAAGGTAGGGAAAGTGGAAAAAATAAAAACCCGATGAACAACAGCATGAACAATAGCAGACCGTCTACGAACCCTTGTCATCTATCGAGGATCTTTAGTGCAAACTTTTTATACGGATAGCTCCATTGATAACTCAAATGCCTTTTATTAACACATTCAGTATTAATAACGAGAACTCGGAGAGTCACAACGTGGTTACACTAGATGATTATAATACACAGAACACAAACTGTTCAATTAACTTATTTGGTGAGCAGTAGAGTGAAGCTTATATTGACGAGGCGGATTTGTGTCAGGATACTTTGTATCAGGTCTGGGATAGAAAGTCATGCTTGCAAAACACTCGGCTACAAGCATCTTGCTACGAAAATTGCAAAATTATGCAGAGAAACTAATTGATAACAAAGTCCGATTCGTAGGGAAGGCAGTTCCTGGGACAGTTTGCTCGATACTGATTGCATCACACCCATTTACAATATTCATAATGAATTTAATTAAACCTTTGATCATTTGTGGTCTATTACTTTTTGATAACGCACACAGAAAAATCAGACATTGGATGAGGATATCCGTTCTAAACAATAGGAGTGACACAAATGAATTCGCCATGATCACTAGCCATAAATCGTGATCCATAAATATTTGTACAAATTTGATTTGCTTGAGAAGCAATACAATAACCACTATAAAAGACTGAATCAGCCTGAAGATAACATATCCAGGCGAAAAAATAACTGGCCCTATAGGAAATAATTCCCCTCAGGCCTGTCTCCTGAGCTGCCACCTCAAACCGTCCCACATCACATTATATTAGTGTGTTGGTAAGCATATCCGGAGTTCTTGTTAACATCTATCTACTGAAAGAATAGAAGTTTTGTCATTACATGGTTTATGACGTGAATAACGTGAGTTACAATGCTACAAGAGCGTTCGACTCTCATCTGTTTTAATGGTTTCTACTCGCAATTACCTTTACGTACAAAAGACAATTCATGAGAGCAATTTCCTCAAGCTAAGAGGATAACTGGCTGCTTGGCAATACTTGTTGAACCATGAACAATGAGTCATTATCAGATACAGATATATCCTGTGTACTTTACCTAACTGATGCGGCAACGTGACGTCACTGCTCCGTTAGGGGCCACACGCTGCATAGCGTTATAGGATTCGCAACGATTTACAATGATGGTCATCCAAGAATGGAACAACTATTTAGGACCACTATCCCCTAACGCTTTATATCGAAGCTTGAGGCTGGATGAATACATCAAAGGTTGATCGCTTTTAGTGCCAATCACACCAAAATATTAATTGTCGTGTGCAAAATCTAAATCAATAATCAATAATGTATCAGTGCATATATAATGGCATAATCATGTATGACGGTCCTGATGTATCCAAAGTGCGAGTAACGTTTGCATTTAATCTGCACATATTTACAAACTGTTGGTTGCTTCGCGCATATAATCAGTGATTGTTGGTTTACCATTGAGAAGCAGCAACTTTTTGCGTCATTTCATTGGTCTATAACAATGTGCAATTTATTTTCAACAACCCTAGTATATGAATATCAAAATAAAGGGCTGATGTTCTGAAGGAAATTGTGTTAGAAATCGCATTGCCATCAGTTGAAGTTCCACTGATTTATCGTATTCGCTGACTGAGGCATGCTAATGCTATGACCCAGCTGACAATGCATTGTAGGTCCTTAATGCAATTCATCGATGTGATTCGACGTCTTAACTATACCACATACGACACATGCTTATTATATCTGGGTCTTTCGAACATCAAACGACAAATCAATCTGCGATAGAAAGATGTTGTACCTCTGCATGG
Organism: Urechis unicinctus; assembly: GCA_034190875.2. NCBI lineage: Eukaryota > Metazoa > Annelida > Polychaeta > Xenopneusta > Urechidae > Urechis > Urechis unicinctus. The sequence continues at coordinate 61,677,809 of CM067345.1, forward strand.
CTTCTATTCCCTAATTCCGAGCAGATCAGCATTCATATGGGGGGACGGGCCAACGCAAATATACCATTTCCTTCCGAATGTGTGCAAAATGCTACCATCAAGCAATGCCTATTCATATACGGCGAATCGAAAGGCAAACGCTTGGTGTATGATTCGTCCCATCCACACTCCACACTAAATGGTGTACGTAATTAACTATAGATATGTTCAACTCAATTTTTCAACCTGCATTGCAGCGTACTACCGTTGGATATCGTCTTCAGACACATGCTCACGCTGTTTTATTATGTGGGCGTTCCTGGTGCTGTGCAACACACGCCTTTTGAATTGAGCCAATGGACGCATGGTACTGCGAACATTGCATGATGATGCTGAAACACAGAACAGTATGCATGATAAACTGAAATTGATTCAAATAAGTAAATCTGATACCAATATTTTTCTTAACTTATCATGAAGAAGCCAGGTAATTAATGTATAACGGTTTTTCAATGCGAGCACTTTCACTGACAAGGGCGTGGTATGGTGGTATGGCTCAGTTGGTCGTAGCTTCCTCTGGTTTATTATTCCGCCAAACAAATCTTTTAAATAAATTGCAGCAGATTAAGAATATTGTCTCAGGCAGCCCCTGCCGCTTCGCTGGTGATTCGATTTGCCAATAATCCTTATGTATTGAACGATCTTAATGAAACTCGTGTGCGTTGTTTGTGTACACGGCAAAATTAAATGCCTCGATTACTCGATACTATTCGATTCTATCAACAGTGAGCTCCTGCGTCACCAATTGTTCAATATGTTTGCTTTTTAGTCATTTATAGCCTCAGTTGCACGAGAGCTTAGTTTACTTTATTGATGAATGCGTCACCTAGACATTATTTTCGCCAACAGCAACGCCCTCAACGTTTGCAAACGCACACGCTTTTCTTGTGATAGGTAAACGGATGTTTTCGCATTAATGATTGATGTTTCGGGCGCCACATAGTTATTTGTTATTTGGAACAAATGCTCTGTGTGTGAAAAGAGATGTTACCCATTCACAATGATTATTACTTTGCATTTAGAACTTCCGTAATCTTTAATCTTTGAAGTCAAAACAAAGCATGATCATGGCTGGATGGATGCCTGACAAGGCACACAGTTATACAGCCATAATGAGATATATATAGACATAGCATTAATTCAAATTAAGAATTATACTCAGCTCAAAACGTTAAATTTACCGATAGTTCATTGATTTGAATAAATAAACGAATTATTACAGTAGTACATATGTCAAATGTGCTTTAGTCAATATGATACCACATTGTTATATGCTATGTTCAATGTTCATGATGCCATTTAACATCCTCCATATCGGAGGAATTAAATGATCGGTGATGGGTAAGTATCATGTTTACCCACAGCTACACTATAGTCGCCTTAGAATGTATCGTCTTTTTTACATTCATTGAGAAAACACACCGGAGTCTTTTGAGTTAGTTTGCTCTCGCAGTTATATCACAATGCATCGTACCGATTTTTGGTCCAGATCGACCCGGGTCCTCAAATTGCATGCAATATTGTTGCTTTACGGCTGGTGATCGGAACCTGCGGACGTCTAAGAGACGCAGCATTTACTTCATTAGAATTATTATTTCGGTTGTAGATTTTAAGTGAAATCATGCCCAGAAACATTTGCTGTTATCAAAGCAACGCTGTTCCCCCAGAGTCATAGCGTGCTTGATGAACGTGATGGTAAAACATGCACTGCATAGGACACAAGGGTGCATCAAACGTTGATAATATGCAGTGGACTTCCGGAAATACCACAATGATGGCAGGGAATCATCACTTCGGATGAAAAGGGGCCGAGAAAATATAAGCCGTGGACGATGTAGGCATATTTAAGCAATTGCGGTCATAATACAAATTAACCCTACGCCACTATACGTAGTCTCAACTGGATCACAAAATGGCAACTTATATTTAAGTTAATCATGTGTACGGCTACTACATGTGTGAACACCACTGAATGACCCGAGTATAAAGAGTGTTTATGATGCTGCAATTCGTTAAACTATACTAAACGGCCATCACTTCAGATTGTGTTCATTGGAGGTGTTTGCATGACAGCTTGCGACATATGTACAAGTGAACAGCAAAACTGTAATGATGACGTCTTTCGTCAATTCGTCCTCTTTAAAGGATTGCATAATGCATAAAAAAAGAATCATTAAAACATAAACCGGTTTATCAACAGAAAAAGCAATATATGCATGTTACTAGCGATATCGATCCGTACACAGATAGCATGTATCGATCTGCTGTCATTATCGGAGGTTTGTATTAGCGGGTTTCGATGTTGTAGGAATGTACACTGCAATTATTCCACACAATCAATAATACTGGTAATTACAAGGTATCATTATAATTGTTTCCTCTTAATGACTGGTCAATCACTTGTTTACCATGATGGTGCCTAGCATGTCTCAGAAAAGAAGCCAATGTAATAAATCCACGGCAGTAAGCTGTAGCTTCCTCTACTCGTGGTTTTCATGACAGCACAGAACGTCTAAGCGCTGGATAGCATGATAAGGTTCCCGCTAATGACCAATAGAGGAGTCATTACCCACGGGTCGGTCATGTGGCTAATTCCCTGACGTAATTAACTGATGGTTAGAGATCATTACGGTCGTGTGTGTATAAAATGTGTAATGTAAAGGTGGAAAAGGCAGTGGTAGAAAAAGATTCGAAATATACGAGAGCCTGAAAGGAAACAATCAAGCTAGCACTGGCCCAACTCAGCAATTCGCCGCAAATTTATGTGTAGAACAATCGCAAATGCCTCGGCTGCCAAGCGAAACACAGGCGACTATATTAGGATAGCTGATCACGCCTTATATTGCTTAGTGTCATACTAGGCATGCCGATTCGGATTGCTACTGGCATAAGTATCTTATCAATATTGACAGCATTAATGACAGCAGAATATATATGAGATGCGGCAACCGCATCATGACACATTTACTTAAAGCAAACAGGTTGTCGTACCGTAACAACTCCGGCCTTTGTTCAGTTGTATCCCACGCTGCTCAAGCTCCTACTATTTTGTATCCTCAAAGCTTGCATAAAGACATTGCTATATAAGATGCTGTTTCCAAGAAGGAATAGCGTTATAAGGAATAGTAATCACCATTCTTTAGAGAGAGTTGTATCTGCAAAAGCATTAAGGGAACAGTCGCTCATTAAAACATAGCGCTTTATGTAGAAATGCGGAATGTTTTTTGAGGAGAGGGGGCGGCGGAATAATACCTCTAAGGTACGCTCAGAAAGTTAGCAAATATATTTCATCCGAAGTCAAAGCATTCCAATGTGAAGTATGTCGCTTGTAAACGGGTATTTGTGGTTCACTAAATCTGTCTCCCAGACGAGCTGTTTATTGTCGCCCATCTCCATGACCCTGCATAAAGTATAAATTTACAGTAGCATTAAATCGAAAGCAATGATATACAATCATGTGTGTATATATATAACACACTTTGACACCGCTAACAACCCATTACACTGAGCGTGCAAAACTCAAAAGAGAAACTATGCAGTCATTATCAATGCCCCCGAATATACCCCACACCGTCTCTTGCAATGCTTTCAGCATACAGAGTGAAGATAGCTCGGCGTCATTCTATTCCCTACCCACACTCTAGCAGTCTCCCCTTACATAGTAGTCAAGTCATGTCCCAGCAAGGTTGTTGACAGATAAAGGCCACGCTGCTACTGCTTAAACAAGCATTACAAATGGGGTCAAACTCAAATGGTTTTGGGTAAAGGATATGTAAAATAGGCTATCATTGCCCTGTAATATGTTATCACTTAAACTTGAATCATGCAAAACTATCCAGCTCATTACACATACCAACTGACATACGTTAGGTTCATATTCTTTCTCCAATGAAATAGATAATCATGCATTACAAACCAAAATGATTACCAATTGGCCTTACACTTATAAGCTCACGTTCACTGCCCGGTATGAGATAACAATGTAAAACACTCACGAGCGACACACACATCTTACAACAACTGCGATCTAGCGAAACTTTCTAATGGATTGCCGGCAATAAAACCACTCATCAATCATTGCTCTCGCTAAAGCCAGCCGCGCTCGGCCCCTGATCATATTAGTGTATCTTATTTGTATGCTGTGAAGATCGCGATCAGGGACCAGCCTGTGTATAATTCAATCAGGTTATGGCTGGATGGATTCCCAAGACACCCACGTCATGTGATGAGGACCTACACCAGGCATTTGTATGCACATGAAACACGGAGCTGAGCACAATAATGCATGATCACCCTCCCTACTGCACAGCCCTTAAAGCGATGACTCGGATGGCTAGACTTTCCTAGTTCACTAGGCTACTTCATGTCCAGGAATAGCATGCCATAATTACTGAGGGAATCAATATTTAAAATCTTGTCTTACTCTGCATCTCGAGCTCATCTCCTTCCAAGCTTTAGGCAAAACCTACTCCTTGAGTTCGCGTCTTATTTCATCATCACAGGCGCCTATCGTGTATCGCTACTACTCACTACTCGCTCAATTAAATGGCAGGTGTTACTTAGCCGCTAGCTTTGTTTTTCTGAATAATTAGAATATCTTGCCTTATTAGGGGATACTAACGAATAATATACCTATAAAAAGCAGTTCAAACCATATTTACAAAGCTCGCATTCATTATAACTTAGCGATTTAATTATTCGTCAGCTCACAGATTCAATCACTTAGCATATTGCGGAGTACTAAAACACATTATTCAGTAACACCTAGATCGCAACCAGCAACACCACCACAGTCCACTTGCTAACATCACACGTACCACTGGCCTTACATTCGTGTTCAGCAAGGATTACCTATACACAGAAATGGAATACAAATCTGACATCTATGACATCTCTAACCGTTTTTATACCCTTTACTAAGCTTGAGGGGTGAATTCTATTTAAGCATTTTATATTTTTCATTTCTTCCCCGCGCAATGCATTTCGTGTCAGTAATTTTTCCTCTAATGTTATTCGTTTGGTTTCGATGAATCGCATTTTCTGGGGTGTGGCGGTTCGTTGAGTAGCAGCCTTTCAGATTTGGACCACGCCCCTCGAATACATGTTTTGTTTAATTGTTTGGAAAATATATGATTGTTATCATAGCGCACTGATGCTTTAGTCACAAATCGCAAGAACAGTTTTCGCCATCCTTTCAATACCTTGAAGAATTGCGGTTTACATGCAAATTTGCAGATATCCATCATAACGACAATTGACATTAATTCAACAATTTGATACAAAAACGCAAATCTCATGTGGTAATTGCTTTTGAACACCGTAGCAATGGTATACATATAGTTCTTCATTGGTACTCTGAGTTTCTGTGGTTCGCCTGTTGTGTGCATCTAAGAATGTCGTCGTTTCATGCCACGATATGATTATATAGCAACAAGCCCAGGCGGCTGTAAAAACAACAGCGTCACAAACAAAGTTTACTGATTTCCTTCGATGGATTCGGAAATCCGATCTCGCCTGATAAGCATATTTATTATGATATACAATTCTCCCAGACTCCTTTATATTTCAGTGACCATTTGTCCGGGGTCTTGTTTGGATCCTAGGGATTTCAAGGATATAGTCATCCATATTTTAGGATCGTAAATAAAAAAGACCATAAATCTGCGCGAAATTGAAACATTAATCATAGTAGTAATATCTCATGTTAAGGGCATAGCTGGGTTATAAGCAGGACCGGGTTGATGGTGGCGGTAAGGAAGATGATGCATCCCTAGCAGTTGGAGTTGATATAGATGACTTAATCACCATAAGATATGTTGATTCAATTTGTTATTAATACACAATATGGTTAAATTTCTTATAACTAAGAGAGAGCTGTTAATCGTCTTGCATATCTAAGGGTTACCAAAAAGGCAGCCAGGCCCTCCAAACCGCCCATTAGGTGTTACGTGTGTGGGTACTAAGGTTACAGTTTCATGTAGCTGTCAATTCCTTAATTGTCAGGGGAATAATAATAACTCAGTATGTGGAATGCGGGTATTGTGCAGCTATTACCATAGTCGCCTTTATTTTATGATTACGAAGCTCCGATTTAAGACTAGTTGTGAGATTATTAAGCAAATTATTCCCTTAGCGACAATTATATTTCCCCTGATACGTTGAATATGACATGAGTGTCGTACCCTGATGGAATGCTAGTAATACAAAGATTCGTCAGTCAACATTAACGCTACAACCAGCCTTATGCTGACCGGGGTCAAAAGGTGGCAGATTACTCTTATGCAATGCTGATCATGATCATAAAACCGATTCACGTTTAATTAAATAAAGTAATAGCTGAACTGCTCCCCCGATCGCCCCAAGGCAGCCACAGCATGTTATATAGAGCTTCGCCCAGTATACGTAAACCCAAAAATCACGGCTCTGGACGATATTACGCCTGACCAACCTCCATGGTGCACGACCATTTTAGGATACACAAAATGTCAACATAGTATACTGCATCCATTACATCTGCTAACCATGTTTGCACAATTTTATAGCAGACCATTACATACTTCCTATGGATTTTTATAATCGGTCGTGATAGCTTTGATAAAGTAGGTAAAAATAACCCGTTGTTAGATGCACAATACTGGTTTCTTGCATGTCGCAAATTGCATTGCGTAGCAGGTCGTTAAGTGGTTATTTTGCATGAGCTTATGAAACGGAACCGCATTTTTCGCCTCTATGTCATATATATATATATATATATATATATTTGATAAATATATATATATATATATAGATATATATATATATATAATATATATAGATATATATGATATATAGATATATATATATATATATATATATATATATATATATATATATATATATATATATTATATATATATATATATATATATATATATATATATATATATATATACATTCATATCCCATGGTCAGACTTACACGATTACAGATGTGCTTTGAGCCAAAAAGATAATCAATATCTTGTTACGCCACATGTCTTTTACTGTAACTGTCCGCATCTGCTCGTCTTTTGTGCTATTGGTAGATAAATTGCTAGATACATTTTGAATTGAAACCGGATTAGAATGACCGGAACAGCTATACAATTAGGTTTAATATGTGCACATATGATGTTGGCATTTTTTATAGGTTACTACTTTGAGTCAATACGCCTGTATTTCCTTCAATAACCGTTGTGCTCTGCGTGATGACACATTAAGGATCACAGGCTACGTTGTCCTTTCTTTCAATAATACATACAAAGAGCATTAGTGATTTTTTCAGTCCAAAACTATTGGTAATGAAGAAACCACATCTGGTTCATGTATCGGCTTTGACAGAGGATTTGTGGTAGTGGTAGAGCTAGCGCCTGCGTTATCCATGCATTGTGCGACGTTGCTTAATGTGTAATAGCAGAATTCAGAAATTCCTTGGAACTGTTATACAGGGTCCAATAACGCAATATCATTTTGCCGTTGTACTCTCTTCCCTAGATTATCGGTAGAAAATCTCCCCAATAAAGCCATGCATCATATATGGATAACTTACTGAAAGATGGCTGGAGCACGAAAGGAAGCGATTCATTACTACTGCCGGGCGATCAAGTAAGTCGTCATTTGTTTGCTAGCAGTACTTAGACACACACAATGGTTGATGCTGCGGCTTTGGCTCAAAGTAAAATTGGCTTAGATTCATAGCATCTCTTGGCTTTTGAAACGAAATCATGTTAGGTACATAAAAAGCGTTCTAATAGAGGACGCTTAAGTCACAATAATGGTTCCACCACAGACTGTGGTCATCGCATCCTACTGGCTATAACAAGCCGGGTTCGCCATTGACATCATATGACAAGGCACTTACAATAGTTTTTGGCCTCGCTGTCCCAGACAAACGTTCGTTGTAATGTCAGGATAATGCCTACTGGGTCAGCATGGCATTCAGTTGTAAACCGATTTATATAAGCAAACCTTGATGTTAATATCGGATATGACAATGTGATAAAGCCTGAATCTTGGTGATAAAGCTGGCATGTTAATGCTAAATAATAGAGCTAGCATGTTGCAGAATGTTTAGAATGAAGGCATGTGCTGTAGCGCTCTGGTCTGTGATCCAGTGAGCCACTAGTTTGATGTTATATGTCACAGCTGTACTACAGACTAGGTGATAAAGTCAGACATATGAGTCTGACTTGCACATACGCTCTATTAACAACGTGCACATCGAGGATGATGTTTATACGTGTATCATAGGAATGCATGTTGCATATGCTGCAACAAGAAAACATGACAAAGAGAAGAAGCAGCATGCACTCTTATCATGGAACGTAACGCAATATGGACGCTGGGTATACTGGAACCAGACGATAGGACGCGGTATGTATGGTTGCTGTGTACATCGTAATCCGACAACATGAGAGAGTGTAGTCGGTGTATCGTCAGACAATAGCAACAGTGCGTATGCTCCATACGCCTAAATCCGACCTCAGGACATACTGTGCCTACACTGTTATCTGATATCAGAACTAAGTAATTATGTTGCATAATCAGACAACAGGGCACAGAGTCCACACTGCGTGTGCTATAATCTGGTGAAGGAATACAGTGAACATATCGTGAGCATTGCAAGACAGAACACATTGTGTATGGTGTGCGAGCTGTTATCTGGCTGTCTAGCCAGGTATGACAGAGGAACACGACACGTGCTCTTACGCCATTTATGGGGCATTGCGTGGCCTGCTCCTTGATGCTACGACAGATTCATTACGTTAAACTCTTACTGATTATCCCGTGCCGTGGGTTGAGACAATGGGAATACGAATAAAGCATTAAATTGGGACATTGGCGTAATTGACGTGGACTGAATTACTTCGTTAACATGTAATGCATGCTCAGTCTTTACAAAACATCGATTTATATGCAATATAAGGTAATAAGAAGGCAGGGTTTGCGATATGAGCAATTCTACCTTTCTGTATTCGAATATATCACTCTTAATATCGCATTCGTAGAAGACTGTGATACAGTGACTCACATTACCATCCACGTGAACAACAACAGCTGCATAGATTTGTGGCAGTTGTCATGGAACGCCTGATGCTGCAGGCATAGTACGTACCCCGGGTATGAGCTTATGAACGGAACCGGGCGGACATCTCAAGAGTCCATTTATAAGCCCATCAAAGCAAAGAGCAAACAAATAAATCATCTTCTTATGAAATTTACCAAACGCGAGCGTACAATTATGGCAAACTTATCGAACGAAGCCTAGGTTTTTATGAATCATGATTGTGCCATAACTGAACAGTGAATTCAAGAACGATGCATTCAGTGCACATTTTGGACATTTTTATAATTGTGTTGTAATATTAACATTCGGGTCTCAATCCCATATTTCGTCAGAACGTTGTACTTTGGTGAATCTTACCGTGAATTGCATTTGCATAGGAGACGATGGACAGGTTGTGAGAGGGGAGTCCACAAGACACAGAAGAGCTTGTTGTACTGGCATTGCAACACTAGCGGCTTGTAAAGGTTAATAATAAAATCTAAGGATATATTTGCCATCACCAAAGTTTGAAGATGCAAACTCGTGATATTTTCCTGCTGAATACGTTTATGCGTGAAGCAGAATATGAGACATGTTGTACCTGATGTATATAGGCCGGGACCCACTACAGCACTCATCAATTTATATCTGCGTTTATAATGCGTTTTTCTCTCTGAGTCTGAATGTAACTGTATCTAACATCATCAGGCTTTTAGTCTGCTTAAGTTGTATCTAACAAACCTTAGCCCAAAGCTTTGATCGAGTTGCATCTCAGGTCGCGTGCTTCCCCTCGGCCCCTAACGGGCTCACACAGACCACGTGCGGGCCCAGTGTCACTGCAACTTCGTACGGGGGGTGATTTCTCAAAAGACCACTTAAGGACCACAGCCCCATAAGGCCCTCACAGTATGTGACCACAGCTTCGATCTGGCGGTGATTTCTAACGGGATTCCTACGGGCAGCAGCTCCTGATGGCCCTTAATTCCCTACGAGACCCTTAGCTCTGAAGCACCTGTGGGTCTCATATGACTTAGGCATTAGGCTTATAAGAGTGAAAAATACATTCTTAACTATTTGTTAGTCCCTGGCGCCTTTAAATTTGACAGTGAGACGTGGCATGTTTTATACAATGCTTTAGATATTAATACATAAATATTAAGGCAATTCTGACGGGCTGAAAGATAGTGGTTTGTATGCGTCAATGTCGCACGCTTTAACGTCTGTCTAGTAATTCAATGCAGAGAAGTGGAGGTCGATATTTGGGAGCAAACATGCATGGGAAGTTTCAAATCAAGGACCAATTGGATTTGTCTATCACGCGCTGCAAGTTTTGTGGCAAAAAACCCCAATAAGCATTATTATTCTCCCGTAATGGACCGGGAAAGGCTTGATGGAAAGTCCACGCACCATCGGCCTGAATCCATGGAGCACAGCTTCTAATGTTCCGAAAAAGTTGCCATCATATATTAATCTTATTCACAGCTTTGGGGAGTATTTTCTTTTAAAGAGAAATGTCGCACAAAACAAAATATCGCCTGTGTTGTTTGTCGCTGAGTGGCCTATCTCACGTTAACATGCATGACGGTCTTGGCTGTCCGCGAGTGTATTACAGCAACTTGCTGGAATGCATCAATGACCGCACCCGGGACCTCCTCATTCGAGCAATTGTTTAAATCATAAACTATGTTACTTTCCCTGATGTCCGCCAGGCAGCCTGGAGGATGAGCAGGAGGACTCCACGCTTATTGCGGACGTTACTAAGCCGTACCACGACTGGCCAGATTCTATATAACTAACTAACATACACGCTACGAATAATATTCCTCGTATTCTACTGTTCGCAGGGCATACCAAGCGTTGGTTATAATCCGCTTTCTTAGACGCAATCAGCTACGCAAGGCTATGATCCATGATTCCTACTGCCAACACATACACCCATCGATAACAGGCGTAAATTACCCGTGAAAAACACTCAGCTGACCGGATGCGATCCGTGGAAGTCGTAATGATTCAAGTGAATAGGTCCCTGGACGGTGTCGCTAATGCATACCAATAAGACACCATAATGCGATCAGGATGAATACTGACATGTTAACACCGGATGAACAGCGCTACGTTCCAGAGTAACATTAGGGGCCGTTATTGGTGTCTTACTGCCCGAGTCATTGACCGCAATGTTATTGCCAACCAACTGCTGCTTATCAACGTTACAAGAAACCTGGTTATTTCGTATAGAAAACGGTGACTATCGGATGGGTCTTCATCTGTTTATGAATACATTTCCCCGAGATCTGCTGCTCATATGTACATTTCTCCAGGATGCGCTTCTCTGATGTACATTCCCCGGGATCTGGTGCTGTGATGTACATTCCCCGGGATCTGGTGTTGTGATGTACATTCCCCGGGATCTGGTGCTGTGATGTACATCCCCGGGATCTGGTGTTGTGATGTACATTCCCCGGGATCTGGTGTTGTGATGTACATTCCCCGGGATCTGGTGCTGTGATGTACATTCCCCGGGATCTGGTGTTGTGATGTACATTCCCCGGGATCTAGTGCTGTGATGTACATACCCCGGGATCTGTTGCTGTGAAGTACATACTCCGGGATCTGGTGCTGTGATGTACATTCCCCGAGATCTGGTGCTGTGATGTACATACCCCGGGATCTGTTGCTGTGAAGTACATACCCCGGGATCTGGTGCTGTGATGTATATTCCCCGGGATCTGGTGCTGTGATGTACATTCCCCGGGATCTTGTGCTCTGACGTGCATTCCCCGGGATCTGGTGCTATGATGTACATTTTCCGGATAATTACGATGAAATCAGAAGCACTACGACCCGTTATGGGTCCAAAAGATATGTGTGTATTTGTCGCATGTTGTACGAGGAGGATAGTGCACTAAACTGTTATTCCCACTAACCTTGCAACTGCGCACTGATCGGTGTGAACTGTCCTCAAATCACGACGGAGAATGACAGACCAATGATTGATGCAACCTCCACTGGTCGTTCCAATCCCTGATATTATTCAGAGCGTGGCCGCCTTGTGGTGCCCAATACAGCACAGAACGGGGTAATTTCAACTTTCTTTCGAGGGAATACAACGCTCACATATATGGACCAGGACTTATTAATTTGCACCAATCGTGGTTTATATAGGACAATTGGATTCTTGCATCTCTCCGTTATAATCAGTAGCGTTCAGAGTTCTAGGACCAGGATGAGAGCGGATCCCATTAAAGCGTCAAATTGGTAAACATTGATGACCGGGTAACAGAAACGATAAACCATACATATAATTGACAGTACTGCCGTGATCGTGCCAAGGCAGCATACGACACGTAAATGAGAGCATGTAGAGGTAGAGCGTAGAGCCATAATGATACCACTAAACCACACTCCACATAGCAAGCTCTGTCACTGATAATTCACGATGGTATCTGAATGTTTAACCCCTACTAGGTCTGCTTTAGCAGCTATATTTACGTTTAGCAGCGAGTATTTTTCATATGTTCTATATACATAGCCACAAGCACTCGGTGCACGTCCTATCAACGTTTATTGTCATAATAGCTAAATGTGTTTTGCAACTCGCAGCAATTATGTACTAATCAACCGATTACTTGTCCTTAAAACAGCGTTATAATGGGTTTCTAATAGCTGACTGCTGCTCATAGATTTCGATTTTCAAGACTCACGGGAGCCGGCTGTCACGTATGACGGCATCAAGCAGCGATAAAATCGATGAATCGTACAATGTAGAGACATTATGGCTGCACATCGTACATTGCAATGCAGTAACCTTCCTTTGGATAGCCACACTTTCATTAATGTATGGCTTCAAATCAACTGTTAAGATGCTGTTTCCCACCGTATCTAATTTATACATGGTGTATCATCTGCAACAGATTCAGTTGCTACAAGAGAACCCTGATATCTAGAGGTTGGATGCAAAACATATCACGCATGGCAATACTCCGTGACCTGCCCCATTTAAACATTTGAATTGGCGTAACGCAATTGGAAAATAAGCGAAACCCTTCATACAAGATATGCAGGATATAACGTGACACTTTACCGTGCGATAAACGTGTCAAATGAGCCAGGGTTCATAGTGCATGTCATTTGCCATTACTTGCCATGTACTAGGCGGGCAAAGCAGGCAAAGGAAACCAAGTTAGGTAATTTTCTCAATGTCAACATTATAGTTTGAGCAGTACCGACCATGATCTGCCATGTCTTCTAATTAGACAGCACATCTATTGTGTAAGAATTAACCATAATGAGTGGGCAACACATGTAACGTTGTGGTGTCTGTGTGCAGATGGATATTTACCAATGCAAGCTGATAAGTTGGAAGAGTCTGTTGACGTCAGACACTCTGTTGGTTATTTTATAACGTACATCCCATTTGACTGATTGCATAAATCTAATCAACGACCAAAATATCAAGCCAGCTGATTTTCCACATTCCCTGCGATCCTTTAGAGCTAGTAATAGGGTGGGAATAGGTTTGCTCGTAGACTAGAATTCGTAGCACCCAATGTTCTCGCAATAGACATTGGCATTACTGTGTCTGACACTTTTAATGATCACAACACCGTCACCATTTCCATGCAAGTGTAAAGGCGTTGGTGTAAAGGAGGCAGTCAAGTAAACAACAAACCAAGCTTCATTTGTTATAGTCCAGTTGTGCTAATAAAGCACTTATCGGGCTGGGTGGTCAATAAGGCTGATGTAACACCGGTCACTTTCCAACAGCAGGTCGTCTGTCTTGCTTACAGCGAATGCATTCTAAGACATTAGAAATGTAATTCAACAGGGAAATGTATAGGTTATATCAAGCTTAGTCTGAATTCCACTTTGCTTTAGCAAGCATTGTACACTGCGTGTTGCCTTTAAGCTACCGTAATGATCGCAAGCGACATTCTGTCTATTTTGTCAATGATCCATACACAGAACATTAGTGGTTTAGTCATAAGAAAAATATTGGTTGTGAAGCAGCCACGTCTAGAAATAGTATCCGTTTGGATGTCGAGCACAGTAATGGTACAGCTGGTGTCTGCGTTATCCATGGCTGGTACAAAGTTTCTTGTTTTTTGGCATAAAGAGGGTGGTAGCTGCGTAGACACAACATGTTTCTGATACCAATGAACAAATTCACAAAGATACTTCTGTCTGTGGTTCATTGGCGTGAGGTCTACATAATAAGAAAATAGTTCTTCAGTGCACGTGACTACAGGACGAGTTATTGTCCAGTGTGTGTGACATTGAGGGTCTTAGAAACAGACACAGACTGATGTGATTGATGTTCTTAGCAACGAGGATCTTCACGACTCTTTGTTTATGGTCTAGTTTGCTAAGATGGCCCCTTGTAATGTGTTTGTAGAAGTAAGAAGGGTTGGTGATGTAAAAGTAACCTACCATAATGTAGCTAGTGTCATATATCTCAACATGACCAGTGCCACACCTGCGTCAGCAACTTCACAGCAGCTGGTAATAGACTGATATTAACAATTACATATATTGAGCTGCTGGGCGGATTTAATAAAACATCCCTGACCGATGTTTATATGATATGGATCATCAAGGATGCCCTCAAAACAGACTCTAAACTAAACGAATAGTTTACTGGCTTGATATAGCAATGGTGGATTAAAGTTGTTTGATTAAGAGCGACTGCAAATAAAGTCGATGTTATAATTACCAGCTTATCCAGAATCCATACGCAACGAAACCGCTAAATAACAATTAGCATCGCCTCTTCGTGATAAAATATGGGCTGACTAGGATTCAATCTCTCACCGAGAAACAGAATGGCAAAATCACACAGGCTGACTCATATCAGCAGAACACTGTGAAAGCTGCTCCAGTCGACCGCCTTGGTGGTAGCAGCCTCCCGTCGACTTGTCTTCAGGGAGTTCTCACCCGCCTATCAAGATGTTCTCCATATATCACTGTATTTGTTGTGGCGTGTGTGTGCTACCTCAATAGCCTCTCAGAGCAGTTTGTTCACGATGACTCCATACGCAGAAGTAAAAACAACACGGATCGCCTCTTCCCAAGACATATTGGTGCAGCTTCTGTACAATGACTACTGGGGGAAGGCTAAGAGTTATAACCAGAGCCATAAGTCATATCGACCATTGACAGTATTCACGTTTCGGTAGGCAAAGCAAGACTTGTACCTTAATGCCTTTTGAAATCACAGCAATAGTTTTAGAAAATTGCTCCCAATGCATTACTGTTCAGATGACATTATGAATTTAATATTAATTTTACAAGTGAGCAGATGGGTATACATAGGAATCGAGTCGTGTCATATAATTGTTGCAGACTGAACTTTTTACCTGGTGATTTAGACGTGTATTGGTTTCACATGGTCAACATGCTTCTGCATGCGACAGCCAGCGCCCTCCTCACGCACGTCACAAAACACAGCTTCAAATTCAAAGAGAGGCTTGCTGTGATGTGTGGTCTGATGTTCGCTGTTCAACCAGGTCACTCAGAAGCCGCGAGTAAGCAATGTTAGAAAGCGTAGTGGGGCATAGTGGTTAAACATCTGTTAGTTAAAAAGACCAACATCACTTGTTCCTTTGTGATTCAAGCACGTGTTATCAACATTTGACCATTAGGTTTCTGGAATTGTTGGACGAGTATATGTTCTCTGTTATATTCTATTCCTGCTCAGCTTCACAGCTTACACCAAGTGAGTAGCACAATGGTGAATGAAGATAGCAAATACATGCCTTTGAATATTGACAAATGTTTATATGGAGTACGACCTGTCTATAAAACACATGGCGGTCTACATACCTTCATTGTACAGACTAGACGACGCCTACAGAACTTCCTGGTTATGGCTGGCGGTGAGTGTGGTCCTATCATTCTCTGGTATGCTGGCCAAAGAACAAGGCTTTTCTGTACTCGCCATCCTCTTGCTCTATGAGATTGTCAAGCGCCGTCACATGTGAATTTGACAGCAGGGAGGTCTGGTCTTATCAGAGCCACAGAGGGATGGGTCGAGTTGTCCTCAAGTTATATTACCATATACACCAATGGCGATCGCTAGCATATATGGTGTTCAGGTGACAGTTAAAGCAAATCCCTTAACACACATGCACAAAAACAGGACGATTCACATATATATTTGAAATCTCTTCGAGTTATTTGTAACTTTCGGTCGTACTTGAAGAAGGCGGCATTACTTACCTCTGTTCCCCGAATAGCCGTCCTCAGAGGCGCTATAAGCAATGTCTCCCCATTTGTACGGCCGTATTGCTAATCGCACCTCGTCCGAAATCGTTATTCGTGGTGCTTCATATTGGGTTTGGCTGTTATTGCATGCGACATGCATGTTATTGTTCAGACTGGGTGTGATGAAAGGTCAACTTCCAGAGTTTATTGATCAAGACAAACCTGCTGCATATTACAACAGCTCATTGACAAGGTGAATTGCAGTGATCAGGTGGATTAATTATAGATCGCCAGTATTGCAAAGATGACAATTTTGTAAATCACCTGTGACATGATCGCGGCTGCGTTCAAAATGATGCTGCACAGCTTCATTCATCCACTCAACCTATACCTACTCACTTATTCCCTGAGCCTAAGCTATGATTGGTCAATGAACGCGGCGTCATTAGTGACGTCACTTTCTGACCAGCGTAATATCTACATATTGGTCGTGTTCCTAGTTCTCGCATGTGTCACTGGAAAGGCAATCTACGCATTGTGCATAGAGGTTTAGTATTTAAGAAACTAATCAGCTATATTCAACCTAACAACTTACATTTGACTTCAGGGGTCATACAACCTTATACTAGCTCTGACATTCCTCATCCCCAGGTACTGTGCTTAATATAAGGTCAAAGTTATCGAATGGAAACAAGTTTGGCTATATCATTTCTAAATGAAATTTAACCAAGTGGATCCGAAAAAAAATATTTTATTTTTTACTATGCCATGACGCACGAAGGCCAGACAGCATTAGCTTTGAGAAGCGTTCTGTTATCGCCTACTTCTTTATGATTCCATTATGGCACCAGAAACTAATCAATACGATTGAAGTGGCTGCTAATAGGTTAAGGAACATCGCAAGGACAGCATCTGGGGTAATCATTGCGTTCGGAATTATAATTGAGTGTTTGATGTGTCTGGTTCAATTGTTGCTGTTTTCACATTGCTGACGCACTGTTGATTTTGTCAATGAATCATCTTTTCCAAAATAGGTGATGTTTATATCTCCTTATTATCTCAGGCAGTATTTGAAACGCATTTAATTCTGACCAGACCATAGATATATATATATATAGATGCAGCATAATGAATAGAATAACCTGGAAATATCTAACAAGCTTTTCCATGTCCATAATCTCCGGAGGGGAAAACTTATCCATCACGTCGACGTTTTGCATTTCATTCACTATAACATAACATTGAAAAAACATTTCTCATGATGACGTCATACCACACCTCGACATAGTGCACCCCGTCATAGTTCCAGTCAGATTTGCTGCTCGACACATTTCCTAAATCCAAAAATGAATAAAATCTGGTTGATTTTGAATACAAAAAGGTTTCGTGTAATTGCTCGAACATGTAAGCATTCTTTCTGGGGATGAACATGTTTTTGCCGCCATCCGTGATTCGGTTCTTCCACAGACAAGAGACTGCTCCCGATAGCATAACTATTGTTGTGTCAGGATGGTGAGTACTTGTCACAATTTCAACCAGATTGTCAATTCGTTTGGTCCAGTTACTTAAGTCGCCTTGAACATGGTTTATATGGGGTATGAATATAAATAAGTCCGGATAATCAGAAATGTATTCTTCGAGAATAAATTTTAGAAACTTTTCATCCGAGCCTCCGACGTATTCGAGTGTAAAGTTCCAATTTGATTTTCCAGTCTTCGTTGGGACGTGGCATACTTGCTTCACAGCAAGGCATTTACGACATTCGCGGAACACTGTTGCAGCTCGGGTGCCTAAAGAAACATTTTCGGTGCCGTAATAAGGTGATTGAAGATGATTGTCGGCGGAGCGTACATCATGTTCAGATTTAATGATATCGCAAAATATAGAGTGCGATTGAAGAAGTCGGCTGAGACCCAGAAAGTAATGATGACCTTGTGAATCTCCGGTCAACAGAATGTTGCCATAGTGCTTATGGCGTAGACACCTTCTCAGATCTATTGGTTGAAATCGACAAAAATCCGGATGATAATCGATCGGATCGATAGACCAGGTTCCTTTATCAGGCAACTTATGGTTTATCTTCACGTATTGTCGGAAGGCTTTAGCATTGCAAACAGGGTAGGCGAGGGTTTTCCACGTAAGGTTAACCCTTTCCTTTACTGGCTCATATCTGTGTTTCCACATCATGATAGAAATAGTAAAAACGCAAAAGGCGACGAGACAGGCCACAAATCTGCAAATTCATCCGAAAGTCAATTGACTGTAATTAGGAAATTAATTTGAAGCTTCGGCATTGTAACAAACAATCTATTACTTCATCTTCAAGTGTTGGCTGTTTATGATGAATTGAAAATAGTGCTTTACGACAGGGGGTAAATTTTTAATGCTGACAAAGGTGGAGTGTAATCCATATGCAGAAAGTCTGATATCCACAAAGCTGGCGATGTAAATGTTGAATCTAGCAGTAATAACACAGCAGTCAATTCTGTTATTGAATTCAAGAAGTGAGAATTGAAGAACCTACCTTTTGTAAAACGAGAGCATACTTAATGACGAAATAAATCCGATTCAAACGGAACAAACGAATCAGCGTTTTTGGAGTTGACGCAGAATGGCATCAATTACTGAATGAGAAGCGTTGATGCTTATCACTAACTACCGATAAGCCGATTATTTGTGTGTTCAGCCGGACAGCAGGTGCGGACAAGCACCCGCACGCAAAACTAATCATTTAAATTATGCTGCAGACACAAAAAGCAAACAGCAACACTCTTACACACGTACACACAAACAAATTGATTTGGTGGTGACAGCAGTTGAAAACGTCGAGATAAATTAACGCATTTAATCGAAGTTCTGTGTAATCTTCAGAGCCTTTGCCAATCTTTTAACAGGTAAGTTTTCTCCTTAATTCAATATGCTCTGGTAACCGGGTAAATGTAGTGTAGGTTTTGGCAGTTGCATACATGTGTTTTGATTAAATCGGACAAGCGACGTTGGTTGTGATTGGTTTCCCCTATCGTGATTGACCGCGTCTGGGTAAAATCTCTGACGCCACGTCAATGGCTAGCATTTGAAGCGGTTTTTGAATGGCGACGAAATACCATAAACCCAAAATTCAACTAAAAAAAATCAACAGCTAATAAACAGACCTTAGTAAATGTTGCTGTGACTGGATTGACCTATCGTTGTGGAATACGCAGAATAGAAATAATAGCTCAGGTGTTATTCAGAGTGTTCTCTCTAGATGCCTTCGATCGTTCATGAAGCCAGATTTACAATGAACCATAATTTTTAAATACATGGTGGCACTGCTTAACAGCAAGCAAAAGACATTTATGTTGGGTGGTATGGAAATCGTTATTTCCGACGCATTAATCTCCCACGAGTAACTAGACATCCGTTTGTAGTGGACTGGTATATGTACCTCCTTATCATTGATAAATCATCCGGTAAAAAGCACTACAGCTTTGTGCTCATCCCTTCTTCCCGCCTGCTGCTTCGCTGATCTCGAAATTGGTTATGTATCATCCTTGCCAGCAGACGCATTGACATAGCTGGGACAAAGAACAGACTTTGTGTAACGTTTATTCGTTTCCGACGCCGGGATTCGCACTGTACCTTGCCCAGATTCATGATAACGCTCAGTTGCTGGCAAAGAAAGATGCAATTTCCTAGACCCAATCACCTTCTGAACTAATTGTTGTGTTGCTTTGCCGTATTTGTTCAATGCCCTTGCGTAAACCACCTGGAAAAGTTAACACATCTGCAATCGATGTAAATGATTAATTTACTACATAGATTATATCCTTCCATCAAGTCATCTTTCAGTTATGATATACGCACACGTCAAAGGGTAAATGCAATTCATCCATAAATTCCACGCAGCAATATGTTTTGTACATCGTCTTTCTGTTCGTCCCTTTTAACAGCTATTATTGATAAATGGGATACTTAGTTTGTTCTAGATCACTGATGCATCATATTTTGTCCTTGATGGGCGAGATACATTACAGCTGCTGAAGCTACTTTGCTACTGGTGATGGAATGACTGCCCACATTGCCCATCGTTCAGGTTATTCTGTTTACACCGTCCTGATTGCGCACATGAACATTTAAAAATGATAGGCCACGATTAAAGATTCGGCAATTGGTAGTGCATGCATATAAGAAAAACGTCTTGCACTTTTCATGGAAGCCTTCGTCGTTTTATACTCACTAAGATTAAGCTATTAAATGAAAAGACCACATTGGAATAATTGCTGCAAGTTGTCCTCTACACTACAATGACGATTTCATTGTTGGGATAGTCATTATGTATTGACTGATCGATTGGCCTTCTTTAGGAAACTTACTTTGTCCAACTTGACGAGAAAGCATTGCATCATGGAACATCTATTTGAGCCTTAACATATACAAGTTGTATGAAATAATGATTGGTCAGGTGGACGAGAACTCGATTTTCCAACCAGGTTGTTTTTCCATTTCTCAAAGCAGCAATCATAGCGAGCCTGACGTGAGCCGCTTCACGAAACCTATCACTTGTAGATCTTGTACTGTAATCAGAGATCATTTTGCAAACTCCAAAAACTTAATGGACGAAGAAGTGAACATCCCTATAATCAGTCCAGTGATTTTAACACTACTGAAGTTGCTTGATGGTTGAAGTCAATACCTTCTATAAACGTTCACTTACTGGTGTACATCAACATACGTTTAGTGCAATATTTGATCCCTTTTTCAATGTTAGGACAGGCCATACTTTGATTATTTTCCACACTGAGCTAGATGTTTAATGTACCAACAATTATCGTTGACGAGTGTGACCTATTGAAGAAGGTTCTCAACAGTCAAGACTGAGATATATAGATGATAGGGTGAAATGTTATTTCGAACAATGCTCCCAGACCATGCTATGCATTACCCTTCCTTTGAAATAAGCAAGGGTAACGCATCTCAATAATAAGGGCAAAAACATTGCATAATTCACCACTCTGATGCTTGAAAACCCTGGTGTCATATAATTTGCACATTGATTTAATTTGATAATGCAGGCTCGTAAATAGGACTGCCATAGTCCCACAAGATTATGGAACATCCATTATTGTGGTTGTTAACTTAAAAATACAGCTAATCTTTTTTGCTAATGCTACCAGATCAGCTATAAAGGATACTGATCATTTTTCATAGTTACATTTTAAATATTGCATGAAGTGGTGAAAATTGTATGGTGAGATCAGGACTGGGATGACTAAAACCTTCCGAGTCCCCACTCAGAAGACCTCAGTCAAAAATGATTCATTCGCTGAATTTTCCTGAGATGGAAACTCTGCTATAAACGAAACTAAAAGGCATAAGTTTATATCACACTTTTGATGTGCCTAAATTTCTATATTAAAGAACATCCACTGACAAGACCCTCGAAATAAGCAATTTCCCCTCGTTACTATTGCTACCTGACTTACTGATCTAACCAACGGTATTGATGATAAACCACAGTCACAATTCTTGAGAGTGAAACATTATGAAACAAGCAGTCATATTGTTCTATCCGACAAATGTCTTTAGTAAGAGTTTTTTAACAGCTACATGCTCTTAGCCGGTTTTAATGGTAAACCTTCCCATTTGACTTTGATGAACAGGGTAGGTAGGATGCAAACTGTCACGCTACCCACTATGGCTCCAAAACCATGTGACATCAGCGAGTAACCAAACGGGTAATCATAACATACCATGATCGTGGTCCTTATGCCCTTATGTTGTGGATCCATGATGCCTACGTCGCTGTGATCTAAAAGCTGCCGTCAAGCCTTCATTAATTGCTACCTGAGATACAATCCTTGCTACATAAATGCCTAGAGTAGTTCAACGTTACGAATGCTTGTGTCCCATTGGATGTATCCATAATTACAAGTTGAACTTTAATGAGGCACTCACCATCAGCACCATTCTCATAAATTGAAATAAGTCAGAACCTAGTGATTAAGCAAGGCTCTGCGAGGTGCAAGCTGATCATCGCCAACGAACAGCTCCCTCGATAGAATGGATAATTTACTTCCGATGAAAGATTTGCCGCTTGATGAATGCACATACATCGGATGAGCAAATCACAACCAGCTGAATAACAACCACCAGAGGATGAGCCACTCCTGATGAGTTTATCCCTATCTGATGAATAAATCCCTCCGGATTAATGAACTACTTATGATGAATAAATCGACACCTGGTAAATAAATCAATACCAGTGATAATCAATATAAAAATGGAATCTGAAGCTGATTACTGCATTTCCAACTGATGAATAAAAATCAGCCGATTAATAAATCCCCACATGATGAATGAAAGTAACCTTATAAATAAATTACGAACTGTTGAATGAACCACTGTCTGATGAATGAACATTCACCTGATCAATGCAACTCATAAGCGAATATCCTTCTAATGCGTAAACCGCTACCTGATGAAGGAATCCCAACCTACAAAAATGAACTTTAGGTAAATGTACATCGGATGAATGAAAGCCAGCAGAGGAATTAATTACCGTCGGGTGAATGTAATACCAGCCAGTTAACGCATCAGCATTAGATTAAGGAAAACAAATACTGGAAAATGAATTGCCAGCCAGTAGATAAAATACTCCCTGATGACTGATAGACATCATGATGAATGAAAAGATGGTGAATGAATGATCACCTGGTGAATGAACCGCCACCTGTCAAGACTAATCAGTGACCATATGTACCTTATTACTGACGGGACGTGTAACATCAGCTTTATGTGTGCTTGTGGACTTCAGCAGAAAGCAACTTGACTAAAATATAAACAAAGCATTAATAGCATCAAATTGATTAAATGATTGTTTTCATGTTTAGATATCCAATCCATCTGATACGAATCGCTTGCCGAAATTGAGAATTGTTTCATCGGGTCCATGATTTACGAAGTCAATGAATTGCATTTTCCTATCCATCCACAACAGATGGTTTATGAGGCAGCCAAGAGCGACCAGGCGCATCGCTGCTAGATTGGGTGACAAGAAACTACCAGCTGATGTATCTTTAACAATTGCGGAAAATTCTTCTATTTATGAGAAACACATTAAAAGGCATTCCTTCGGAAATTTAGTGTAACCAATTCATGAGATGCAATTTCCTTTCCCTAATCCTACCATTTTGCTAATTCGTTGTGTGATGAGGCAAATGTCTTTTAGCAATCAACAAAAGGGTCGTTTTCGAGCATAATGTTTAAATTGTTTTCACGGAGGAATTAGATACATAGTTGAATGGCTTTGGCGATGATTGAGCCACTTTGAGAGCCACTTACTACAACTAGCCTCTAGAGTCTGCTGTCATTTAATGGCTTTGTTGAACAATAGTTGCATGAACAACAAATGTTACCACTAATGCCAGCCTGAAACTTGTGTTAATAAGACAAGCACATCCTGCTTCTGCTAGTGTTCTCTACTCCGGCTGTTCGCTGCCGTCTTCCTCTTGTAGATGGGTTACTGGATTTAATGTTGTACATTGATGGCGGTAGTCAGTGAGTGTAATGCAGTGAACGCACCGTAGAAGTATTACACCTCATCATACTGTAATTACCCAGGTATGAAATGGTTATATACTCAGTAAGCTTCAGCTGATAGCGA
The DNA here is from genome assembly GCA_034190875.2 of Urechis unicinctus. NCBI lineage: Eukaryota > Metazoa > Annelida > Polychaeta > Xenopneusta > Urechidae > Urechis > Urechis unicinctus. The sequence continues at coordinate 61,701,756 of CM067345.1, forward strand.
TCATGTGATGCTTCTGTAAGACAATGATTAATGTGATACCTAAATAGAGACACGACTCTGGTGTCGACTAACAAATTGGCACCAGTATAGAGTATATTGGGTCATATATACTCAAGAATAATCAGTATTTCATTCATTCGTTTTGACGGGAATAGTTGACAATATTGTTCCACCCAACGACATGACATGTTGGATAAGGGTAAAATGATTGTAACAAGGTTGGATGAGGTGTTAACTACAATTGCTCTATCGTTCAATCACCATTATTGGAATTGTTTGCTCTCACTTCTTAATGGAGCATCAACGCATTACACACTTGTTATTGTTTCCTAATCAGTTGCTCAATGACACGAGTTGCACTTAATCGTCTGTCACAACTCAAGGATGAGTATCTATGCAGTTGCACTTAAATCTAAATTATTTAGTCATAATGCGGCAACATGTATGCATATATTTATTTGTAATAACTTACATCTTATCTGATGCAACCTGTTGTAACCGTATCAGCTTGCAATACCTGCCTGTGGTGTGGTCTGCTCGTCAAAACAAACGCATCAGTGGGTCGAGGGAAATGAGACCAAATATCATTTCTTTCTGTGTTAACGGACGTGCCTGATCGCCAGCATCACAGACTGCTTCCCGTAGCCTCGTTGTACGATCTCCGATACAACATTGAACTCCATCCTCCGAGCTCTCCTCTCAAGTCATGCTCAATATGCTTTACAAGTTGCTGATGATTACACTGTTGAGGGTAAATTGGGTAAATCGCCCTCCTCACTCTTGGCAGTAATAAGATCCCGGTTGGGGGATCGTAATACCATCTACTACATAACATTGAATACATTTCCCTTGACTTTCCTCTCGAGTAGCGCTCACAGTGGCTAGACCTTCAAACATTGCTGCGTAAATACTCTGTTAAACCGACATTTGTACAAGAGAATGGCGTCACTGGTTGAAAAAAAAACCCTGTATACTGTACGTCATCTTTAAGCATGGATTCACCATCGTCCAGGGTTAGCATCGCGATTGTTCCGAACTAATTGCTTCATGTTTTTATGGCACTTGATCACAATAGCGAGGTCTGTGATGAATGTTTAGGCAATTTGGTCCCTTATTCACTGCGTTTCCTGGCTTTCATCTTATTTATGGTTTCAATCACCCTATTCATGTCCAGTATGCCTGACCGCCTTGCCGCTTGACCAAGAATAACATCCCACGTGATGCTTATCTGATCTCGACGTCGACGTCGCTGATGCTGTCCAGTGTTGTTATATGCAGCGCACTTTCCTCCTGGTCGTTAACAACCAGACATCCTTGCCGCCAATCCGTTAATTGATGGCAAAACACTGATTTGCTGCTTGCCACTGAACATTGGTTTGCATGAGATACCGGTATACGACACATATTATGTTGCTTCAGTCATGACATTTGTTTTACTTTCCTTGAAAGGTCGACGTGGTGTGCATTGGTAGCTATTGTAACCATCCTAACACGCGCACATTTTTGCGCTGTCTGATAGATGATGTGTTATGAGCCAACGTGAGTCGTTTGTCACAAACTGAATTGATCCCTTCCTGTGTTGTTCACAGCTTACTATTTTAAGAAGAAACATCATTAATTGTACCACGGCAATAAATAATATCATTGATATTGTTGATCAAGGCACAAATAACCGACGTAAATATAGTATGACAATATTAATTACAGATCTTACCATTGGCTACACTGCAGGCGGCGTTTACTGGACCATCGCAATGGCATCTAGCCTGGCACAATGGCGTCTAGCCCGGCACAATGCCGTCTAGTACATCACAATGTCGTATAGCGCACAACACTGTCGTTTAACCGGACACAATGTCGTCTGGCCCGGCACAATTGCGTCTAGCCTGCCACAATGGCGTCTAGCCCGACACAATATCGTGTAGCCCATCACAGTGTCGTAACCCGGCCTAATATTGTCTACCCCGGCACAATTTTGTAGCCCAGCGCAGTGTCGTTTGACCCGGCAAAATGTCGTCTAGCCCGGCACAATGTCTTATAACCCGGCACAATGTCGTATAACCCGGCACAATGTCATATAACCCGTCACAATGGCATCTGGATATTGATGCTCCTGCTGGCTGCAAATACGTGGCCAAATTTATATTTTGTTCTCCATGTTTGTCATAACTATGTAGAGATAATGTTGCGTTTATTGATGCTTGCGTCAGAGCAGCATTAAAAGATCGAGTCTGCCCTCCAGAGCTCGTGTCAGGTTCAGGGACGTAAAGCCGTTGATGTTCATGCGTTAAACTGACCTTTACTCAGCCGTAATGGCGCCCTCCACATTCACCATCAGACGAGTGCCATTCGTAGAAGGTGTATTCTGAAGTATGGTATTAAGGCGTATGATGACCGTGCTTGCGGCATTATTGCGCTGTCGCCTCCATGGTTTATATAGCACGTATTCAACATGCTTGCGTCAGGGGTTTGGATTGGGCGAGGTTCTTTTTGGGTGTATTTCAGTCTGGCCCCCGGGTACTCAAATCTCATTCCTGGTATATAAGCTTCTATGAATGTCGACGTTTACCTCTAAATGCCTGTCAGAAGCTAATGTAGTCACCATCAGGGGGTGTCAATGTTGGATAATCCTGCTTGTATACTCACGTGTAGTTGAGTCATCAGTGAGCAAGCTTTCGTTCAAGTCTTCGTTGTTTAAGTTTGTTGTTCAGGCTGAATAAAAATGGATCCGCTTTAGATGGAGTTTCCAGTTAGCACGGATCGACCAAACATTACTTGAATAATTAATTATCTGATGCATACAATCGTCCAATTGTTGATTGACAATGATGTGTAACGTTGGCCACCCAATACCTTATACTGATTGATGGTCAAGGCTAAAAGATCTTTGGGTCCATAGATGCCCAGCCAATGGTCATCAACAGTTGACTAATAAGGTAGAGTTGAATCATTACATTCATCTCTTGTCCTAAAATATATATCGAGTTGGTTTATGAGGGTTCAGTTAAGTGGCTGAAATTATCTTGGCTAGAAAACTTGTCCATGTGGCACCAACGCTAAATGCTGTGACTCGCATTTGAACTCTTGAATCTGTCTTGCAATACGTTCACTGACGTCACCATTAGCATCGCTCACAATGAATATCTAAGTGACGTAATCAGACCCAGGAAACATGGCCCACTGCTTAAAACGATCGATAAAGTAACAACTAAAAGCTGACGGATTCTAAGAGATTTAGCTTATCCCCACTCACAGTCACGAAAAAGACTGACCAATAGCTTTCCGGTCCCCGGTCTCATTGGTGGGGCTGGTGTAGGCAGGTAGGGGCAAGGTAGCAGTGCACGACGGTAATATAAATATATACACGTCGTGCACGGCTAGGGGCAGGGTTGGTACAACGCATTATATCAAGTCCTCAAGATCTGGCTAAGTATTTAATGAAATATATTGCCCAAATTCCAACTCTTTATATTTCTTTCCCTATTCAGTCTTTGGCAAGTCTGTGCTAGTAAAGGATCTCTAAGGTATTAAAAGTTATGCAAAAGTAGTTGTATGGAATTAAAATGAACTGGCACACATTTTATATTTCTTATAGTTACATCACCTGTCAGGTGATCCAACTAAGGTGTCATTTATGTTAAGAAGGAATTCCGTGATTATCATGGTTGTTTCTTTTGACGTAACTGCTTTAGTGGTGTTACTCGTGTTTGCAGGCATAGCTAGTTGAAGCACCGCTATGATTGTAACTCAATTAATTGATATCAAAGAACATGTCCAAAGCAAGAGCATCTTGAAGGAATGACGTCTGCAATAATTCTGTTGATTTTGCTACCTTCACCTGTGTAAACAATGCTGAGTTTGGTGTAAGAGGTATTACTTGTCTGTTGTGGACAGGCAAATATTCAGGTATAGTATAATGCACACACACATGCTACCATTAATTCAAATTGTGGTCTTGAAGGAATGTCTGGCCTACAAGCTGACCTCCTTAAAACTGAAACAGCTGAGCCGCAGAACCCTTACTGAAAGGTCCTGTTGTGGACCAATTTAGCAATATATATATATATATATATATATATATATATATATATATATATACACATATATATATATATATATATATATATATATATATATATATATATATATATATATATATATATATATATATATATATATATATATATATATATATATATATATATATATATAATACACATGTTCAGGCTTATATTCATAGAGCAGAGGTAAAGGGTATCACCTAAATCAGGTGTTACCTGGTCACTTTATATCCCAGGGCACATTGAACTTAATTATTCTGTTGTCAAATGAATTTTTATAAATCTATAAAATTATCAATAATTGAATTATCAAACAACAAAAGATAAGAATATATCTCCATGAATTACAGTTCCGATCGAGCAACATTATGATCAATGAGAAAAGGCATGACGTACATGTGCCGGTAATGGGTAATATGGAGTCATCTGGGTTTTGAGATGGTGCTTCATTAGAATGAATGATATCTCGGTAATAGGACGGTAGATTTCAATTTAGGTCAGTAAAATTACAGATTAAAGCCCTGCCTTTACGATAAAAGTAGTCCCAACTTCGACCGACGAATTGCTAGATTTCCAGAGATGATTGAAAGTCAGGATCCTGCATCCGGTGAGGCTTTCTGGCATAAATTAAGCCACTTCACTTCGATTAAAAGGCTGTTTGTTCGCTCTACGCACGTGCTTTTGCGATTTTGGAGATGGCCCCTTGTGTTTTTGCCTCTAAACCAATCGAAAACATGTAAACATATGCACCGAAGAGTCACTTCGATCGAAGGGTTTTCCTTCGATCGACGTATATCACTTCAATCGGCGGTCGACCCCTACCTGATATTGTGTAGTATACTCAATGTGACATATAAATGGAATCTGGTCAATGTTTGAGGTACTTTACTTTAGCTATGTGGAGTCAAGCCGGCGTTGGCAAATCGCTTCGCCAAGTTCTGTTGGTTAGTCGCGTTTGTCATAATGTATGTATGTATGTAAACAAATTTTTTTATCCTTGATGCAGGTCGCAATCTTTTTTGTCAATCGTTATGCGTAAATAATGCGCAAAACCGAGAGGTTTCGTTATGACCTTGATCTGAAACTAATGTCAAGGTCATCGAATAAGTGCAAATCTAGTATCTCGAATAACTCCGTTAATAATGGTCGAATTGTTACATCATTGTGTAGCTCAGTCTAACTACAAACTTTTGCTAAAATAAATGCAGACATCGAACCAACAGATTTCTCAAGCGCCAGTGTAATTGGAGCCTTATTTAAGCACAATGACCTCTTGGAGTGAGAGCCTCATTAAAATTTATCAGTGCTAATTTTAATGATTATTTTGTTTTATAAGTAGATTTTTGGACAGTAGACAACTTAAACTTCACAAAAACCTTATGGAAGGTTGTCAACTCCATTAATCGGTCCTAAAAGTATATTTCCATCCATAAATTTACTTCACTTACTTACTAACACCCTATGAATATCAGATATCCGGAATTCAATGCATAGTAATTTTGGATCCCGAACATTCAGAAAATCTATGTGAAAAAACACCTTTATTATCATGGCACACCCTACCCCTTAGATATGTACAACAAGATTATGATTTTATGCAATTACCATGTCTACAAGATATGATATTACTTATCATCAATATTTTTTTAGACTTTGATGTATAATGTTATAAATACTATATACAGAGATGATGTTCATTGGCCTTTGAATTCACTGTAGATAGCATGCTATAGAGCAAATAAATTGTTTAAGCAGAAAGGTTGGAACATAAAAAGTCCATGTTATTTTGCTGTCCCCCACTCAAAAGCTGCTCTCGCGCTCTGAGTGATACGAGCGCCTATGCGCCCATCCAGTCCGCCAAGACCTCCAAACGATTCATATAACCCCAGACACCTCCTTATACTCCCGTGACCCAGTTAACTGTAGCGCTTTATGTTCCTAAACCCCTCATGCATCCCACTCCAACGCGAGAATGCTCTTCTGTCCTTGCCCACCAGGCGACCATAATCCGAAACTGTGGTAACTGTCCTGAGAAAACTTTACTGTATTCTTTTCCACATTTGATTTGGAAAAGTTCCTTAGCGTGTGAGGATGTTGAACGTGTAAGTCTGACAAAATTGTTGTATTCTGAGTATCATTACAGTGTTCTTCCGTATTTGTTAAAAGATACGGGATGGAGAGAAGAGGTGAGTTTCCCAAACAATGCAGGTCAAATAGTTCATTGGGATGTTCCAATAAGCAGGGTTGATAGATTCAGCGGGATGACATAACATATATTTAAACATGGCAACAGTTTCTGTCACACACGCCAAATGGCTGTGAATCGTGCAAATGACTACAACACTCCAATTGATTTTGTAAATCAGGTTAATTCCATATCGACTTACTTAAAAAAAAAACGTGCCCTACTCAGACTCACCAACCTTGACAAAGTCGCAATATAACATCTCCCAAGGACGCGGATCATTGCCATGACGAGCGACGAATACCGAAGTCAAGTCACATAAAATTGCCAATCTGACAAATAATGATCATTAAAATTCAATTTAACTTATTTTATCACAGCCATGGTTAAGAATGATACGATTGTTACAGTATTTCGGCTAATAATGACATTTCATAAATTACGAAAATGATGATAAATGGGGGTTCAAAATAAACATTCATGAAGCAAATAAGTAAGAAACAGGAAACGACGCATGCGGGAGACACGCGGCGTTAATGATGATGAAATGAGATGATAAAGTGAAGGAAATGGAGACAAATGATCCTCGTCTTCTCTTCTTACCTTTACCAGATGGGAAGGCGGAAGTCATCGGGAGAGGGAGGGATGTGCTGGTAAAACGACCAGCTCTCACACACGTATGTACAATAAAGATCTGAACCAGACCCGACCAGATGTACGACCCCCGGCTCTTTCTCCTACTCAACCTCCAACATGACCTTCTTGTACTCCTCCTCCATCTCCATGTCATACACCGCCAACCAGAGCCCGCGTCAACGCCCTAACGACGACAAGAACCTCATCCACGGTGAGCTCCTCCACGTCCAGCCCTACGACGCGTTGGGCTGGCGACGCGTTGACGGCGTAGATAACCTCCATGTAATCAGACGCGCTCCACTTGTCATGGACGCCATCCAGCCAGAGCTGATACAGGCCAGGTGATGAGCGGACGAGCGACGCCACGTAAGTTGGACGAGGCGAAACAGGATGATAACGACAAGGTGATATGAAAATTGAGTTGACGGAGGCCATGGATGATGACAAGTGAGACATGACGTCTGGGGTGAAATGACAACATTCACACAGGTAGAGTGATGATATAGACGAGTGACGCGTGAGGACGTCACTCAGCTCGGATGAATTGACCTGATCACCAGATGATGACAATGACTCTACTGATGAAGTAAGTAATGACATACAACAACAAAGAGATGAGGATGAAGATGACAGGTCACAATCACACAGCCGCAAATGGTTGAGACGACACGCGACACGCCGCACGTCAGCGCCCGCACCAAATCACCACCATCAGGAGTATACAACTCCACCAGATGCCGGCAGCGAGTCAGTAAAGCATTATGTCAGATGTGAGCTTGGGAACCTATCAGATACCACTGCATGAATTGACCATAACTAAAGTGGGTGTGTACTTGGCACAAATGGATTGCCTTGACACAGTTCACGTCTTGCATAGAAAGACAATATATGACGAAGTATTTTTCAATTTTGTACCACAACCATACCGACATTTTTGGAACATGGTCCGATTTTCATTAAATGATCAATTAAACGGTTCTAAAAACTCACACAATATGCAGGTCACATAATCATGAATAAATGTGAAGCAATGGCAGAAACATGAAGTAATACAAACATTGTTCCTCATTGTTCACATCTGAATTAATGCATAATCTGTAATGTGTCAATTATATTAATTTTGCAATGCATATTTTAAAATGTATGAGCTTTTGTTTATTAGATACTGAACCAGCAACCCAAGCAAGTACCAGTTATGCCACAAGTCCGCCTAGAACAACAAGCCCTGTAGACCCCAGACTTACAGATGCCAACAAAATAACTTGATTTCTAGTGACTCGAGCCAGAACAGGATGTCTCGAGCAGAACATGCATCAAAGATAGGAGTGAGTATTTTTCATTCCTCTGTAATCTGTTAACTAGTGACAAGGTATGAACCAAAGGAAGGTTTTTTTTGCATTATAAATGAATTCTAGTTAAGTGACCTTCATATAAAAGGCACTACCTACTGCATGGTCTATAAAGGCCTGTGCTATATTACTTCAGAATATATTGTATTAATCAGGATAAATTTGACAGAAAGATCATTTCCAGTATCTCTTTTATGGTAGTTATGGTATGGTATATATATTATGGTATGGTATATATTATATACAATTGTTGCACAATTGTGGTGTAGGCTGAATTGTTATTTAAGCTTGTAGATTAGTCATGCTCTGCCATGTGATGTTTCATGATTAAGTAACTTTATCTGATGCTTTATCAGTAAGTTATATCGTCTATTCTCAGCATTGAACTGCAAACAGATTATTACAAAAGTTGTAGCTTCACTGAATAAATGTACAATCTGTGTAGCTGTAAAATAATCTCTCTTATTGTTCTGTGCACCTGCTGAGGTGCTGCAATCTTGTGATCAACAGCAATTTAGTCTGTAAAACATTTAAGGTCACCATCTTATACAGAATGCATGTGATACTATTCACATGACACTACACTCACACCCAACCTCACTTTGACACCTGGAGTTGTTCTACATCATTCAATCTGACAAATGTTGGTTATAGCTGTACCAGCAAGGAACACTACCTAACATTCTGTGGGATGACCCATCTATCTAAACCACATATCTCTTGCCTCCAGTTTTGGTTGAATAATAGAACTGTTATCTCTGGATTAGTGGTGCCAATTAATTTGCTTAATATGTGTACATGTTGATTGTTTAAGGGATGAAAGAAGTTTTTAAGTCACAGCTGCCAATGGGAAGTTCCCTACTTGGAAAAAATATGAAGTGTCTAATGTGACTTCCCTAATGTACCACCTCTAAATTATGCTTGAAATGTCATAAACTATGCATAATTGTAATGAGCAGTGCTAGTTCCGAATGGATGTGCCACCAACTCTTAATTATGCTTGAAATGTCAATAAACATTCATAATTGTCATACAAGTGACCTTTTTAATCACTCTATAGTTTATAAACAATATTACACATGCCCAGTATATTCAGTTAATGATGCAATAATATTTCATCATAGCTTTTGACAGCAAAAAAACGATATAATCAGAAATAATAGAGATAACATAGCGGTAGTACGATTATCATTAACTAATTAGCGTATACTAGAACAAAAAAACCATGTCTGTCTGTGAGCTACAATGTATGAGAAAAAAATGAAAGAGTGCATGCGACAGAGCTTGAACGATTAAGCGTTATGATGAAGCACGGAGACGCCTCCGTGGACAAACAAACAACCATATCGAGCTAAAGAGTGGGAGCCACAGGGATTTATATAAATCGTCTATTACTATAACTACATCGGTGTTGTTATATTAACAGCAGAGGATGACCATTCGATATAATAAATCCTTATGCGGAATGTGTGCAAGATTGGGGCTTAACCTCGCTTGCAACATCGAAGATTACTTTGCGACGGAGCGTACAGGTCTCCGACAGGATATGGAAGGGATGTGGAATTCTACTGAACTATGTTCGCGTTTTCTCAAAGATAAGACAGCCGACCCCTGTCAATTTCATATTCAGACTCTCGACACATATTTCGCGTTCCATCCAACAAGTTCCTGTACGACTTCCAGTTTCACAGTGTGCGTATCTTGGTGTAGATATATCTATTCATGCGCCGGGACCATCACTCGAAAGCGCCAGACATTTAGAGCCTTTGCTCTTCCATGTTTGAATTACGTTGGATAGTACTTATTTTGATATGGTATTAATGAATCGTCGTTAAGTAAACATGCATTGCCCCTTAACTGCACGTTAATTCTATCGCTTATTATCATTTCAAATTAAGATTCCCCGCCATAGAGACAGGGATGAAAGACATATCCTATGGTTTTTGTTGTGTCCCGAAGCGTTTGGGTTTATGTTATGTGTTAAAACAGTAGATTATATTGTTATGTCCCAAAATGGTTGGTTTTTTGTTATGTTCCAAAATAGTTGTTGTTTTGCTTTGTTCCAAAATAGTTGGTTTTTTACATGTCCCTTACACCCGAACAATTGGAACACCCATTTTGGTACACAAAATAAATAAGTTAAATAAAACAATGAAAATCCAAAATAAGTTTTCGAAACCGAAACATGTTACTGATAGACCAACAGAAAACAAGAAATGATCATCATATCAATATGTTTTGTCGCCTACATTGTTCCAAAATGGTTGTTTTTTTGTCCAAAATAGTCGCATTCGTATGTATATATATATATATATATATATATATATATATATATATATATATATATATATATATATATATATATATATATATATATATATATATATATATATATATATTATATATATATATATATATATATATATATATATATATATGCATAAAAATATATATATATATGTGTATATATTTTGTACGCATATATTGTTAATCAAGGCACAAATAACTGACGTAAATATAGCATGACAATATTAATTACAGATCTTACCATAAGCTACATTGCAGGCGGCTTTCACTGGAACGTCGCAATGGCATCTAGCCTGGCACAATGGCGTCCAGCCAGGACACAACGCCGTCTAGTATATATATATATATATATATATATATATATATATATATATATATATATATATATATATATATATATATATATATATATATATATATATCTATATATATATATATATATATATATATATATATATATATATATATATATATATATATATATATATATATATATATATATATATTAGCACGAACGTGACCTTTAGTGGACAAACAGCCAATCTTTCGTAAACTTGGGTCCACGAAAGGATATGCTGCTATGTCCACATAAAGTCAATGCACCCTTTTTTTAAAAAAAATTGGGAGTTGTTAAAGTGACAACTCTTCATGATTAATAATGCAAATGAAGCTAACATGGATTTATTTGACTATAATTTGTCGCTCCCTGGAACCTGAATAAAACATCAAGTACAGGTTACTTCTAGGTTGTCTCGTAAACCTATTGCATCAATAAATCATGGATCCTTCGGCGTTTTTTTTATTTAAGTAAACAGCTCTTATTAGATGGGTTACATGTTTTACACGAGTAAATGATAACACTATCTGTTGTGGTTCATTTTTTCTCACAATATACAAAACGCTGCGCGACGATGCATTTCCTCTCGATTGCCAGCAATTGATGTTTTAAGCAGTTAATCGTGTACAAGGTTGGGATTTATTCCTCATGTACCAATGGATTCACCTGGTGACTATTCATTCAACTGACGGTTATTTATTCACATTGTGGTTATTCATGCCCGGACTATTAGTTGAACATCATATAAAATAATATAATGATAAGCACAGGAGATTAAACAATAGTTACGCGGCAAACTGGTAATAGACAACATGCGTTTGAGTCGATTTATATATGATTATCACCATATAAATTCATCGAGCACTCTTCAGGCACATCAAGCCTTCTTTCATCGATTATAATTTGTGATTACCTGCATGTTTAAAGCTCTGTTCAGTATATCGACATTAGTACATTTCCGGCTAGAAAATAGATAAACTTTGCATTGCCGAATACATAATAGGCATAGTTAGTCTACACCATCCACGTCTTTACACATCTAAGCCTTTATACATGCAATTAATGAGATTGCGCAGGAAATGACACAGATGGCAGCATTAACGCGACAGATCGAGATACGTTTACTTTTGCCTTAAGTTATAGCAGTTCTGCCTGATCTTATATCCAACATAAATGAGTAATACGTGTGTTACAGACAAAAAATGGCCTCCAACGAGTTTTGACGTCATCAAGGCTTGGATGGCACTGGTTGAACGGATATGACATTAGGCTTAGTCATTAAAATAAACCCATTAGGACAGGATGACCTGGCACAGTAGCTTGTTAGCGAATATTACTCTGAAGAAGCTATCGGGGTTACGCCTGTATATATGATCTCCAAGCGAGGACAATGAACGCTGAAGTTCATTTGCGTCAGAGTATTGAACAATCTATATATAGTTTTTGTCTACATTCAAAGTGAGCCCTATAGCACATGCTTTGGCATCTCCACAATGTGTACATAATCTAGCGTGTACCATTTCATTGTAAATAATGATTATTTCTATTTCCTTTTTATTCTGATAATATACATATCAGAGTGTTTCGCGATATTATTCTTAAGAGCGGTACGCATGGCAGTCACCAACAACGGGTACATTCAATGCCACTCGCTATTAAATGTTGAACGCATCATGTCAGTTATATAAAACGGAATGTGTTCCAGTTAGAAATAAGTGACAGCTAAACGGGAGTTTCGTGACCACAGCGTGTCCCATAAGACGTGAGGACACAGGGTTAAAGAATTAAGGTTTGATCTAACAGTCGGGCTGATCGGAAAACGTCAATGGACCACAAAGCAAAATGATCTTGACATATATGTATTGACAACAGTAATTGGCAGTAACATAACGTATGACCTGATGTATAAAGTTCCTTTCCATTTTGCCTTTGTTAAAGAAAACTAGATCGAATAGCATATGCAGCATCGACAGAAACTGCTGTATATTGGTTCGCCTTCCATTAAATATTAATAACGTGGCAGGCACCAAGAGTAGTTTTCGTCCTGTAATGTAGTTCCGTTGTTGTCCTACTTCTTGCGTATGATGCTGAGTCAATCACACATCCCTTTTATTGACTTTGCCGAGGTCATCCAATGTGTTTGATCTGTAAACGAATATGATATGCTGGCCAGTGGCAACACGACTAAGATGCCAAAAGTGATTCAATAGATGACAAGCCAATTACATTGCAATTTGCTGCTTATAAAGGATTATCAGCCGTGTAAACAGTTTGATCATTCAGCCTTAGTAGATAATTTTTAATCAGATTGCAGCCTAGTAGATGTATGCAATCAAGATGTGGACATAAATATCAAGGCAGCAACGTTGAGTATTCTTGCCTTTCCGGGAGTTATTAAACTATACTTACGTACTAAAGTATGAACCTAGCAATTGAAATATCCAGATATAAAGCCAATGGTCATCGTTAACATCCAGCCCCTACAACATGTAAGCAACATAATGATGCCTGGTGTATATACGAGCACTTCAGATAACCACCTGAGCACAGCAATTATTTCCTCAAGCGACTCCAAACAACATATGTTGATGGGTGAGTCGGGAGCATCTAGCGGCAATTGAAGTGTCTAATGTGACTGCCCTAATGTTCCGGATTTAAACCTGATCTATAGGCTTGTAATAAAAATGACGCAACTTGCATGCTCTTGTTTCACAGAAACTCACAGCTTGGTATACCGCTTATTGGACCGCCAGATATTGTTTACCTTAACTCGACACCTCAGGTTAAGTCTTGTAACCTCGCGCAGCTGTCCATTGCATCAAACTCTGCTAAATCCGTCACATTATTTCTTTTTCGATTTCCAACCAAATCATGTGTGGTTAGATTTGACAGCATAAGGAAGACAAATTAGCTGCTATGTAAAGTGAATATCCCCAATGATAAATGTGCCAATATCTTATGGCTCGACAGCAGCGTTATTTACTAACCTATAATATCCAAGACATAATTCTGGGAAATTTAGTCTTGCATTCTACAAAGGAAATAGGATAACTATGCTAGAGATCATCTTGCTGGTTCATTGGCACGTTACATTCCTCTGAAACTGCAATGTGATATAAAACTCCATAACAGATATTTAACAAGCGTACAAACGAGCATGAATGATGCAAATTCCTATTGATTTATATGAGCATGTACGGATCCCGATTCCGATCAGCTCGGGAATTTGTTACTTAACTGAGTTTTAAGTATCCCTGAACTCAGTTCTAATTCGCCGACCGCTAAACAACGATGTATTGATTGGATATAACATGCTTATGGAAGATATTAGCATTGTTGGCTCAGGGGCGTTAAACTATTTCACATAAGGAGAAGGAGCATGGTTCATCCAAGTCACCAGTTGATGCTTCATGCCGTCAATACGATTCTGGCGCAGGGCAAGGACTGTATAACAACGCATACTCTTCTGCGTTAGGAGATTCCTGTATACACACAGATTACATGGTTCACAGTGCACTTCCTGGGTGTAGCAGGAGTCATATAAACGGACTTCCATCCAGTGTGATAATGGAACATTAACTGCTTTACATTCCATTATATGGCGCACGCTCTGTTTTGTCGTTACTTTTTATGGCATTTGTTGCATTGACAATCACCAGCGGGGAAACTCTGCTATTTCCGCACAACTATGACATGAACTTGTCTCTGGTCAGATGCAAAAGGTTGACCGATACAATGTTGATTTATTTCTACATGCATATCCATTGTTTTTATACACTCAGCCAACATTAACTGGCGCTGACAGACAAATATTCATTTCTTCGTATGGGTTAATTAACAAATCACTAGGTTTTACTGTGAGCTACAAAAAATCACTAGAATAAACTCTGAGGTAAAAAGACTCTCTATATTGTACTATATTGTACAAAGAATCGGTAGATTGCACACTCAAGTACTAACAATCACTGGATTGTACTCTCAGGTACAGCAAGCTTTCGGTTCGTATTTGTTATGATACGCTGATCTGAAGCTAATTGCGCAGCCAGAAAAAGCGGCAGCAAAAATCCAAGGACAACTGTTAACATCCTAATTGAGCGATAAATCGCATTAGTAATGGCAAGTTTATGTCTATAAAGTCACAAAACCATCACGGGAATTAGAATGTCGGACTTAAGGTAGGTATTATATGTCCTGCGTTATGGTTTGCATGGGTCGTCACATGTCTAACCAAACTGGGGGATATTGGCAGCAAATAAGTGTTGTCAGACGATAATGTGAACCAATAATGGGAAAAGAGACATTCGCCTGTAGAGGGAGCTAGACTCTCCTGTATGCTTCCTGCTAGCGTTTTACGTGTATTTAGTGCCTTTAATGCCCATACCTCGTTACACGCACGATATACTGCGTTTGCCTTTATCGCATTACATGCAATAGATACTTTGCATGTCATTAGTGCACGAAATCAGTTCACAACGCGCTCTTAAACGTATAAATAATTGCATGAGATAAAAACTCGTAGAATCATTGAACTTTACCTTAATCGGACGATCAAACTCGATTTATCTCTAAAACTGATATAGCTAGTATGTATAATTTATGTTCGATTATGTTATTGATACAATAAACAACTGTGATTGCATTTGCAGCTGCATTTCGCAACAGTAAGCCAACAATGAGCAGGTTCGACCGAGTTTATGAATGCTGCGGTCGTTACAAATCCTATCATTATCTGCATTAGAAGTACAACCATCGCACATGTCGAGTATGTCGCCCTCTTCCCATGACGGCAAGGAAGCGATTGGTATTAGTAATGATTGCAAGGCGTCCTTACAGATTAACAACATTTGCCTGTTTTACCCCTTGCTGTACACCAAATAGGAATAGTCCACTGCACTTAGGATTGCCTTGTGGTAATAAAAAATCCTGGTGGAAGTGAAATGTCACGTGTTTGGGCATTCAATTTATGGTTTTAAATAACGCATTGCGTCTTCCACAGCCCAGTTTGGCTCAGGTAATATGCGTTTTTCGTGGCATCCTTATGGTCTTCCTGTATTGTGTTAGAAAGACAATTATTGCTATCACAACCAATAAGTCAAAAATATTTGGAAAACCTAATCATCTATGGGATATGGAAATTGCATTGCACAATAAAAGTATAGGAATATATTTCCGTAGGCAAGCATCCAATGCGAAATTTGTTAAGAAATTATGAATGGAGAATGACCATAAAAGACTTATCTGCTAGTTGTTGACGGAAGCCTAATCAAGTTACGCAGCGCCTGGCCGCCTTAGGACGTCTCATACACCATGGTAGGGGGAAGAAACACCATTTTGCTATGACATCATGTGAATACGCTCTCTAATACATCATCTTTTAACGGGTTTGATATTACACCGCTCGAGCAAAGGCGTGTTATCATATGGGGAACACGATTTAACATAAACAGCAATACTCCGTTCCCGACATCGTACTGATATGTCATTGACATAGGCTGCATGTGACACGCGTAAACATGTAGCTGTCAATACTAGCAGGGTTCACACGAGGAATAAGATCTGTTTGGGGTGATCTGGCAAAGCGCTCCAAGTGTGATTCAAGTACATTAGATGAATAGTTTAGTCCCTAAAAGCTAACGAGTACCAATATAATGGGAATCTATGGATTGAAGCTATCAGAGCAATAAAATTGGACACTTACCTAACATTTTTCGCCATGCTCAGCAATTTAGCCGTCACTTCCATCCCGTATCAACACCTCAATGTATTGTGCCAGCGAACACTCTGGCCTGAGTAATACTCGGCATTCAATGATAATGTAAATACCGTAAATATCGTATATACCGGGTCAATGTTCTATTGGTCGCGATATTGCAAGAAGATAGTTACTGGTTCTTATCCAATGCTTATACATATATCATTGGTTGTTGCGCTCCTTCTATAAGGCTGCGATGACGACTAGGCCATTGACAAATAATCCTCACCTACCAGATTCATTACACATTAACAAGTAGCCGTACTTACCGCCCATATTGCAACTACTGTTTCGCCTTTGTTACAACTCACTGATGAGTGCCATTGTAGATACTCAGTAGTCTCTAAGTCGAATGATTTGCTTCTTATATCGTCGCCCTGCCATCTGTTTCTAAGAATGCATGGTCGCCTAAATGATGCAAAAGCTGTTATGAACGAACTGTTGATTTGATCGCCGATGCCAAGTTAATTATGGATCAGGTTGGATATGTTTGATCATAACCTGCTAAAAATATCACACTAAAACAACTAAGCCATAGCGCGTTCATTTAAGGATAATAAAATAAGTTATCTCTTCTTTTAAACTTGGCTTTCACAAACAAACAATCAATGATTGATGAAAAACATGGTAATGCGGCTCGAGGCAATATTGACTATGTTGCTATTCATGTGGAATTACAATGCTGTGCAGATGGAATTAGGACAAAAAAGTGTAGAAACCTGTATGAAAATCCATATTAGATTACAAACGACGCTGGTAGTAGAGCTGCTGTCACAATGCATCATGGATCATAGCTACAGATGACTGATTGTGTGTGAGGGAGTTGATTATAAACAAGGCTTTTTGTGTTCTATCAAAATAGACGTCAATGTGGAACATAATTCCAAATCAAGACATTGATATGTTAATTATCAAGATATTGATATTAGGTTATCAAAACATTGATATGTTAGTTATCCATGATCAATCCGAATGATAGTGTTACGGCTCGGGGGAAGGTTTGAGGCCCTCTTGTCCACAAACACAATAGAACTCGTTGTGATGGTGTCGTTTATTTGTGTATTTACGCCACCATCCCGGCACTCGACTTTAATGGAGCCACATTTTGTGGTTTCCACTGAAATAAGCACTTTGCAAAGCAGAATGTCCGCTACTCTCGTGAACAATACAGTACACAATAAAAGCAAATGAAGTCCGCCATTGAGGTCGCACGAAAGTGCCTTGCTTATATGTTACGGGTGGTGCAGAATGGACATAAAATGAAACATAGCAGAAATTATTGGAAGCTGATAGTGGGTTTGATCGATTATATAAGAGATTAACGTAGGGCCATACAGGTCCAGAGAAATGAGCCAAGCTGCAGTTCTTAATCTTTTGCCGTCTCTGGTGATGTATATATGACATATTTAATATTGAAAGATCAAATGTTGTTCATATAAACTGTATCACCTACTTATTCCTTTATAATGGAGGTGTCATGAGATGAGTTCAGCAGCTAGGGTAACTGAGTGAGGATGCTGCTAGCATCTCCCATCTAAGGTCAATGAATCGTGACCGATAGAATGACCACAGAAACTGGACCAGTAAAGCAATTGCTTAGGGCAAGTGGAAGTACAATTAGCACTGGAACTTGATAGTATGCATTGATTATAGAGTATGGTCATCTGATAGAAGGTTACTGTTGCGATATACAGCCATCAATGCTCTTTTAAGCCCCTTTACAGAACGTTTCGTTAAATTTGATCTCCTCTGCAAATCCCACATCCTCGCTTGTAGCCGCATTACCTGATAGCTGCTTCCCACAAGTCCGGCCCAGCTGAATCTATGAGTGGCTGCCTTAATGGATCGTTAATCTATGAATTGATATATAATTACACCACGCTCTGCGAACATGTTATAATATGTTGCCTGCTTGTCAGTCCATAACAAACTGACATTTAAAGCTCACTACAAGCCGTCACCAGCTACCCTGACTGCCGCATATGTAAAACTGGGTGGATACAAGAAACAGAACTGCGCGTACGTAAAGGATAATAAATAGGTACATTTAAGTTTTGAGCCATACTTATGAACAATGAGTTGTTTGACAATGGGTGCCTATACCATCTGCCTGAAGACACTTTAAGCTGCTCAACTTAATATCTGCTGCGTGGGGGTAGCTGAGTTTCCTTGCCAACAAACTCCCATCAAGAAGTGGCGTTAATTGTTTTGATCCAAGGGTTTTTTGCTAGCACTACAATATTATGAACTATTTAATATCAGACGGCGATTTATAAGAATGATACGTTTTCATACAATTCATCAAGTGAACCTTTTTTGCGAGCTGCATTAGCGGCGATACATATATCATGCAGAGAGCCTGAAATAATTCACACTTCGCATTTGGTGCATATTGCAAATACAATATTTAAGTTCCTTCTGTTCATATAGTAGTCCAGATTTTCTGGGTCGTGCGACGTCTATAACTAAGTGTTGGTGGTGAAGGAACCGGACGATCGGAAAATCTGGTTTAAGAACTTAATATATATGAACCATTACCATGTGTATGCCCACGATGTATGTGCAATAGGTCTAAAACATCTTCTCATCACTTTTCTAAATGACCAGTCTCTGGCGGTTAACGAGCATTTTGCCAAGGTATCATACGCTTGTCGGCTCTGC
This sequence comes from Urechis unicinctus, assembly GCA_034190875.2. Lineage (NCBI taxonomy): Eukaryota > Metazoa > Annelida > Polychaeta > Xenopneusta > Urechidae > Urechis > Urechis unicinctus. The sequence continues at coordinate 61,721,044 of CM067345.1, forward strand.
TCTGTCTTGTGAGTGATAAATTGGAAGGATTTGAAGTGGCCGCATCGATTGTTCCTCTTTGACGGCATCATGATTTAATCCACTGAGGCATTGGACTCAGAAACCTATCACATCATATACTGTTGCGTTTGCCATACGTCGTACTTTGTCACAGAAATGCTGTATCATAATGCATTTCTACATATCCTGTGTTAGAGTATTTCAATGTACAGACCACTAGTTTCCATGACCAAATCTACCATTGATGTGCATCTAATGCAAGCAACAATCTGAACCAGTATGCCAAATATGATAATAACCAAAAGATTTTTTTTAAGCATAACGGTTCTTCATCTAGCAATAGTCGTTCTTTTGTGTGTTGGTGGGGTAGCTGTAATTTACTGATCCAGTAGATACCACACCGCTAATAAGTACAAGTTGCCATTTATATTAACCATTTTTACAGCTGATCCGTGCTATATGATAAAACCTCGTTGATATACAGAGGCAGACACATCCTTGAACAAGAGTGACTAAATGTTGCAAATTAGCGCATTTACTCTCTATATTTGATGTTAGTTGCTAAGAATTGCACAGGACAAGCCAAATATGTCAAGCTAATGTCGGTGAGCTTGCCCATTAAAATCTTCATTGTTTCCTTTAATCAATATCGTATAGCTCGTTGATTCTGGACGCAATACGTATCGCTATAATGGACCAGTAATAGCCTGACCTTTCATCGTTACCGTTAATTGACTACCTAAATCACGTACCGACGACTAAATCCAGTGACCCATGGATAAGCTGACATCTTAAAGAGGGCTGTATATGTGAGGGTCCGGGCCATCATCAAATTCATGGTATGTATTAGCAAACATGCATTGCATTTATCTCGGTAACACTTACTCGGATCTAGGGCAGTAATCCTGCATAAGATTGGGTGAATTCGACGCACAAATTTGCCCTTGAACAGTGTCGTCAATGCATACGAACACTATGCTGTAATACGACAAGGGATGTATTGACCAGGGCGATCTACATGAGCATCCCAGAGCAATATGAACGTTTTCTCATCCGTCTCATTAAACACAGCTTCACGATTCCGCTATGGTACCAGAGAGGGCGTACACCGCCCACATCACTATTGAGAAAAAGACGTACTTGCATAATCTTCGCCTATGTGACCGAATGTTTGAGCTACATAATATTACGAGCTCATGAGCATGAAAAAGCGCAATTATCGTGAGACTGCACAATACCGTTCAAAATAGGCATGTAGAGATTTATCGAGTCATTTCAGCTCATCACAAGCGACATTGTTTTAAGTCTGGAAGAAATGAACGTAAAAGGTGTAGTGCAGCATACTCGGGATTGTTTAGTAGTTTGGTTCATTTGAGTTTATGTATACGAATTGAACGTGCTGATACTAGCGCTAAATAAACGCATGAAATGTGATGTTAGCCAGTTCTGACAACTACTTACAAAAACACCACTAGGGTAGAGTTTGGCAGCCCTGTCTCCTATTTACACAGACACAACGCAAATGATGCTCGGCAGCCAGGTCGCCTACTTGCTCCCATGCTATGAATCTAAACAAGCTGTATTGAATCTATAAATCACTCAATAAAGCCAACTTTGGTCTCGTAGTTCTGAAAATTTGATGTTTAACATGAATGCCGTAGCCGTATATAATGTAGTGGCATTTATCCATTACATTAATTGTGGTAGAGTGTACTTATATAACAAAGCATACGAGGAACATTTCATGTTTGCTAGCTTGAACATGATACTCAATTAAAGCTGATGGCTTGCAGTGAACATTAATTGCAGGTCGCCTCCCGTAACATCCAGTTACCATGAACCTGGACGAGTTATTGCATGCACAGTGTAAGTCGACTACCGATTATAAGTGCCCGAGGCTAGTGTTTTCCCTCTTGTTTTGCATACTGTGCTTCTGGCTCCTCCCGTACATCGAGCACGTAATGGCTTTGCTACAATAACAGGTGATAATCAATCTTATATAAGATTGCAGTTGAAATCTACGAGCAACATGACTTTTCTATAACAATATTAGCGGCATTATTTTTATGACTCTAGTCTATGAGCCATCGATTTTCCCTCCAAGGAGACGGGTGTTATGGACAGTACATGAGGTGGTAGCCAAGGCCTTTTGACACATGAGCTTTTGCTCCAATTGGAAATCTTGTATTTCATTTCTTAATCAATGTCAACACGAAGGTTTAATGTTAACAGACATATTCACATTTATCGGCACAATAGCAAAACGCACCAGGATCTGCTACGTGGCATGATCTGGTGGAATTCGAAAAAAATGGGGGCCTAGCGATACTCTAGTGCTCAACTAAACGGAACGAAAGTTTTCTCAATGCAACTGTGTACTGTGCACGCTCTAGAGAATAGCAGCTACGTAGTTTGTCGCACTCTGATGAGTAGTGCACATCATGTTAATATGTAGGGCGGACTCGATTGCCTTGATTGATTTTCAGCATCTAATAGGTATGCCTCATGAACGCGTTGTGGGACCAACTATTTCACAGACATAATAAATTAGATGTTTCCCCTGCCATCCTAACGGCAGCCTGGAGGATAAGAAGTGAGTGCTGTTAACGCCTCTTCGCGCCAAATATGGACGTTACCGAGCCGTATCACTTTCTAAAGTCTATTTTTGAATAATATCTCACATGGACGTCTGTCAGAATTGTTAAAGTGCAGCCGGAACGGTATATACTCACCTTCATGAAATGCTATCGACCAGGTGATGAACCGTGATGTATTACGATCGAAGCTTATTTGTCTTACAAACTGCACGTTTGCAGCATAAACTAACCATTCGTTGACAAAACCAGGTAACCTCAATATCTTCCATACAACCATATATACTTCGACCCAAATTTCCGAAATAATGTTTAATCATGTTTGTTGGATAAGTTTATTTGAAAAATTAAAAAATTTGATTCTTTTCAAAATATCATTTCCGAAATCTTTATTTTTCTCCTTATTCATCAATCTGATATATATATATGAATTGCTATAATGGTTCCTAATAATACATCTACATATATATATTTATAATCCATGATGACAGAATATTATTTAAATATATCGGTATTCCGCAAATATTCAAAGATATATATGGGCAGAAATATAGATATAGATATAGATATAGATATAGATGATATAGATATAGATATAGATATAGATATAGATATAGATATATATGTATATGTATATCTATATATATAGTATATAGATATATACATATATATAGATATATACATATATATAGATCTATATATATATATATATATATATACATATATATATATAGATATATATACGCACATACACATATATAGCTCGCATACTACACATATACATATACAGATATATACATACGCATATATATATACGCACATATATATACACACATATATATACGCACATATATATACACACATATATATACTCATATACATATACGCATATATATACGCACATACATATACGCACATACACATACGCACTACATATACGCACATACATATACGCATATACATATCTCTATACATATACGCATATCATATCGCACATACATATACGCACATACATATACGCACATACATATACGCACATCTGTATACGCTGTATATATGTACATATACGCATATACATATACGCACATACATATACGCACATACATATATATATATACGCATATACATATACGCACATATCACATACGTGCACATACACACGTGCACATACACACGTGCACATGCACACGTGCACATGCACACGTGCACATGCACACGCGCACGCGCACACGCACACGCGCACACACGCACACACGCACACACACACACGCACACGCGCACACGCACACGCGCACACGCGCACACGCGCACGCGCACACGCGCACGCGCACACGCGCGCACGCACACGCGCGCGCGCACGCACGGGCACACGCACGGGCGCACGCACGGGCGCACGCACGGGCGCACGCACGGGCGCACGCACGGGCGCACGCACGGGCGCACGCACGGGCGCACGCACGGGCGCACGCACGGGCGCACGCACGGGCGCACGCACGGGCATACACGCGCACGCGCACGCGCACGCGCACGCGCACGCGCACTCGCACTCGCACTCGCACTCGCACTCGCACTCGCACTCGCACACGCACACGCACACGCACACGCACACGCACACGCACACGCACACGCGCACATATCACACACACACACACACACACACATATGTATATATATACATATACATATGTATATAATATGTATATATATATATATATATATATATATATATATATATATATATATATATATATATATATATATATATATATATAATATATATATTTCATCGGTCTTCCATCTGCCACCCATATATAGCTATATGGTAGATTACGTGTGAAGATCGTCCGTTATTTTCTAACTTACCACGAATTACACTGATTCCCATAGCTTGGTCGGCTTTGGCAATTAATTGGTGCATGCAATTAATCAAGCTGCCCTCTACATCCTACTCTATAGGGATGAGGGGTCATTAGACGGATGACGAGCTGTGCTCCTTGTTCCACACAAACATTTCTAGGTCATTAATTAGTCGCGGTGTTTTATTTTGTGCATGATTAAGGCGTGGATAAAATCTTGCAAGATCGTTCCCCAAAGCAACACTACTCATGTTTAAATAAGAAAAGGCCACGCCTTGTTGTTTGTGCATTAACCAGGACAATACTGTACCCTAATCCCATCTACACCCAATTTAAACATGCCATATATTGAGTTGATGACAATTTATTAGGGTCACATAAGAAACGTCAAAGCAATGGTATTGTTTTTGCCATAGACGTTTGGCTATGCAGCATAAATATAAGCACACTTTTACTAGAAGCCACTTTGCAACACTGTATAACGTTTTGCTATGCTTGACGGATGACAAAGAATCCTGAGTTTGCGTAGCACTTAGTGTGCGCCAAATATCAAATATGAAGTCTTTGGGGCATCTTGTAGCGTCCTTGGGTGGATAATACTGACAATGTAATGTTCTACGTCAATACACATAGAATATCCAAATCTATGGCCGCATTGTAGTTCAGCTGGGTTTGTTTCCGGTATGCTCTCAGTAGATCTGAAGCGCTACCAGATGCTCCTATAGCAAAACTATCCGCATACCAAGTCGGTTACAGGGTCGAGCCATATGAACTTACAAACAACGGAGTATCAACAACACGCGCTGGTTTTGTGACATAAACTTGAGGGTACAACAGCAAGCGATGCCGTTAAACGAGCCGCTTCTATTGGCATTAAGTGTTCGTCGTAAATTATAAGAGGTTCGGTTTATTTCAACGCGTTAATGTATGGAAACCTGTCCGCATAAGAGGTTGATACATCAAATTTGGCGTCATAGTTCACAACATGTCATTAGTGCAGACACACTCACAAAGTCAATAAGGCTGACATTCACTAAGAACATAATGACAAGTGAAGAACCATATGTAGACTTCAAACTATATAATCTTGTCTGCTTAGATAAAGGTTTATGCCGTCCAACTCAGGCAACAAACATGATATTGGTTCAAGGCTGGTGCCAAACTAAGGAAACAAGCCAACGACCCCCGCCTTAGCTAATTGCTAAATATCCGTTGAATGTGGCACGTACATTCAGCTTGCTCAGACACGTGGGATCCAGCTGTCTTTGATGTTTCTAATTCTTAACATGGGTTACTGTCGAGTCATTGCATTGACAAAAAAGCCATATTTCAGATGCGCAAAATGGCCAAAGAGTCTACCAGTAATATTGAAGCCATGTCAGCATCACCAAACTCCGGGCTGTGAAATAAAATTGGCCTATCTGTGCGATGTCCACGCCCGCCGATTATTATTCATCATAGGGAAGGACTAGACAACAGAAATATACAAAACTTCCCCCCAAAAAATATGTCTCTGATGAATCATTAACTGCATCCGGTATTATCACCACGTTGCCAACGACCACCGTATCATGACTATTATTAACACCCCTGAGCTAATAAACGTGTTTGAAACAAGCAATATATGTTCATGAACTTCTTGCCACTTAAAAATGAATGCGGTTATTCAATGCAATAAATCTAGGTTATTTTGCGACGAAGCACGTTATAAGAGCACTTAATACTGAAATACCTAGAGTGGGAGAAATAACTCAAGGTCAAAGCCAGGGACATTTGGTAAGGTACGATACCGAAACAGAAGACATCGTTTTAATTTCATTTAAATGACCATATGTAATAACTGCCCACTGTTCAGTCATTGATTAGATTGGGGAGTTTTTCCAGGCTAAATTAACAGGTTGCATATGATTGGCAGCGAAAGTGTCATATCACGCTGAGCATCGTTCCATACCATAATATAAGCTAAACAGCGAGGATATACGTCAAACACCAAGCACTTGTTTGACACTTTCTTCCAATTATAGGTATTGGAATAATTGACCTGTGGGCTGTGCCTGTCGCACGTTTGATGGTATTGTTCGTACAAGATTAATTGCAGATTTTGGTAAATATTCTCACATTATCCATGCTGTTTGTCCCCATAATCTTACACTGTGGCCAGTATGAGCATTGAATGACCAGCAAATGTGGCACGTAATAGTTTCGATTGTAATAATATTGATCTAAATCTTGTTTTCACTAATAATCAAAATTCTCCCATCATCTCAAATACATTGGATGTGACGATCACCCGACAAGAGTCCAACTAACACTGTCTTTATTTGGCAATCGCATGGCTTATAAGGACAAACAAACCACGTGACATTAAAGACCAATATTACACAATTACATTTGAAATACAACATGAGCTTGGTCATGACACCTCCCCCCTGAAAAAGGAGTGGACAATTTCTTCCAATCATTCACACTAAAGTTCAATATTATCTGAGAATAATTTGACAATCAATAACAATCAACTTACAAATATTACAACGAATTAGTAAGAATCAAGCATTGTCAATTTCATCATACAAATAGTAAACAATGTGCACTACTAGAATATTTCAAGAGAAGCATCACATCATAACGTATGAGAAATAAGACCTATTCGTGACAATGGTTATTAATTAAAAATCACAAAGAATAATTCATTGAATTCTACTCAGAAAATCTGCACTAACATTTTGTGTACCTTTAATATAACTCAAACGACATCTATATCGCTGTAAAAGCAACGCCCATCTTGTCAGTTGTGCACTTTTGCTTCCATTTTCAAACACATATAAGAGTGGGTTATGTAATGTTTATTTCAGCACCAAAAAGGATGCTATCGAAGCGTTTTAGAGCATACGCTTCCTTCTCTACAGTGGCCCATTTATATTGACTTTCGTTCAGTTTGTGGCTGACATAAGCAACAGGATGTTCTTTACCTAAATCATCAGTCTGACTGATGCAACAACCTACAGCGAATGCAGATGCATCAACGTACATTTTGAAGGTTTTCGTTATATCTGGAATGAACAGGACTGGGGCGGTACACAGTTTCTATTTTAATGATTCAAAACTTTTCTTGGCAGTGTTATCCCATGGAATGACAGTGGGGACAGACTTCTTTGTCAAATCGGTGAGGGGCTTGGTTATGTCTGCATAACGATCAATATAGGTACGGAAATCGTTGCACATACCTAAAAACCTTTGCAATTCTCTCTTTGTAGTCGGTAATGGTAAATTATTGATAGCCATAAATTTGATTCTTATCTGGTTGATTTTTACCAGACCCAACTATATGACCAAGATATTTGACCTCAGGCATACCGAATATGCAATTGTTCATGTTTATTTTCAAACCAGCAAAAGCAATAGTATTTAACAGTTTGCTCAAATGGATCAGATGATCTCCTCAGCTATCTGAGAAGACAGCTATATCATCAATATAGCCACAGCTGTAACCTTTGTGGGGTTCTAACAGCATGTTTATGAGTCTCTGAAACGTGGCTCCAGCATTTTTTAACCCAAAGGGCAAAACTGTCCACTGATAACAACCCGAATGAGTAACAAAGGCCGTTTTTTCTTGACTTCTTTCTTCAAGAGGTATTTGCCAATACCCTTTTGTCAAGTCTAAAGTTGTTATAAACCTTGACTTACCGATCTTGTAAACAAGATCATCAACATTAGGCATAGGGAATGCATCTGACACAGTTCCAGAATTACAATATTTGAAATCAACACAAAGTCGGACCCCAGAATCTTTTTTCGTGACACACACAACTGGGTGACAAAATGGACTGTTGGAATGCACCATACTCAAGTAATAGCTGTATTTGACGATCCACCTCTTCGCGTAGAATCAAGGGTATGCGATATGGTGGCAAACGTTTGGGTGTAAAACCATCAACCAGTTTGATAGAATGACTTATCAATTTGCAATGTCCAGGTTTCTCAGAAAAGACAAATGCGTACTTATCTAAGAGCTGCACTAAACCTCTTTTTGAGTTGTCTGATAAATTTGTGTGAAAATCAGGCTTCACACTTTTGGAGGTTTCATCAGAGTCAAACTCTGCTATTGTGGGGGCATAAATGACCTCCCCAAAGTCCTCACCCTCCTCATGTATAACACCCAGCACAGCAACCCGTCTAATCAACTTTCACAGTTTATTTGCATGCAAATGGATGATCTTTCCATTTTCTGTTTCAATTTCATAACTGTGGTTGGAAAGTTTTCTGGTGACAACACAAGGACCAATCCATTTAGCAAAGAGCCTGTTTGTTGATGTAGGTGTGAAAACCAACACTTCCTCGCCAACCTCAAATACCTTGTTTTTACATTTGCGATTCCGATAATGAGCATAAGACAGTTGTTGTTTTTCAGCAAATTCTAATGCTTTGTCTGCAGCTATCTCCAACTTTTGTTTCAAATCAAGCAAATATTCATTTACAGGTTTAGAAATGCCGAATAACAAATCGTCATTCAGCCAAGTTTCACGTAATATCGCCAAAGGACCCCTTGGCAACCTGCCGTACATCATTTGCAATGGTGATACACCAAGTGTTACGTTAGGCACTTCTCTGTATGCCCACAGTAAGAATGGAATAAACTTGTCCCAATTGCGAGGATGCTCACAGAAAAAACTCCTCAACCTGGATTTTAGAATCCCATTCCAACGCTCGACAAGTCCATTAGTTTGAGGGTACACTGGAGTGGAAAATCTGGGACAACAACCTAACTGTTTCTCAAGCATGCATGCTAGTTAAGAAGTAAAATTTGTACCACAATCAGAGACAATTATTTTAGGTATTCCCTTTCTAGCAAATATTTGCAACAACGCCTCACATGTAGCTTTTGCACAGCTTCAGACCATCTTGTTGTATAATCAACAATGGACAATACATACTTCTTTCCAGAAGTATTTTTGGGTTCAATAGGACCAATACAGTCCATGTTTACCATTTCCCATGGACTTTCAGGACGTTGAATTGGGACATCATCAGATTGTTTCCTTTTTGATTTAAGCTGGCATTCTGCACAAGAATTTACGAATTTACACACATCTCTTCGTAATCTTGGCCACCAAAATGAATATCGAATTCCCAAATGAGCGGACTAAACTGATTCATGAGCTTGTAGCATCACTTGTTTTCTCCGCTCAAGGGGCGCCACTATTTGTTTGACTCGTTCACCGAGAACGTGATCAACGTGGAACAAAACACCCCTATCAGTGATCATACCGTGTTTGCCCTCGTTTGCTGTTTGCCACATACTGGCTAGTGTCTTATCATTCTTCTGCAAATCACAGAAGTTTTCGTTACAACCGTTTGATATTTGGTTGCTCTCCGGTGGAACCGAATCACATGGACAAATCTTATTTCCTAGATCAACATCTATAGTATCAGGATCAGAAACAGGTAAATCTCCGTCACTGCCAGCAACCACTTTCAAGTCAGATTCAACTTCAGAACCATCGCCATGAGAAACCTCGTGCAATGCAAATTCTCTGAAACCACACTCCTTTGGAATAGAACTACATTTTTGTGCAACACTTTGGCTTTACTGGAAGTCGGACAAATCACATTGTTACTTTCTAGTAATGTGTTGTATGCATCAGCAGATAAAAGCAAATCATGTACCATGTCTAATTTCTCAGTGACTGCACACAGTAAGAGGGTTGGGGCTTGAGTTGATGCAAAATCACCATACAACGAAAGAGGTATATTCCCAATTTGTGTACACACATTATGACCAAAGGGAGCTTTTAATGTTAGCTGTCGCCCCACAGCTATCTGTTCAGGTTTAACAAGGTGTTTTGGAATAACTGAAATATCTGCACCAGTATCAACCAGCGCTTTGACTACATGGCCATTGTACAGTACATTTTCAACCCTTGTTTGCACTGAAGGAGCACAATGCTTTGTTTTGACGGGACAACTTGATTTTGCAGTGACGGGGGCAAACGGTGAAATCAGCGAGGGGATTTAAAAATTCTTCGGAAGCAATATGACTAATAGGAACTTTTTCAGGGTCAACAAGTTTGCCAGAATAAATGTCCCTCTGTCGCAAGGAACATTTTTTCCACCTGTGTCCCGGTTTATGGCAATAATGGCAAGTGAAAGGAGCATTTCCTGTTAGAATACTTTGCGGCCTTTCAGTTGTATAACTGGCAGACTTTGAATCATGTTTGGGTTTTGAATAACCAGAGTCAACGTGAGATGGATGGTTCATTTCGAAGGTGTCGGCCAATGAAACCAGCTTTGAAACATCAAACCAATCATCACCCTCTCGGTCACAAACATATTCTCTAACTTTAAAAGGTATAGCGGCCTTGAACTGATCTGCCACAATCAATTCAGACAACTGCCCTTTACTGTCAGTTTCACCAATGTCTCTACTGCGTAAATAGTAAGAGAACAATAGCTTCAATCGGAACCCATATTGCGTAAAACTTTCACCAGTTGTTTGTTTTGCATTTTGAAATTGATTGAGATAGGCTTTTGGAGTGAGTCTGAATTCTTTGAGAAGCCATCCCTTAAATTTTGCATAATTTTCTGTTTCTTGGACAGGGAACCTACTGACCACAGTTTTTGCCTTGTCTGTCAGATACGGCCTGATTAAGGTGAACCATAATTTAACTGGCACATCAAAACCTTTACACGCAGACTCAAAAGAGTCCAAAAACGTTGGCAACTCAACAGGGTCGGAAGACATGGGAGGAATGGCATTTCTCATGATGTTAGTATATTTTTTAACCAACTCGCATGGTTCCAACTCACTTTTATGTTTGAGTCTACTTTCTAAAACAAGCCTTGCTTCCCTATCTTCGTCTAACCGTAACCTCATTAGCTCAAGCTTGTTCATTTCCAGCATCCTAGCTTCTCGCTCAGCATCGAGTTGCATACGTAACATTTCTAATTTAGTCTGGACATCAAGTTCATAACTTTCAGACTTCAAATACTCTGGATTTAAAGTTCCCTCTGATTTTAATTTCACTGTCATTTGCACCAGACTTTCTCTGTCGAGTTTATCAATCTCGTTAGATGATACACCCGCCTCGACTAACCATTTTCTAAGTATATCACTTCTGGTATACAACATTTTTGAACCAACATCCATATTTACACACACGCATATAACAATCCAACATGTAACAGTAAAATGATTTCAAACAAATATGGGCTATTGAGTGAAAATAAAATTGACAAATAACTACTATAGCTATGCTCGTAGTCAACTACAATACACAGTAAAGTGGCCAACGCTCGTCTGACCACGTGCACAAAAGTAATAGTACTATGACATTAATATCAATTTATCAAAACTTTATGTAAACCTGTAATACTCGTTGTGTCTCGTTTTCCCCTCCGTCAACGAGTCAGGAAAATCTTCTTAACACGTGGTCGTAGCCACTCCATGACTCCTGTCGACCCTGTCGGCTGCTATGTGACGATCACCTGACAAGAGGCCAACTAACACTGTCCTTATATTTGTTTGTTTTTCTAATTTATAGTCGCTTTCGACATCCAAGGCCATGTGCGACTTACTGTATGTTGTTTAGTACCACAATAAGTCGTTAGGAAAACATTATATTGTAGGATAAGTTTTGACTATTTGGCTGGAGAAACTATGTTAGTATAATAAAGTGTTCCTGAAAAGATGAGAGTAGAGAATGCAATAAAGAAGTTTTCTGCCGCTGGGGGCTGCTCCAGCGTAAAGGGTATGAGGAAAGATGCCCTAAAGTATCCAGTTTTTCAACTGGGTTCCCTGATAGATTGGTTCTAGGGAGGATAGAAGAGATCATATAGTGCATAAAATACTATTTAAAAATATTGAAAAACAAAACGAATTGTTATGAACTGGTTGACGGAATATTATTTCTGGAAAGTTTAATTTCCAGAGTTATTTATAGTTGAATCTTCTAGTGTCTTTTATATATTTAGCTGTTGATTGTATTATGCTTGGTACAAAAAGGCTTAAAATATTAGTTGGTAAATTTAATGATTTAATTTTGTTAATAAGCGGTATTCTTTTGTACTTGAATTTATTACACGTGAAGAAAAAATGATAGGAAGTTTCAAAAGTATTACAGAAATTGCAGTTTGGGTTTATTGACTCATCAGAAAAATGTTTGGCTTTATAATAATTTAGAGGAGGATTGTTAAGCATTATTTCAGTTAAGTATTTATCCATATTTATGTCTTCATGGAATATTGTTGGGAAAAATTTGGCAGTTTTTTGAAAATCATTATACTGTGTTTTTGTTTGATTAAAAATGTGTTGCCATTTGTTAGTTATTTGTTGATCTATCATTTTATAATGAGCAGTTTTGTCCAGAGGCATAGGTTGTATTTTATTTTTATGACCTTCATTAGCTATTTTATCCGCTTGCTCATTCCCAAAAAAACCAACATGGGACGGGATCCATATGAACAAGCAACAGTTGTTTCTTATATCAATAAGGTTACTTAGAAAAATTATTTCTTTGATGTATTTATTTGAATTGAAAATGTTTATTGAGTTAATTACTGCTAAAGAGTCAGAAAGAATTACTGGATTTCGAATGTTTGTGTCCAAAACAAAATTTAGTGCATAGATGATAGCTAAGGCCTTAGCCACAAAAATAGAAAACATATTTGAAATTTTGATACTTTTTTTGTAGTTAAGTTTTGGGATGAATATGCCGAAGGCAGTACTTTCAGAATTTTTGGATCCGTCCGTATAAATCTCTGTAGAGTCCTGTGGTAATGAATTTATGAGTTCTAAAGCAATAGTTTTATTAAAGATTGGGTTTTTTTATCAATGTTTTAAGAAAGGTCATTATGAACTCTAGGAATATTTATAAGCCAAGTAGGTATTGGAGGGATATTTTCTATTACCACTTCCGGATGATTATTTAAAATGGAACTAACAGTCTCATTAATTGAGTTTGGAAGGTTTATCTTATTTGTGAACCAGTTTTCTTTAAAAATATTTATTGTAGGGAGATTATAAGCTCTGATGATGTATTTAAGGGTACTTTTTTGAATTTGTAATTTATTTGGAGGGAAACCTGATATAACTTGTAGGGCTTTAATAGAAGTAGCTTTATGGGTTCTATTGATAGATCTAAGAATAGAAGATTGTATCTTCTCTAGGTTGTCGAAGTTATTTTGGTATGAATTAATTATAGCTGGGGACCCATAAGTCAAATACTGAAGTGAGAAAGCCGAATGAATCCCTGCCAAAACTCTTTTATTTGCCCCCCACGATGTTCCGCGTATGAGTCTAATTAAGTTAGAAATTCTTTGACATATGTTACTAACGTATTTTGTGTTTTCATACCAATTTAACCGTTTGTCAAATATTAAACCTAAAAATTTTGTAGTTTCATGATAAGCTATACTTGTATTATTTAAAAAGATTTTAGGACGAAAGATTGAGTTCAATCTTCCAAATGTTATAGCTTTTGATTTTGATGGTGAGAAGTTGATACCCGTTTGTTTTGCCCATTTGATAATTTTATTTAAGTTTCCCTGGATAATTTTTGTTAATTTGTTTGAAGGTTTACCAGACGACCCAAAAAAGTAATATAATCTGCGTAAATTGAAGCGTTAGAAGGAAGTGGAATGTCATTAATTAATATATTAAATAGTAAGGGGGAAATGACACTCCCTCGAGGAATGCCATTTAAAGTTTTAATTGGATGAGAGGTGGAATCATTAATTCTGACTTTGATACTTCTGTTGTCCAGAAAGTTATTTATCCACTTTTGACAAAGTCCATTTATACCCAATTTAGCTGCTTTTTCAATTATGATGGAATTATTAGCAGTGTCATAGGCTTTTGAAATGTCTAAGAAAATTGCATGTGTTATTTTAGAATTATCCATTCCTTGCTGGATATCATAGGCCAAGTTCGTTATATTGTCTAATGTACTATGGTGTTTCCTAAAAGCAGATTGCTTACTATTGAAAAGGTTATTAAATTCTAAGTACCATTGAATTCTATTTTTAATTATTGTTTCAAAAACTTTTGACGCTGTAGAAGTGAGGCTTATTGGTCTGTAAGAGGAAGGAGAGTGAGGGTCAGAATTGGGTTTACTTATTGGAAGGATGATTGCAGATTTCCATGTTTCTGGGATTTTGGAATTTAACCAAAGATTGTTAAATATTTCAAGCAAGACATCCAGGCATTGTGGAGGAAGATGGAAGAAGAAGGGATAGATAATCTTATCTTCACCTGGAGCTGAAGATTGATTTTTCAAGGCTTTTTTTTAACTCTAAAATGTTGATAGGTTGATTAAAGAGAAGAAGGAGAATCCATGGATTTAACAGGTGCAGAAGAATCCACATTGTCAGGAATAGTAGAATTTTGATTATTAATCTGTGCGAAATGGGTTAACTAAGACTATATTTGCTTTATCAATTAAGGGAGGGATTTGTTAGAATGGGCATATGAATTATCTTTAGGATCCAATTAGGGAGGGATTTCTTTACATGGAGGACTATGGGAAAGTTTTGATCTTTCTTTTTACAGAATTTTCTTGCGGAATGAAAAAATATTTCCTGGGCCGTAAGATGTTATGATCACTGCTTCATTCCACCAAGGATTTAAGTTATGAAGATTTTGAAAAAAAGAATTTGCTGCAGAAATAAGAAGTCCTGTGTGGATAGGATTTAATAAGGTCCTTCTACAAATGAATTTCTTAAGTTTTATTCCTTGAAACGTGGTAGCTTTGATGTTCCAGTTATCATTGTTTACTGGAGGGTGATGATTATTTTTACAATCTAATTTAAAATGTAAAGAACTTCCCCAAGGGGATTGATAGATTGAAAAAAAAAAATTATGCGAAATATCCTGTGTGGTGAATAAGGTCCCAGGAGAGGAATGGTGGGAGGGTTGTTGTTTTTTCTAAATCAATTTAAATAAAGAAGTGGTGGCCCCCGTTTGGTTTAGGGTGTTCCCATAGGGATGATGTGAGTTTAAAATGTTAAGATGTTTGTTAATATATTAACTTTTGATAATCATTTTTGTTTATTGATGTTTTGTTATCATAGAGATTTGTTATATGAAAGAAAGTATTAATAATATGAATTTTGATTGTAATTGATTCCAACGATACATCAGTATTTATAATTTGATAAGGAATACTACTAGATATTGCTATAAGGAGGCCACCCATGCGGAGCACTGAGGCGATCCTTTCTGATAATTTTATAGTTGGGAATAGAAAAGGAATGGTGAGATTTCAAAAGGTTTCTTGAAGACATATAATATTTGGTTTTACTTTTGATTTGTTTAAAATTTGTGTAAATCATTTAAATGCGTGATTATTTTTCCTCTACAATTCCAACACCAAATGTTTATGCCATTTTCTCTGAATTAGAGAAAGTTATCTTAGATTAGGGGAAAATTTTGGAACTTTTGTATCATGTATTGTTGAAGCGTAATGAGGCAAAGGAGGTTGATCCCAAAGAAAAACATTGGAAAATAATATGTTTAATGTTCAAGTACTTCCTGGACTTTTGTGTGAAATGGTAGTTGTTATCAATAGCATGAACCAATTGATCCTTTTCCATATTTATGTCAAGAGGAGTTGATTACATATAATTGATAGAATTGTCGCTTTGATGTCCGTTGTCATTGGTTGAGAGAATTGCCGTTGATAGAAGATGTAGGTCCGATATTTTTATCTTTGGTTGTCTTCGAGGATTGTCGGACGTATACTAGGAAGGCTTGAGGAAGAGGCCCATTCGACTGAAGCCGGCACAGTCACTTGTGGAGGCGGTTGGGTTTGGGGGATGACTGAGAGATTGGAGGGATGGACCGTCTTTGTTGGAGGATAGAAGAGACTTTATGGAGCTAAGAAGTATTTGGAGGGATAGAGGCTGCCGCTTTGGCATGAAACTCTCTCCGTGGCCTGGATCATTTTTATCTGTCTCGCCTCCTTGTAGGCTGGGCAGCTTCTATAGGCTGCGCTATGATTACCTTTGCAGTTGCTGCAAAATTTGAGTAGTGGCTTTACACTCTGGCAGCATACTTATGTCTCTCCTCACATTTGGGGCATGCTTGTGGTATTCATACAAAAGTTTGCCGTGGTTGACCCCAGTGCAGTTACATTTGAAGCAACGCTTATCGGGGGGGGCCCCCCACGATGTTCCGCGTATGAGTCTAATTAAGTTAGAAATTCTTTGACATATGTTACTAACGTATTTTGTGTTTTCATACCAATTTAACCGTTTGTCAAATATTAAACCTAAAAATTTTGTAGTTTCATGATAAGCTATACTTGTATTATTTAAAAAGATTTTAGGACGAAAGATTGAGTTCAATCTTCCAAATGTTATAGCTTTTGATTTTGATGGTGAGAAGTTGATACCCGTTTGTTTTGCCCATTTGATAATTTTATTTAAGTTTCCCTGGATAATTTTTGTTAATTTGTTTGAAGGTTTACCAGACGACCAAAAAGTAATATAATCTGCGTAAATTGAAGCGTTAGAAGGAAGTGGAATGTCATTAATTAATATATTAAATAGTAAGGGGGAAATGACACTCCCTCGAGGAATGCCATTTAAAGTTTTAATTGGATGAGAGGTGGAATCATTAATTCTGACTTTGATACTTCTGTTGTCCAGAAAGTTATTTATCCACTTTTGACAAAGTCCATTTATACCCAATTTAGCTGCTTTTTCAATTATGATGGAATTATTAGCAGTGTCATAGGCTTTTGAAATGTCTAAGAAAATTGCATGTGTTATTTTAGAATTATCCATTCCTTGCTGGATATCATAGGCCAAGTTCGTTATATTGTCTAATGTACTATGGGTGTTTCCTAAAAGCAGATTGCTTACTATTGAAAAGGTTGTTAAACTCTAAGTACCATTGAATTCTATTTTTAATTATTGTTTCAAAAACTTTTGATGCTGTAGAAGTGAGGCTTATAGGTCTATAAGAGGATGGAGAGTGAGGGTCCGAATTGGGTTTACTTATGGGAAGGATGATTGCAGATTTCCATGTTTCTGGGATTTTTGAATTTAACCAAAGATTGTTAAATATTTCAAGCAAGACATCCAGGCATTGTGGAAGAAGATGGAAGAAGAAGGGATAGATAATACAATCTTATCTTCACCCGGAGCGGAAGCTTGATTTTTCAAGGCTTGTTTTAACTCTAAAATGTTGATAGGTTGATTAAGAGAAGAAAGAGAATCCATGGATTTAACAGGTGCAGAAGAATCCACACTGTCAAGAATGGTAGAATTTTGATTATTAATCTGTGCGAAATGGTTAACTAATATATTAGCTTTATCTTTGTTAGACTGGCAGCATATGAATTGTCTTTAGGATCAATTAAGGGAGGGATTTCTTTAGATTTATATTTATCTCTAATTTTATTGACAGTGTTCCATAGTTTATTTGAGTTGGATTTATTTAAATTACTACATGTATTCTGCCAGAAACTAGCTTTAGCTTCTTTGATGGTAAGCTTCACGTTTGATCTTTCTTTTTTAAAGAAAACATAATTTTCTTCCGTCCTGGAATGAAAAAAATTATTCCTGGCCGTATTCCTTTTCTTTATACTTATAGAGCAGGCTTCATTCCACCAAGAATGAGATTTAAGTTTATTATTGTGAAATTTTGAAGAAGGGATTGAATTATTTGCTGCAGAAATAAGAAGTTTTTCAAAATTTTGATAGGATTTAATAGGGTCAGATTCTAGAATGGAATTACTTATAGTGTTCAGACAAATATCCTTGAAACGTGTCCAATTAGCTTTGTTAATGTTCCATTTATGTTTGTTTACTGGAGGACTATAGTTTTGTTTTACATTGCTAATACTTAAAATGTTATGATCACTACCCAAGGATTGATGAAGATTTGAAAAAAAGAATTTATGCGAAATATCCTGTGTGGATAAGATAAGGTCCAAAATGTTTCTAATTTTGTTATTAAAGTGTGTAGGAGAGGAATCATTGTGGAGGGTGATGTTATTTTCTACAATCAATTTAAATAAAGAATTCCCCTTAGCGTTTGGTTAGGGTGTTCCCATAAGGGATGATGTGAGTTAAAATCACCCATTATAAGATGTTTGTTAATATCTATTAACTTTTGATAATCATTTTTGTTTATTGATGTTTTGTTATCATATAGATTTGTTATATGAAAGAAAGTATTATTAATATGAATTTTGATTGTAATTGATTCCAACGATACATCAGTATTTATAATTTGATAAGGAATACTACTAGATATTGCTATAAGGAGTCCACCATGCGGAGCACAGAGGCGATCCTTTCTGATAATTTTATAGTTGGGAATAGAAAAGGAATGGTGAGATTTCAAAAAGGTTTCTTGAAGACATATAATATTTGGTTTTACTTTTGATTTGTTTAAAATTTGTGTAAATTCATTTAAATGCTGATTAATTCCTCTACTATTCCAACACCAAATGTTTATGCCATTTTCTGAATTAGAGGAAATATTTAGATTAGGGGAAATTTTGGAAACTTTTGTAGCATGTATTGTTAGAAGCGTAATGAGGCAAAGAAGGTTGATCGAAAAGAATAAACATTGGAAAATTAATAAGTTGAATGTTCAAGTACTTCCTGGACTTTGTGTGAAATGGTAATATTGTTATCAATAGCATGAACCAATTGATCCTTTTCCATATTTATGTCGAGGAGTTGATTGCATATAATTGATAGAATAGTCGCTTTGATGTCCGTTGTCATTGGGGATGAGAGAATTGCCGTTGATAGAAAGATGTAGTCCGATAGTTTATCTTTGGTTGTCTTCGGAGGATTGTCGGACGTATTCGGAAGGGCTGAGGAAGAGGCCCATTCCGACACAGGCACAGTCACTTGTGGAGGCGGTTGGGTTTTGGGAGATGACTGAGAGATTGGAGGGATGGACGTCTTTGTTGGAGTAGAAGAGACTTTATGGGAGCTAGCGGTATTTGGAGGGATAGAGGCTGCCGCTTTGGCATGTGAGACTCTCTCCGTGGCCTGGATCATTTTTATCTGTCTCGCCTCCTTGTAGGCTGGGCAGCTTCTATAGGCTGCACTATGATTTCCTTTGCAGTTGCTGCATGTTTGAGTATTGGCTTTACACTCAGCATACTTATGTCTCTCCTCACATTTGGGGCATGCTGTGGTATTCATACAAAAGTTAGCCGTATGACCCATTGCATTACATTTGAAGCAACGGATCGGGGGGGGGGGGGGGGGGCACGTACTGCTTTACGTTGTGGTTTTGGTATCCTATGCTTACTTTTGGCGGGAGGGTTTTCGAAGAGAATGTCAATTCTATAGATTCGGTGGGATTTACTTTGCCCAGACGGCGAACATTAGTGACATGATAGGAAGAAAGGGCAGAGAGTATTTCTTGTTCAGTTATTTCCGTGGTTACCCCGTGTATTATGCCCTTGTTAGGGGTTTCCTGTTTGGTCTGCTCTTTGATTTTAACAAATTTGTTTAGTGTTCAATAAGAGTCTGGCTTGGAGTTGGGATACCTGGATAGTGAGTGAAGAACCCGTCTTGTACATTTTATAGGACGGACCAATGATAGATGTTTGCCCCCCACGATGTTCCGCGTATGAGTCTAATTAAGTTAGAAATTCTTTGACATATGTTACTAACGTATTTTGTGTTTTCATACCAATTTAACCGTTTGTCAAATATTAAACCTAAAAATTTTGTAGTTTCATGATAAGCTATACTTGTATTATTTAAAAAGATTTTAGGACGAAAGATTGAGTTCAATCTTCCAAATGTTATAGCTTTTGATTTTGATGGTGAGAAGTTGATACCCGTTTGTTTTGCCCATTTGATAATTTTATTTAAGTTTCCCTGGATAATTTTTGTTAATTTGTTTGAAGGTTTACCAGACGACCAAAAAGTAATATAATCTGCGTAAATTGAAGCGTTAGAAGGAAGTGGAATGTCATTAATTAATATATTAAATAGTAAGGGGGAAATGACACTCCCTCGAGGAATGCCATTTAAAGTTTTAATTGGATGAGAGGTGGAATCATTAATTCTGACTTTGATACTTCTGTTGTCCAGAAAGTTATTTATCCACTTTTGACAAAGTCCATTTATACCCAATTTAGCTGCTTTTTCAATTATGATGGAATTATTAGCAGTGTCATAGGCTTTTGAAATGTCTAAGAAAATTGCATGTGTTATTTTAGAATTATCCATTCCTTGCTGGATATCATAGGCCAAGTTCGTTATATTGTCTAATGTACTATGGTGTTTCCTAAAAGCAGATTGCTTACTATTGAAAAGGTTGTTAAACTCTAAGTACCATTGAATTCTATTTTTAATTATTGTTTCAAAAACTTTTGATGCTGTAGAAGTGAGGCTTATAGGTCTATAAGAGGATGGAGAGTGAGGGTCCGAATTGGGTTTACTTATGGGAAGGATGATTGCAGATTTCCATGTTTCTGGGATTTTTGAATTTAACCAAAGATTGTTAAATATTTCAAGCAAGACATCCAGGCATTGTGGAAGAAGATGGAAGAAGAAGGGATAGATAATACAATCTTATCTTCACCCGGAGCGGAAGCTTGATTTTTCAAGGCTTGTTTTAACTCTAAAATGTTGATAGGTTGATTAAGAGAAGAAAGAGAATCCATGGATTTAACAGGTGCAGAAGAATCCACACTGTCAAGAATGGTAGAATTTTGATTATTAATCTGTGCGAAATGGTTAACTAATATATTAGCTTTATCTTTGTTAGACTGAGCATATGAATTGTCTTTAGGATCAATTAAGGGAGGGATTTCTTTAGATTTATATTTATCTCTAATTTTATTGACAGTGTTCCATAGTTTATTTGAGTTGGATTTATTTAAATTACTACATGTATTCTGCCAGAAACTAGCTTTAGCTTCTTTGATGGTAAGCTTCACGTTTGATCTTTCTTTTTTAAAGAAAACATAATTTTCTTCCGTCCTGGAATGAAAAAAATTATTCCTGGCCGTATTCCTTTTCTTTATACTTATAGAGCAGGCTTCATTCCACCAAGAATGAGATTTAAGTTTATTATTGTGAAATTTTGAAGAAGGGATTGAATTATTTGCTGCAGAAATAAGAAGTTTTTCAAAATTTTGATAGGATTTAATAGGGTCAGATTCTAGAATGGAATTACTTATAGTGTTCAGACAAATATCCTTGAAACGTGTCCAATTAGCTTTGTTAATGTTCCATTTATGTTTGTTTACTGGAGGACTATAGTTTTGTTTTACATTGCTAATACTTAAAATGTTATGATCACTACCCAAGGATTGATGAAGATTTGAAAAAAAGAATTTATGCGAAATATCCTGTGTGGATAAGATAAGGTCCAAAATGTTTCTAATTTTGTTATTAAAGTGTGTAGGAGAGGAATCATTGTGGAGGGTGATGTTATTTTCTACAATCAATTTAAATAAAGAATTCCCCTTAGCGTTTGGTTTAGGGTGTTCCCATAAGGGATGATGTGAGTTAAAATCACCCATTATAAGATGTTTGTTAATATCTATTAACTTTTGATAATCATTTTTGTTTATTGATGTTTTGTTATCATATAGATTTGTTATATGAAAGAAAGTATTATTAATATGAATTTTTTGATTGTAATTGATTCCAACGATACATCAGTATTTATAATTTGATAAGGAATACTACTAGATATTGCTATAAGGAGTCCACCATGCGGAGCACAGAGGCGATCCTTTCTGATAATTTTATAGTTGGGAATAGAAAAGGAATGGTGAGATTTCAAAAAGGTTTCTTGAAGACATATAATATTTGGTTTTACTTTTGATTTGTTTAAAATTTGTGTAAATTCATTTAAATGCTGATTAATTCCTCTACTATTCCAACACCAAATGTTTATGCCATTTTCTGAATTAGAGGAAATATTTAGATTAGGGGAAATTTTGGAAACTTTTGTAGCATGTATTGTTAGAAGCGTAATGAGGCAAAGAAGGTTGATCGAAAAGAATAAACATTGGAAAATTAATAAGTTGAATGTTCAAGTACTTCCTGGACTTTGTGTGAAATGGTAATATTGTTATCAATAGCATGAACCAATTGATCCTTTTCCATATTTATGTCGAGGAGTTGATTGCATATAATTGATAGAATAGTCGCTTTGATGTCCGTTGTCATTGGGGATGAGAGAATTGCCGTTGATAGAAAGATGTAGTCCGATAGTTTATCTTTGGTTGTCTTCGGAGGATTGTCGGACGTATTCGGAAGGGCTGAGGAAGAGGCCCATTCCGACACAGGCACAGTCACTTGTGGAGGCGGTTGGGTTTTGGGAGATGACTGAGAGATTGGAGGGATGGACGTCTTTGTTGGAGTAGAAGAGACTTTATGGGAGCTAGCGGTATTTGGAGGGATAGAGGCTGCCGCTTTGGCATGTGAGACTCTCTCCGTGGCCTGCATCATTTTTATCTGTCTCGCCTCCTTGTAGGCTGGGCAGCTTCTATAGGCTGCACTATGATTTCCTTTGCAGTTGCTGCATGTTTGAGTATTGGCTTTACACTCAGCATACTTATGTCTCTCCTCACATTTGGGGCATGCTGTGGTATTCATACAAAAGTTAGCCGTATGACCCATTGCATTACATTTGAAGCAACGGATCGGGGGGGGGGGGGGGGGGGGGGGCACGTACTGCTTTACGTTGTGGTTTTGGTATCCTATGCTTACTTTTGGCGGGAGGGTTTTCGAAGAGAATGTCAATTCTATAGATTCGGTGGGATTTACTTTGCCCAGACGGCGAACATTAGTGACATGATAGGAAGAAAGGGCAGAGAGTATTTCTTGTTCAGTTATTTCCGTGGTTACCCCGTGTATTATGCCCTTGTTAGGGGTTTCCTGTTTGGTCTGCTCTTTGATTTTAACAAATTTGTTTAGTGTTCAATAAGAGTCTGGCTTGGAGTTGGGATACCTGGATAGTGAGTGAAGAACCCGTCTTGTACATTTTATAGGACGGACCAATGATAGATGTTTGCCCCCCACGATGTTCCGCGTATGAGTCTAATTAAGTTAGAAATTCTTTGACATATGTTACTAACGTATTTTGTGTTTTCATACCAATTTAACCGTTTGTCAAATATTAAACCTAAAAATTTTGTAGTTTCATGATAAGCTATACTTGTATTATTTAAAAAGATTTTAGGACGAAAGATTGAGTTCAATCTTCCAAATGTTATAGCTTTTGATTTTGATGGTGAGAAGTTGATACCCGTTTGTTTTGCCCATTTGATAATTTTATTTAAGTTTCCCTGGATAATTTTTGTTAATTTGTTTGAAGGTTTACCAGACGACCAAAAAGTAATATAATCTGCGTAAATTGAAGCGTTAGAAGGAAGTGGAATGTCATTAATTAATATATTAAATAGTAAGGGGGAAATGACACTCCCTCGAGGAATGCCATTTAAAGTTTTAATTGGATGAGAGGTGGAATCATTAATTCTGACTTTGATACTTCTGTTGTCCAGAAAGTTATTTATCCACTTTTGACAAAGTCCATTTATACCCAATTTAGCTGCTTTTTCAATTATGATGGAATTATTAGCAGTGTCATAGGCTTTTGAAATGTCTAAGAAAATTGCATGTGTTATTTTAGAATTATCCATTCCTTGCTGGATATCATAGGCCAAGTTCGTTATATTGTCTAATGTACTATGGTGTTTCCTAAAAGCAGATTGCTTACTATTGAAAAGGTTGTTAAACTCTAAGTACCATTGAATTCTATTTTTAATTATTGTTTCAAAAACTTTTGATGCTGTAGAAGTGAGGCTTATAGGTCTATAAGAGGATGGAGAGTGAGGGTCCGAATTGGGTTTACTTATGGGAAGGATGATTGCAGATTTCCATGTTTCTGGGATTTTGAATTTAACCAAAGATTGTTAAATATTTCAAGCAAGACATCCAGGCATTGTGGAAGAAGATGGAAGAAGAAGGGATAGATAATACAATCTTATCTTCACCCGGAGCGGAAGCTTGATTTTTCAAGGCTTGTTTTAACTCTAAAATGTTGATAGGTTGATTAAGAGAGAAGAAAGAGAATCCATGGATTTAACAGGTGCAGAAGAATCCACACTGTCAAGAATGGTAGAATTTTGATTATTAATCTGTGCGAAATGGTTAACTAATATATTAGCTTTATCTTTGTTAGACTGAGCATATGAATTGTCTTTAGGATCAATTAAGGGAGGGATTTCTTTAGATTTATATTTATCTCTAATTTTATTGACAGTGTTCCATAGTTTATTTGAGTTGGATTTATTTAAATTACTACATGTATTCTGCCAGAAACTAGCTTTAGCTTCTTTGATGGTAAGCTTCACGTTTGATCTTTCTTTTTTAAAAAAACATAATTTTCTTCCGTCCTGGAATGAAAAAAATTATTCCTGGCCGTATTCCTTTTCTTTATACTTATAGAGCAGGCTTCATTCCACCAAGAATGAGATTTAAGTTTATTATTGTGAAATTTTGAAGAAGGGATTGAATTATTTGCTGCAGAAATAAGAAGTTTTTCAAAATTTTGATAGGATTTAATAGGGTCAGATTCTAGAATGGAATTACTTATAGTGTTCAGACAAATATCCTTGAAACGTGTCCAATTAGCTTTGTTAATGTTCCATTTATGTTTGTTTACTGGAGGACTATAGTTTTGTTTTACATTGCTAATACTTAAAATGTTATGATCACTACCCAAGGATTGATGAAGATTTGAAAAAAAGAATTTATGCGAAATATCCTGTGTGGATAAGATAAGGTCCAAAATGTTTCTAATTTTGTTATTAAAGTGTGTGTAGGAGAGGAATCATTGTGGAGGGTGATGTTATTTTCTCTACAATCAATTTAAATAAAGAATTCCCCTTAGCGTTTGGTTTAGGGTGTTCCCATAAGGGATGATGTGAGTTAAAATCACCCATTATAAGATGTTTGTTAATATCTATTAACTTTTGATAATCATTTTTGTTTATTGATGTTTTGTTATCATATAGATTTGTTATATGAAAGAAAGTATTATTAATATGAATTTTGATTGTAATTGATTCCAACGATACATCAGTATTTATAATTTGATAAGGAATACTACTAGATATTGCTATAAGGAGTCCACCATGCGGAGCACAGAGGCGATCCTTTCTGATAATTTTATAGTTGGGAATAGAAAAGGAATGGTGAGATTTCAAAAAGGTTTCTTGAAGACATATAATATTTGGTTTTACTTTTGATTTGTTTTAAAATTTGTGTAAATTCATTTAAATGCTGATTAATTCCTCTACTATTCCAACACCAAATGTTTATGCCATTTTCTGAATTAGAGGAAATATTTAGATTAGGGGAAATTTTGGAAACTTTTGTAGCATGTATTGTTAGAAGCGTAATGAGGCAAAGAAGGTTGATCGAAAAGAATAAACATTGGAAAATTAATAAGTTGAATGTTCAAGTACTTCCTGGACTTTGTGTGAAATGGTAATATTGTTATCAATAGCATGAACCAATTGATCCTTTTCCATATTTATGTCGAGGAGTTGATTGCATATAATTGATAGAATAGTCGCTTTGATGTCCGTTGTCATTGGGGATGAGAGAATTGCCGTTGATAGAAAGATGTAGTCCGATAGTTTATCTTTGGTTGTCTTCGGAGGATTGTCGGACGTATTCGGAAGGGCTGAGGAAGAGGCCCATTCCGACACAGGCACAGTCACTTGTGGAGGCGGTTGGGTTTTGGGAGATGACTGAGAGATTGGAGGGATGGACGTCTTTGTTGGAGTAGAAGAGACTTTATGGGAGCTAGCGGTATTTGGAGGGATAGAGGCTGCCGCTTTGGCATGTGAGACTCTCTCCGTGGCCTGGATCATTTTTATCTGTCTCGCCTCCTTGTAGGCTGGGCAGCTTCTATAGGCTGCACTATGATTTCCTTTGCAGTTGCTGCGTGTTTGAGTATTGGCTTTACACTCAGCATACTTATGTCTCTCCTCACATTTGGGGCATGCTGTGGTATTCATACAAAAGTTAGCCGTATGACCCATTGCATTACATTTGAAGCAACGGATCGGGGGGGGGGGGCACGTACTGCTTTACGTTGTGGTTTTGGTATCCTATGCTTACTTTTGGCGGGAGGGTTTTCGAAGAGAATGTCAATTCTATAGATTCGGTGGGATTTACTTTGCCCAGACGGCGAACATTAGTGACATGATAGGAAGAAAGGGCAGAGAGTATTTCTTGTTCAGTTATTTCCGTGGTTACCCCGTGTATTATGCCCTTGTTAGGGGTTTCCTGTTTGGTCTGCTCTTTGATTTTAACAAATTTGTTTAGTGTTCAATAAGAGTCTGGCTTGGAGTTGGGATACCTGGATAGTGAGTGAAGAACCCGTCTTGTACATTTTATAGGACGGACCAATGATAGATGTTTGCCCCCCACGATGTTCCGCGTATGAGTCTAATTAAGTTAGAAATTCTTTGACATATGTTACTAACGTATTTTGTGTTTTCATACCAATTTAACCGTTTGTCAAATATTAAACCTAAAAATTTTGTAGTTTCATGATAAGCTATACTTGTATTATTTAAAAAGATTTTAGGACGAAAGATTGAGTTCAATCTTCCAAATGTTATAGCTTTTGATTTTGATGGTGAGAAGTTGATACCCGTTTGTTTTGCCCATTTGATAATTTTATTTAAGTTTCCCTGGATAATTTTTTGTTAATTTGTTTGAAGGTTTACCAGACGACCAAAAAGTAATATAATCTGCGTAAATTGAAGCGTTAGAAGGAAGTGGAATGTCATTAATTAATATATTAAATAGTAAGGGGGAAATGACACTCCCTCGAGGAATGCCATTTAAAGTTTTAATTGGATGAGAGGTGGAATCATTAATTCTGACTTTGATACTTCTGTTGTCCAGAAAGTTATTTATCCACTTTTGACAAAGTCCATTTATACCCAATTTAGCTGCTTTTTCAATTATGATGGAATTATTAGCAGTGTCATAGGCTTTTGAAATGTCTAAGAAAATTGCATGTGTTATTTTAGAATTATCCATTCCTTGCTGGATATCATAGGCCAAGTTCGTTATATTGTCTAATGTACTATGGTGTTTCCTAAAAGCAGATTGCTTACTATTGAAAAGGTTGTTAAACTCTAAGTACCATTGAATTCTATTTTTAATTATTGTTTCAAAAACTTTTGATGCTGTAGAAGTGAGGCTTATAGGTCTATAAGAGGATGGAGAGTGAGGGTCCGAATTGGGTTTACTTATGGGAAGGATGATTGCAGATTTCCATGTTTCTGGGATTTTTGAATTTAACCAAAGATTGTTAAATATTTCAAGCAAGACATCCAGGCATTGTGGAAGAAGATGGAAGAAGAAGGGATAGATAATACAATCTTATCTTCACCCGGAGCGGAAGCTTGATTTTTCAAGGCTTGTTTTAACTCTAAAATGTTGATAGGTTGATTAAGAGAAGAAAGAGAATCCATGGATTTAACAGGTGCAGAAGAATCCACACTGTCAAGAATGGTAGAATTTTGATTATTAATCTGTGCGAAATGGTTAACTAATATATTAGCTTTATCTTTGTTAGACTGAGCATATGAATTGTCTTTAGGATCAATTAAGGGAGGGATTTCTTTAGATTTATATTTATCTCTAATTTTATTGACAGTGTTCCATAGTTTATTTGAGTTGGATTTATTTAAATTACTACATGTATTCTGCCAGAAACTAGCTTTAGCTTCTTTGATGGTAAGCTTCACGTTTGATCTTTCTTTTTTAAAGAAAACATAATTTTCTTCCGTCCTGGAATGAAAAAAATTATTCCTGGCCGTATTCCTTTTCTTTATACTTATAGAGCAGGCTTCATTCCACCAAGAATGAGATTTAAGTTTATTATTGTGAAATTTTGAAGAAGGGATTGAATTATTTGCTGCAGAAATAAGAAGTTTTTCAAAATTTTGATAGGATTTAATAGGGTCAGATTCTAGAATGGAATTACTTATAGTGTTCAGACAAATATCCTTGAAACGTGTCCAATTAGCTTTGTTAATGTTCCATTTATGTTTGTTTACTGGAGGACTATAGTTTTGTTTTACATTGCTAATACTTAAAATGTTATGATCACTACCCAAGGATTGATGAAGATTTGAAAAAAAGAATTTATGCGAAATATCCTGTGTGGATAAGATAAGGTCCAAAATGTTTCTAATTTTGTTATTAAAGTGTGTAGGAGAGGAATCATTGTGGAGGGTGATGTTATTTTCTACAATCAATTTAAATAAAGAATTCCCCTTAGCGTTTGGTTTAGGGTGTTCCCATAAGGGATGATGTGAGTTAAAATCACCCATTATAAGATGTTTGTTAATATCTATTAACTTTTGATAATCATTTTTGTTTATTGATGTTTTGTTATCATATAGATTTGTTATATGAAAGAAAGTATTATTAATATGAATTTTGATTGTAATTGATTCCAACGATACATCAGTATTTATAATTTGATAAGGAATACTACTAGATATTGCTATAAGGAGTCCACCATGCGGAGCACAGAGGCGATCCTTTCTGATAATTTTATAGTTGGGAATAGAAAAGGAATGGTGAGATTTCAAAAAGGTTTCTTGAAGACATATAATATTTGGTTTTACTTTTGATTTGTTTAAAATTTGTGTAAATTCATTTAAATGCTGATTAATTCCTCTACTATTCCAACACCAAATGTTTATGCCATTTTCTGAATTAGAGGAAATATTTAGATTAGGGGAAATTTTGGAAACTTTTGTAGCATGTATTGTTAGAAGCGTAATGAGGCAAAGAAGGTTGATCGAAAAGAATAAACATTGGAAAATTAATAAGTTGAATGTTCAAGTACTTCCTGGACTTTGTGTGAAATGGTAATATTGTTATCAATAGCATGAACCAATTGATCCTTTTCCATATTTATGTCGAGGAGTTGATTGCATATAATTGATAGAATAGTCGCTTTGATGTCCGTTGTCATTGGGGATGAGAGAATTGCCGTTGATAGAAAGATGTAGTCCGATAGTTTATCTTTGGTTGTCTTCGGAGGATTGTCGGACGTATTCGGAAGGGCTGAGGAAGAGGCCCATTCCGACACAGGCACAGTCACTTGTGGAGGCGGTTGGGTTTTGGGAGATGACTGAGAGATTGGAGGGATGGACGTCTTTGTTGGAGTAGAAGAGACTTTATGGGAGCTAGCGGTATTTGGAGGGATAGAGGCTGCCGCTTTGGCATGTGAGACTCTCTCCGTGGCCTGGATCATTTTTATCTGTCTCGCCTCCTTGTAGGCTGGGCAGCTTCTATAGGCTGCACTATGATTTCCTTTGCAGTTGCTGCATGTTTGAGTATTGGCTTTACACTCAGCATACTTATGTCTCTCCTCACATTTGGGGCATGCTGTGGTATTCATACAAAAGTTAGCCGTATGACCCATTGCATTACATTTGAAGCAACGGATCGGGGGGGGGGGGGGGGGGCACGTACTGCTTTACGTTGTGGTTTTGGTATCCTATGCTTACTTTTGGCGGGAGGGTTTTCGAAGAGAATGTCAATTCTATAGATTCGGTGGGATTTACTTTGCCCAGACGGCGAACATTAGTGACATGATAGGAAGAAAGGGCAGAGAGTATTTCTTGTTCAGTTATTTCCGTGGTTACCCCGTGTATTATGCCCTTGTTAGGGGTTTCCTGTTTGGTCTGCTCTTTGATTTTAACAAATTTGTTTAGTGTTCAATAAGAGTCTGGCTTGGAGTTGGGATACCTGGATAGTGAGTGAAGAACCCGTCTTGTACATTTTATAGGACGGACCAATGATAGATGTTATGCATTTGCTGACTTCAATGGGGTTGAACTTTGTCAAGTTTACAGGCTCACTGAATATGTTTAACTTGACAGAATAAGTTTGGATGTTTTTAGAGGAGACTGATTGGGTAGAGGAGGAGGCCGAGGAAGAAGAGGAGTGTTTTCTTCGTCGTTTGTTAGTCACTGTGGCATAGACTTCTTCTGAGCCAGGAATGAGGTCATGCTCAGACAGTGATTCAGTAAGCATGGAAGTCGATGGGGACTGTTGCCCCATTGTCAGCGAGTCAAGAGGGGTGGGACCGTCCGGTACATTAACCTCTATTTCAGTAAGTTACGATTTGGAGGGTCACTAGTGATACATTAAAAAAAACGACAACAATCAAACAACCTTCCTGTCAACATGTGAAGACAGAAAAACGAGAGAAAAAGCGAAAAATATTTGTGCACAGTGTATTTTAAAAGATTCAAACAAATGGTGATATCAGCGGACAAATGTGCAAAAAGAGAATAAGAAATAAACCTTACAGTTTGAGTCAAGCCTGGCTCGGGTGGAGTCCGCCGGTTCCAGCAGGGTGCGTTGAAACTAACGAAGTGAGGCGAGACAAGTCAATCCGGTTCCCATCAATAGGAACTATAGTCTTTGAGCGGCGAGGCGCTGAGAAATCAGCAAGTCTTTACAAATCCTGAGACGATCCAGATAACGAATTGAAAGAGAGCCAATTTCGATACTGTCATCCACTGACCACGCCCGAACTAACGTCCAGACATGTTGAATTATTGGTGACCTGTGGAATATAGTCTTTATTTGGCAATCGCATGGGTTATAAGGACAATCAAACCACGTGACATTAAAGACCAATATTACACAATAACATTTGAAATACAACATGAGCTTGGTCATGACATTGGGCATGAGTTAAAATTAACAACTTTTGAACATTGTTAGCAGCATAATATTTTTTTAAACCATCCAAGTCATGTGGAATCTGATTAACTTCAGATGCCCAAACGATGCGTGGAAGGTTTGCATTGAAATCTTCACATTATCTATACTATCGGCTCCTCTGTATATCATATGCATCTGGATTATTCAGTGCCCCCTCCTTATTTCCAGAACACCGCACGCATTGTTGCTAGTGGATTGATTGCTATTGACCGATACAAGTGCGTATGCTCAAGTCTCGTAAATAGAGCTTCCCTTTTCCTGCACGAAAAAAACACTATGCACAGTTATGTTTCATGGGTTATAACGTCATGGTATAAAAACTGGCAACGCCTCGTTTGATTGGATAAGTTCAGGCAAAATAATTCCCGCCCCATCATCGGTATCAAGCGAGGTTTGGATATGGACATGACGCAAAGGGGTTGCATAAAGAAATCTTCCATTTATTCATGAATCCGATATTCGTGAATCGATAACATGTGTGTTCAACAAACACCGTCGCCTGCAACATTGGTGTTGCTATGATCCAAGCAAGATCCGTTACGGGACCAGCTCTTTTCCTCGCCTGCGGTAATAGTCATTGCATGCCTGATCTGCCAGTTGAATGTCTTGTGAATATTACCCTCTCCTTGATAGCTAGTTATTACTAGTTGACTGCTTCTCATACATTCAAGTCGTTCAGACTCACAGCACAGGCTGTCTCAGCGCGCGACGACAAGAGACGATGCTCGCCGCTAATGGAGCGATAAACACAACCGAAACATGCTAGTAAAAGGCGTATTGTACGGATTAACTTCACAGAAATTAGCATCTGTGGAGTGTTACCGTTTCACAATCCTTATCTTAACTAGCTCTTTCGAAATAAGTACGGGTAGTGCTGGATGCATTCCCTCTTAGTTCTGACGCGCAACGCTATCTAGCGTGCGTAATTCAACGGAATCATCACGAGTTCCGCTGTTTTACCTAGTTGTAGCTAATAAAACAACTCACCAAACATTTATTGGGCCAGAAGCTGAATTTCAGCAACAACAGTATCTTGTAAATAAGTATTTTGGCCTAAAACACACCAACCAGTAATATCTGAGCCCGACTTGGCAACATGGCGGCGAGGCGGCGGAAACTGTTCAGCAGGAGCATTCACCAATTGGAACATAGGCGAGACAGCTCACAAGACGCGGGTTCACAGGGGCTATTTGTGGCACGATGCTAAAAGCTAAAATGACCTTGTCTAACATATAGAGAAGGCCACTAACATTCACTGTCGCACAAATATCACACCGATTCACGAAGAAAGCAACGAAAACTTGGGTAAAAGGCGACAGGATTTAAAGCTATAGTATTTGCCTGTGTTCTCACCGCCTTATTTACATCGGAAGTTTCTGGGGCTGTCTGGAATATCGACCTCTACGCTTGTATTTCGGAAGAAAATATCACCGGTAAACTTGGAAAGTTATCGAAAATATAGTTTTCCGCAGACGATAGGAATATGAAGCATTATCTCGAACTGAGCTAAATAATAACTTTCGACACAGATCGCCTGAAACTCGTCAGAACATGCATATTTCGTGAAAAAAGTGGTGAGTTCTGGGTTGATCGAATGCATTTTGGTTTCGGCGTCAAGGTGATAAATGAACCTGACGTTGGCTTTTGGGCTAATCTTAACGACCACTGTACAGTGCTACTCACCGTCACGTTCGTCGCATGCCGTTTGATTTGTTGCAACGTAAATCCCGCTTATCATGGCGTGAATTAGGAAAGCTGTTTCATATCCAAAAGTGCGTTGTTGTTAATTAGTAGCACGAAAACAAGCTTGTTATTGCATGGCTATCATACATGCATATTCAATTGGATTCGTAGCAGGTGTTCGCCAACATACCAAATGCGTCATTAAATATTAAAGACGCGGAGGTCTATCACCGTAGGTGTTTCTATGTCACTGCTGGTCCACGCGCATGGCATACTGCGAGTAGTGCGAAAATAATTAAAGACGACCTTCTCTTCTATTCAATGACATATTAGTCATATTCATTTGTTCACTTGTAGGTTTAACAAAAAGTTTCATGCTTAATCTACTACCATTATACCTATTGCACTATATCATGTTTGTTACATGTATCCCTCGAACAGTAAACTAGACCAGCAAAGCAAAGCGCATGTTAACTGAAGGTATCATTTCTATCACAATTGTTGCTTAATGGTTCTTATCGCCAGGTAACATAACAACTTGTAGAATTAACTTCGATTAATCACACATCTGCTACATCCAATTGGAGAATATGACAGGTGTCATATATTTACTAGACAAGGCCTCACAGCGAGAGGAAATAGGGTGAAGGCAACCTAAACAACCTTCCTTATATATGGTGTGGACAATAAAACAGTACATATATTCATTAAGAGCGAAGTCGTCCCCACCACACAAACTTAGATCGTCCCTGTGACTGTTTGACAATAACAACCAGGAACTAAGCCATGTGTCTGATTCCATTCACTGACAAGGGGTCTGGTTCCGTTGATCATTTACAGATCGAAGACCATACTGACAGGAGCGTTATTCGCGTTGCAGATCGTGGACGTTACAACTGGTGGGTGAATACATAATCTTCTAGGCTATATATTCTTCCGTTCAACTTATTGCAATCAGCACAAGCGGGAGGTTATATATCTCGTAAACTATATATGTAATTGTGGCCCAACAAGTTAAGTGAAAATGATGTATATATTTTTGAGAGCAATTATTATTCATTTCATATGTTTGCCAAAGGCAAATTCCTTGCATGTGGTTAACAAATCTGATTTGATGCATCAGAGCAGATAACATAGTCACACTGTTACCCTCATTAGTTGGAGTACGACGCCTATAACTCCCAGCCTTGTTCGAGTAGTCTGTCAATTGCTGCTCTAGACCTTCAGTAGCCTCATAACGTACCCTCCATAATCAACACCCTTCTGCGATTGATCTAACTCTCCAACCTCTCATTGTCAACTTACATGTGGTTTTGTTTGAGGCGTTATACAATGCTAAGATATTGCCATTACATGAGGGTCACTATTGTGAGCAAATGACTGTAAGATCGTCTTTAAGAAGAATAACATCCGGTATCACGTCGTGCGTCCTAACAACGCAGCGCTTGAAGAACCATGGTTAAGAATGGCTTACATCGTTATAACAATTACGTTGCATTGCATAAACGCAATGGTCGAAATTACTGCCCTGATTAATCCTTTTTGCGTTAGCCATGAAATTACGCTCAAATATTTCCAGCTACAGCAATGTGTTATGCATTTTCCATGTGCGTTTGGCTCTCTCAATTGCTAAGTAAAAAACACCTTGCTGAGCATCCGTAAAGATATTTGGACCAGACACTAGTCATTCAATCTGTTATTACATGATATTCGTAGGTGTCGGGGATGATTTTAAGGAATAGATCATCCATCAATACTCGTCCCTTTCCGTGATCACCAAAGCGTCTCATTACAACCTTTTAGCTGGAATGCTTAAGTGAATTAATTGAATATTATGGATGATTTCGACGAGATCTTGCTTGCGTTTACGCAAAATAGAACCAGTATTCCTATTATATATTTATAATAATACGTTAACCTCGTTAATTGATGACGCATAGTAATTGGCGCTATTTGGCTGATATGCACATTGCACAAGCAGAACTAATTACTAGGTTCCTATTCTATCGGTTTCAACCACGAATTGCTCTCTTGCGAAATAAATAATTAAGTTTTACTTAAATCTAATAATCATTTATCGATCAACATCTCTGCAGCATCATATGTACTTCCCGCTAGGAGATAACAAAGTCAAACATGTCATAAGATACACACAAAGCTCCTCTGATATGACTAATATGACAAACCGTGATTGATTGCCAGCTTCATCAACTAACATTAATACTACAACCAGAATCGCGTAGCGCCTGATCATGTTATGGCCTCAGATTACATTGCCGATGGTAATAAGGAACCTTTCCGCGTTTAATTCGATGACATTATCACTAGATTGCTTTCCTTAGTCGCCTCGAGGCAGCCACAGCATATAACAACGAGCTTTGCCGGGCATCCGTGTACGTCTAAACCATGGCTGTGACTGTCATAATGCATTATTATGTCTTCCAATGATAGTTAGAATTTTTTTTTTATCCAGTCAAGGTTTTTTGGGCTTTTCTCCGGAAAGGTTAAACATATCAAAATTTTGGTGAATGATAGTTTGATGCGCATGCGCAGTGTTGGAGGCTTATGGGATCGATTTTTCGTCGATTTTTCTCCTATTTTCTGTAACTATCTACTCCATAACTACTGTAGATACGAACATATGAATTATATGGTTGTAACAAGCAATTATTGTAGCATGGAATAGGCGAAAAAAATACTTGTTTTCACCTTTTGTACTTTGTATAATGACATGTATTTAAGAGTGCCTATCGCGATTTTTGCTACGAATTCTCTCCTCGCTGATATCTCTGAAACGGCTTTATTTAAGCACATGAAATTTTGTCAGTATTTGGAACTTGGCCTCGTGATAATGATTGTTACAGTATTTTTAGCATTCACAGTAACAAAAAACAGTAAAATGGACGATTAGTTTCAAAGTTTTCTACTCCAGCAACTAAGCGCGCAGGCTAACAGCAGGTGCTGTTTAAGTAGGCCAAACCTTACGTAATCGATCAGAGGCATTCATGCTTGCCTAGGCTGGGTTTGCATTGACTTGTCTAGGGGTCATGTCAAAACATGTAAGCGGCAGCTTATAATAGTGCGCTTTACCAGCTCTTCTCCTTCGTGTATATACTGTCTTTTTTTCTCAGCGACAGTGTGCACTGGATGTCCCCGTGCTATCAAAGCGTGTATATATACACAAACACACATGCACGCACACATGTATATATGTATACACACAGGCGCTCGATTTACGATGCCAAGCTTCCGAGCGCCGAGCCGCTATCTATAAATAGCATATATATGTGTATATTTAAAAGTGTGTGTTTATATACGTATTATATATATATATATATATATATATATATATATATATATATATATATATATATATATATATATATATATATATATATATATATATATATATATATATATATATATATATATATATATATATATATATATATATATATATATATGTTTAAAAGATAAAGAGAACTGTCCAGATTCGCTGCCCCTTGTTACACTGAAGCCTCAAGCATTGGCTTGTTGGTGCTCAATTTGTTTTCTCTGCACACATGAGTTATCTGTAATGCTGGCTAAACGGTGCGTGTGACAGGAAGTGGTTACTGTCATGTTTAAAGCGCATGGACACACTATCTATGCAGCTGGTGGATGTTGCTGCTGACAGATATTTATGCACTTCTCATCAGTCTTTTGGTGTACAGAACGCCTAATTTGGCATATAACGCGTCTGGCCCTAGAGTGCCTTGTGTAAACAATTCGGTCTGACTGTAACATGAATCCGCCCATTTACTCTCGTTTTAGAACGCCATGTATATAATCTTCTGTTCGGCCAAGGTAAACTAGGTAAATGTTGTTTTGCGATCAACCACATATTAACACGTGGTGTAAGTGTAAGAGCATCATGAATACTGTGATTGTGGTTCAAACACTGCAAACATGATATGATTAATGTATATGGCCAATGGAAAAGACGAAGGAATAGTTTCAGGGAAGAAGTAAATGATTTGTAATCACCGGCATTCTATTAATTATTGGTTCGACAAAATGTGTTAACTGGTTATATGTTATATCTTATCAATTCAGGCTACAATTAGATATTAAATAACGGTACGATTAATCAGGCAACTTGTTGTACTGGTTTTGTACCTAGCATAAACTGCAGATGGTCGTAAATTGATGAAATATTTCTTTGGCATGGAGTTACCGTGTGAAGCGCATATTTTCATGTGGGATGAGCATGACGCTGCTTAGTATCCAGTAGCTTACGCTTGTTAAATGTAGCTTGACCACTCTTGCACAATTGAACAGATGAACCGATGCCACCTAAATCTACTATTCCGTGCAGGTCATATTAGGTCACTGTGGTGCTAACTTGACCACCGCTGTCGATAGTACGATTGAAATGCACTTCCCTGTACATAATGGAAACCGTCCCGTCATAATACTGACAGTAATAGTTATGGCGTGAGTACTTTCAACGGATTGGTTTAGCACAGCAATAAAATTAGAGGTGATTAGGCGCCGGAACCTGAAGTGCCTATTTCAACGGAATGGGAGGTTATTTTCCAGTAGAATGGGATGTAGTTTACTTACTCGTGGGATGAAATCTCCCAGATAGCTTCCAATGGTCTAGTCTGAGCTAGTATATACATGCCTGTAAGTTACGTGAGACGTTGACCACCGCCAACGCCATGTATTAATTACCAATAACTGGGTATGGTATCATATATTTGCACATTCCTATCCACACTATCAAACTTGCACGACCGATACCGTGGATTGATTGGCAATAGTGATCACATTGATTCGGAACAGAATGTACCTCACCTGAGCAATATACCACAAACGGTATGGAATATTCACTAACATTCAGATGGGTTTATTGTCCCGTCGAACATTACATGTAACCGTAAATATGACTTGGGCACACAGGGCATTTTTACTTTCCATTGCAATGGAATATCAAACCTCCATTGCCTGTCGTTACCACAGAGCGCAACTGGAAACCAGAGGCTTGTAAACAACACGAAAAGATCAAGATTAATCGACGTTAGCGAAGTGACACTCTGCTGACATTTATTAGTAAATTATGGGTACTGTGCAGTTATACATATGAAACAATTGCCCAAATGAGTCATATAATGCGGAGAGTTGCTTGATTTAGAATGGTGACCGGATAAGAGGAGGTCATAGAATGTTCAATATGAGAAAATATGATGTTGGCAATATTCATAGGTTATTGAGTCAAGAAGCCTCAATGACACTTAGTCGGCGTTGTGCACTGTGTGTTGCCCTTGAGTGACAATAAAGGTCGCAAGCGTTTCTTTCAATACACCACACACAGAACATCAGTGGAATGGACAATCGAAAGTTATTGCTAATGAAGAAGCTACACCTGTATTTAGCGTCAGTTTTGATAGAGGATTTGTTTCGCAAGCGCAGTAATGGTAGAGCAAAAGCCAGCGTTATCCATGCATTGTCTTACAATGCTTTGTGTGTAATAGCAGAAAACATATTGTTTATATCCAGGTACTATGATATAAGGTCAGAGTCACGCGATATCATTTTTCCTATTACACATGTATTTTCATACAGTGGAAGCGAGGCATCACTACCTCCAGGCGATCAGGCAAGTTCCCACCAATTGACAAACAATACTATGACACTCACAACGAACTATGCTGTGGATTTGGAATAAGGTTCAACTTGGCAATACCTTACAGGTACTTAATGCAATTTAAGTCTTTTGCGCCCGAGTGAATAGAAGCGTTCGAAAACAGAATCTTATGTAACGATAATGGTTCCATAACAAGCAGGGTTCGCTAATGGCATCACGTGACGAGGCACGCTTTTAGTCTCGCTGTGCCACGCAAACGTTCCCTGTAATGTCGGGGTAATGTTTCACGGGAAAGCACATCATTCAGATGCAATCCTAGGTAAATATGCATGATGAGATCGGATATGACAATGTGATAAAGCTTAATTCTTGGTAATAAAGCCAGTATTTTAGCGCTAAAGCTAGCGTGCTGTTCGTATAGCTAGCGTGTTGCCGAATGTTTGGTTTGAAGGCAGTTACATAGAACATTAGCGATTTGGATCTAGTATCGGTGTTGATAGAGAA
Source organism: Urechis unicinctus (assembly GCA_034190875.2). NCBI lineage: Eukaryota > Metazoa > Annelida > Polychaeta > Xenopneusta > Urechidae > Urechis > Urechis unicinctus. Next base: position 61,760,091 of record CM067345.1, read on the forward strand.
TTTGTATGGCGAGAAAAAATGGCACCCATATGAGTCTATGAGAGAAAATTACACAACTGTATTTATCTTATATAATTATTCGTGTGTTGAAATAATATAACAGCCATTTGATCTTTTATACACATCTTTTATACAAGCTCCTAAACGAGTAAGGTCTTTCTGGAGCATGCCGCCTCACACAGGAAAGCTTTATCAAAGTATGCTATCCCGCACAAGTAAGCTCTAAATATTTCAGACCACCCCAAGCAGGTTAGGTCATACCAGAGAATGTCATTCTGATAAAGCACGAGGGCCCAAAAAAGCTAAGCTTATAAAAATACAGGAATCTCTCACAGGAAAGTTTGTTATTAAGTATGACACCCGACACAGGCCGGCTCATAGTAACTTATGACACCCGACCCAGGTGAGTTCAAAATAACTCATGTTACCCGACTCAGGTAAGCTCATAGTTACACATGACACCCGACAGAGGTAAGGTTATAATCAATTTTGAACTCGGACATTCAAGGGTTAAAGCTGATGCCCGATACAAAGACCACCGATGCGTTGCATGAAATATTACCAACCATATTCACCTCTCATGAGAGGGAGTTTTGGTGATAAAAAAAAATCCCAGTCCAATCAGAGTATGGACACATTGAATGTCACGTAGAAGGTCACGTGATGATGGATTGTTGCATTAGGGTATTGTTGTCATGTACAATTCGTTTAAAGTGCAATGAATGATCACGTTCCATATTCATTGTTTTATTGAACTGCTTTGTTAAACTGGCGCCACTGCCTACGCTTCCATGCTGCTCGCGAAGTCCATTCGAGGACGCGGGAAATGATCCATACGTATACATGTTTGATAGTATAAGCACAATTCAATTTAGCAAGATCTTGAAGTGTATTCGGTCCATGTCAACATCGACGTTCCTGGTAGTCGAAAACAAAACTAACTTTCTCGATTGTGCTTTATGTTCCTTTGTCATCTTTATCCGATTCATCATAAGCGAGTACGACAGTTACTTGTAAAGCTGCCTGACCTTTGCCCAGGTCACAAGCGTACATGAGCACATCCCACTTCTGCGAATCGCATACAGAGACTTCGCTATCAGTCCAACTCACACCTTTTACAACATAGCGTTGAAATGCGTTCCAGCCACATGGAAATATCTCGTTTGTGAATTGAAGCGGTCTTAGAAGCCCTTTTCAACCTGCGTTGTACGCTCCCGCAAAACGCGTTTTTGTTAAAAAGTAGGCTGCGATGTTATATGATGCTAGCGTTGTGAGTAAGCTGCAGATACATCGCCCTGGTAAATGAGACAATCTTTCACCACTCCATAGTTAATTATCTTTCAGTGCGTTTGTTTCCCGACATGGCGATATCTATTAATTCACTTGTTGTGACATAGATAAAAACATCTTTTTGTACACTCACATGCGGTTACATTACACCAAATGAAGTGACTAGCGATACAGAATGTGGCAACATGAATGCAAATGGTGGATATTTATTTGCAATAATTCCCAGCACATATAATGCAAATGGTATTAATACTGATCAGCATGCAAACGGCATGTCTGTAGGCTCATCTACAATGAATAACATTGAATAATTGATCACCCGAGAGAAACAAGACAGCCGTTTTCATATTCCAGTGGAGATGGCCCAGTTACTCGCATAATGCCTCATTTTTAACTCAGACGAGACGGGCCATGTAATCCATATTTTCCTCTCTAGCCTGCATCTTCGATCATCAAGAGAATTATTCTGAAAACACATACGTTTGATGATATATGTAATGCGTTTGCTTCCCGTTTTCTCTATTTTCAATAATTCTCGCTCGCTTCTGCGCCCTGCTATAGGCAATGCGCATTACTCAATTACCATACACAGACTACACTGATGAGCCGTCACTCCACAAATCCTCATATATTAAGAGCCCAATTTGGCCATCGCCCCCGGATCTCTCTGTGACTGCCTCAGTCACTGTGTATTTAAATCATGTAACTAATGTGTCTCGCTCATTTGTGTTTGCGAGAGAAGAGGAACCTAATATTTGTTCTGTGAGTGAGTGAACGGCGAATTATATTACCCTGAGTAGTTTTATGTCGCCCAATCAATGTCATTATGACATCTGCGAGAACCCCTGCACATCTTAGGTGACATATAAGGAGGTATTTTACCGCATTACAAGCATTAATTACCAGCAGCATATGTGATTAAATCTATCGCTCGTATTACATGAAACGCGGGTAAAACACTGCGCACTTATTTTGCTTTGTAATGAGTCACTTTAACGGAGACGCCTTCGACTCAATGCAGGTCCCTCCTCTTTCCCCAAGCCATCCAGAGCAAGGATAGCACGATAATCATCTCGTGCAAAACAATGTTCAGCAGCGAGCAACAAATCACTTACGATTATTGGCATCAATCAACTGACTAATGGTATGGATGCTGGGTTGTCAACAGCCAGGACGCAAGGCCGGTGATTATAACAATATTGAACAGCAACAGCGACAACAACATTGATATAAAATAGGCGCCCTGTGTGATGTTGTATTTGGTCAAATGCCAGTGAGTCTGCTCTCGTCAATGCGTGGTCATATAACTGTCAACAAGCGACAACGACAACGACACCGGTGGTTCTCAGTCTCACTAAACGTGACATTCCTGTTCTTTAAAACAAACCACGAGCCACAACTTAATCAGCCAATTTGACGCATACAATGTTGACGCTCCAAGTGCGTTGGGAGGATGTTTGCGCTGATTCTCATTCGAATATGTTTTCAGGCAAGAATGCATAAAGTTCCAGCCTCCGAGAGTACTACTTGGAGGGATATATTAACACAAACCCCAAACTGGGCTTTGCAGGTGGTTACCAGACAGGTTGTCAGTTGTACCCGATATTAAACAAACATATGATTTGAGGCTCAGCTGTATCCGACAGTGATTATATAACCGACTGTATCCGGTTACAGTGGTTGTACAACCCAAACCGATTTGGTACGCACACAAATAAATGCTCTCTTTGACCTTGGAGTATACAATTCCTTTCCGTTGGGTTACATGTTTCACACGTGTAAATGATAAGACAAACTGTTTTGGTGCATTTATTCTCATAAATTACCAAACGCAGCTCGACGATCCATTTACTCTAGATTTTCTGTAATTCATGCTTTCAGCAGGAGATAAATTACAAGGTGGGGATTTATTCATCATGTGCCAATTCATTCACCGCATGGTGATTTATTCGCGGATCACGATACCATGTAGGCATCATAGCATAATGACAGTGCTAGGATTACAATGATTAGCATAGGAGATGCACCAATATATATATTATTATCACCATATACAGTCATCTTACACTCTTCAAGCAGACCATGCCTTCTTTTATCTTTTATTTTTTTTTACAGATATATTTGCATAAAACAGCGCAGAGACAAAAATAGACTGATTTAACCTCAATGCATAAATAAGCACCTATCAGCCAACAATATGGGATAGCGATGTAAATTAGCAATGCGATAAATACAATCCTTAGTCAAGTGACAACCCGGCCACGTCTACTAGCTAATAGGCTAATGGACGGCATGACTACCTCGGCTATAACTGTTGGGCGGAAGGCGGAAGTCATATAGGCAAGTAATATCAGACAGCACAATGGGCGTCAGCATACATCAGATATAGCTGTAGTTGTCAAAACCTTAATACATGTAATGACAGCATTCATGCGACAGATCGAGAGACGTTCCCTCTTGCGTTAAAGCATTTCTGCCTTGATTATGTTACCTTCAATCTCACCGATGGCCATGGTCTGTCTGTTACATACGACTAACTTATTTACTTTGGATGTATGATCTATCGATATTTGAGGTGACGTCATCAAGGCATGGATGGCACTGGTTGAACGTATATGGCCATGAAACATTAGGCTTAGTCTTTACAAGAAAACCCATTAGAACAGGATGACCTGGCACAGCAGCTTGTCAGCGGATATTACTCTGAGGAAGCTATATATATGATTACTAAGCGAGGTCAATGAACGCTGAAGTTCATTTGCCTCTGAGTATTGAACAATCTCCATTTATAATTTTGAGTACGTTCAATGTGAGCCCGAACGCACATGCTGACAAGTAACTCCTCCATCTTTAGCTTGTGAACAGCATTCGACGTGTACCATTTTATTGTAAATAACGATTATTTCTATGGCGTTTACTTTAACAATTTACATATCAGAGTGTTTCGGGATTTTACTCTCAAGAGAGGTATGTTTGGCAGTCAACAACATCGGGTCCATCCAATGCGACTTGCTTTTAAGGTTCAACTCATCCATGTCAGTTATATAGCACGGAATGTGTTCCAGTTAGAAATAAGCGACAGCTAAACGAGAGCCTCGTGACTACAGCGTGTCACAGAGAACGATAGCGCGAGGACACAGGGCAAAGTGATCCTGACATATATGTATTGACAACAGTAGTTTGCAGTAACATTACTTATGACCTGATTGATATAGTTCCTTAACTCAACACGTCACGCGCAGCTGTCCACGGCATCACAATAGACTGCTAAATCCGTCACATATATCTTTTTCCATCTCTAACCAAATCATGTTTGGTTAGATCCGACAGCATAAGCAAGACAAATTAGCTGCTATATTAAGTGAATATCCCCAATGATAAATGTGCTAATATCTTATGGCTCGACGGCAGCGTTATTTACTAGCCTACAATATCCAAGACATAATTCTGCGAAATTTAGTCTTGCATTCTACAAAGGAAATAAGTAAAACTATGTCAGATACCCTTTTGCCGTTACAGATACATTGTCACGTTATGTTCCTCTGAAACTAGCGTACAAACGAGCTTGAACAACGCAGATTTTTATTGATTTACATGAGCATATACGGGGCCTGATTCCGCAGGAATGTTTACCGCAACTGATAATATATTTTTCTACTTAACTGAGATTTATGTAGCCCTGAAGTCAATTCTAATTCGTTGACCTCTAAATAACGATGTATTTACTGGATATATCATGTTTATGGAAGATATTGGCATTGTTGGTTCAGGGGCGCTAAATTATTCAACAAAAGGAGTAGGAGTATAGTTCATACTGTATACGCACACATGCTTCCTAATGCCTAGATATAGCGAGAGTCATGTAAGCGGACATCCATACAGTGTGGTAACGAAACATAAACTGGTTTACATTCCCTTATTTGGTGCGCGCTTTGTTTTGTCGTTACTCTTTATCGCTTTTGGTGCACTGACATTCACCAGTGAAGAAACTCTCCGTTTATTTCCGCACAGCTATGATATGAACTTGTGTCTGGGCCGATTAAAAAGGTTACAATTGCATTGGTTGACAGATACAATGTTTATTAATTTCTACATGCTGATCCATTGTTTTTATAAACTCAGCCAACATCAACTGGCGCTGACAGACAAATATTCATTTCTTCGTATGGGTTAATTAACAATTCACTAGGTTGTACTATGAGCTACAAAGAATCACTGGATTGAACTCGGAGGTACAAAGACTCTATATTGTACTCGTAGGTACAGATAATTGCAAGATTGTACTAAGAACTACTGAATTGTACTCTCAGGTACAGCAAGTTTCAATGATATCATCGACCATGATTGACATTGAAACCTTTCGGTTCGTATTGGCGATGATATGCTGTTCTGAAGCTGATTGCGCCGCCCGAAAAAGCGGCAGCATTTAATCCAGAGACAATATCCAACTGCTCATATCCTCAGTGAGCGATAAACACCATTAGGAAAGGCAAGTTTGTGTCCCAAACGTCACAACACCATCAAGGGAATTCGAATGTTGATCGTTAGGTAGGCATTATATGCCCTGCGTTATGGTTTGCATGGGTTTTCACATGTCTAACAAAACTGGGGGATATTGGCAGCAAATAAGTGTTGTCAGACTTTAATTTGAACCAAGAATGTGAAGAGAGACTTTCGCCTCTGCGTAGATCAGCTACGAACCCTCACTGGTATTTTCTAGACACATTACAGCATGATAATCTAACAGAGTATACAAATCGACATCTGACCGGCTAATTCTGTAGCAGGACAACCATGTCTGTCAGGGGTGTTTTAGCATTTACTGATTTCCAAGTATCAACAACTGCATAATTACTCTACGAGGCAGGTCTATTTTGTAAAACCATGAACGACACAGTTACAGCATCAATGTATTTGACAAGAACACTTTCCGAGCATCCCTCCGGCGACGATCTCAAAATAAAACGTGTAAGACGTCAGTATTGGTATCTGGCTAGCTGATAACACTGAATATGTTGTTAATATCCACGCTTTATCTATGAACGCAATGCATCCATGATCTAAATTCAAGGCAATGCTACATAAAACTGGGATTTCGTATTATGCGTCCATGGCATTAACAGATCCGGGCAATATACGCGCGGTGTTGATACTGTCTTACATATACGGGGCACTACATGAGCGTAAGGAGGTGGCTACATTTTCCTACTCTTCGTCTGTCGAGCTCATTGCAAAAACAATACTGGAGTTCCCTGGTTGATGTAGTCCTCGCTGTAAACATTACTAGTGTGTCGTGAATTATGCAATCCTTATTGTATTCTTTACTAGTGTCCTTTGATTGATTTAATTATCACTATATACATTAGCAGTGTTCCTTAAATGATTTAGTCCTCGCTATCGATATTATTTGGTTGATATAACGGTGTAGTGGCCGGTTACTGTGCGTTAATGAACTGCACTTCCTGCTTCTCAACGTTTTTATCATCTCAACCATTCGATTCATGTCCAGATTATGATCTAGAACAGTGTATAGATTCCATAAGCTCGGCTGCTTTGCCGTTTGACCGAACATATATTACTCAAGCTTACTCCCGTTACCAGGCTTGATCCATAAATATGATACGTGTAAGGTCAGCTGGTAGATGACACAGGTATTTATTGCTGACGTCAGGACCTTCGTTTCTCCAAAGTGGTACAATAGCCACCTAATTTACGCATGGTAACACAAACAAAGTTGTATGAAGTCACACGGATAATTAGCCATGACCCGATGCGTGCTATACTTTAATATATCATGGATTGTCTGCCCAGTTATGTCTATATCGAACCCTAGCTGTTAAATAGATTACAGCATATGCGACGAGTTGCTGAAAATCCCACAATGATAGTGCTTCATCGCAATAATGCGTTATAATGCTTGCAGTCCGGACTCTGTGATACAGGCGAGTCACATCATTGACATCATGGCTCTGCAAAATCCCGTCTGTTTAAATTGCCCAGATACAACGCCGGATCCTATCGAAGGCGGGTAATGTACGCTGATCCTGCTTTAACACTCAATTGACAGACTTACACAGTGCAGCTATAATGATACCGACCCCCACCGTTCATTACTTATTGACGGTTCGTAGCAGCTGGATTTAGTGATGTAAGCATGCACAGTTTTATCATTCCACAATGCAAGCTCCCTGCCTCCTCCCAAGCAGATATGGGTTTCAATGCTTTAAATCCACAGTGTAATTATTCCGCAATACAAGATCTCTGTTTCCTCGAGGTACAAGGAATAATACGGACCATCGCTAAGTGACGTGAATAACAACTTACGCTTGTTTCCTCCTCAATTCCGGCGAATAACGTGTGTGTCATGGTTGCACCCGATCATTGATGCGTTTCAATGAAACAGTGAGCGGAGTCTTCTCTCCTTGGGGTGATAAATCGTTAACGAGACAGCACAGGGCGCTGGTTAACTTGATTAGGTTCCCGCGAATGACCAGTGGAGTTTGCAGTAACCACGGGTCGGTCATGTAGCTAATACCCAGACGTGATTAGAAGACACTTCAGGCTTATGGTTAGTGCATAAAGTGCTCGTATGTGTTCATATTGTAAAATAGTATAATTGTGCATTATACAAGCCAGTGTCAGGGGATGTAGTGAACGTTTTAGCAACACGACAGTGTACAATATAGATTCCGCAACAACACTGTTATCTAGGATTGCGCGGATAAACTGCTCCTCCATACACACCACACAATGACGGCCAGCAATACAGTTCCATTCCATTATTTGAACAACCGTGTCTTATTTATTACGTGTCAAATTTCATCATTGTCTTCGGTATGCAGTGGACAAAGATCGTTAGAACAAGGGAATCTCACTTCGGACAATCTAACTTATATTGGTGGAGTTGTGGATATTGCGCCTGCTAGAGACAACATGATGAACAAACATCACTGCGACATAGCTGTAAGGATTCAGGGAAGACTTCCCATGGATAAAATCGTACCAATGACGTCTTTTTCGTATGGGATGAAGAAAACTCTCGTTCCATTCTGCGCTAACAGGTGACTATTGTGAATGCAATTGTTTTTAAATCCACTTTCGCTATTCTTTATTCAAAGCCATATCTTCGGGTGTATATGCTACATTATCTGTTTGTGACATGCAGGTTTACCCGTCGTATGCGGACAAACAGGACTAATGTTCAAAATATCATGTTCATCCTGGAGGCCGTAGTTGACCTTGAGACAACAGACAACTTCATAATAACTCTCAATAAATGCTGCTCCAATCTTAAGGTACCGGGCGGAACATGACTGCTGTATATCGTCCATCCAACAAGAAATTCCCCAAACAATCTTCCTCATCAGAAACACGTCTACAAAGACTGCCTTACTAAGTTTGAACATGATGACAATAAACTAGAGCTGGTGGCTGGTTTTCTGGCATGGCTGTTTACATGAAACCCTGGAGGCAAGTACTGACCCTTTAACAATACAGAAGACAGACTGGTTGATAGAATAATGCAAGATAACGTGACAATGGCAAAGCAAGACGCATCGTTAAATTCATGGTCTGTGGCTTGCTTATAAAATACTTGCCCTATTTAGAGTGTGAACGAGTCGTTTCATACGGATCAGCGTCGATATCGATGCTTGAAAAGCCCACTTCTTAAACGAAGATTTTAAACAGGAAGTGCTTGTACTGTCTACCGTTGGTTTGCTTATTTGACGGTTTTGATGATTAAAAATCTACAAGTCCAATCTTCGCTGTACAAGATGTGGGGAGTTTCAACACCTTAATATCATTCTTTGATATGTCAGCTGACATAACAATCGATCTGCGCTAGGCGGAGATCGAGCACGACTGAAGGTTGAAAAGTGATCTAACAGATAATTATACGTGGCGGTGTGATGCTCCATGCCGCGCTGTTTTTAGTTGTGATCACGCAATAAATGCTAAATGATCGTTTGTGAGATGCAAATATCCGACACTGTGATTCGTTACAATAAGCATTGGTTGTACACGTTTTACTTCGAATGTGCTCAGAGATGTTCAAGAATAATCTAGTTTTGTTTTGTCATTAAAGCTTTCATAAGAATTCGAAATTAGAGATATACCCCATTAGAGTGTGATTGTTTTATTCACGGATTCACTTCTCGCACCGGCTCGTCAGTCATTCTTAAGACAAACGATCTGTTCCAAAACTTTCCTTCTGGAGTCACAAACACTACGTATTACACGATTAGCTGAGGCTACATAAACATGATCAACGTTAACAAATAGGAGTTAGGGGATCTCCATAGGTCATTTAATGTTGAGCTGAGAAGACGGAATTTAAATAAGCATTAGCGACATTATGTGTTGATGGTTCCTGATAGGGACAGAAGAATCTTAACACAATATTATTCGTTGATTGGAACATTATGGTTTATAAAGCAGCTACGTCTGGATCTAGCATCAGTTCAAAAATAGGCTCTATGCGGCTAGCACATTAACGGGGCAGCTTGTGTCTGCGTTATAAATGCCTGGAACAACTCTACTTATGTATTGCACAAATGGAATGCTTTGTACTCGATAAATAAATATATATTAGATACTCATATTTCATTAATTTATGTATATATATATATGCATATATATATACATATATATATATGTATATATATTTATATATATATAAATTTATATATATATAGAAATATATATATATATATAAATATATATATATATAAATATATATATATATATGTATATATGTATATATATATATATATATATTTATATATATTTATATATGTGAGTTTGTTTGTGTATGTGCGTGTAGCCTGCGTGCTGTCGTAATGTGACCCAGACACAGAACGTTTAGTGATTTAGACAAGGTTACAACATGGTGTGCGGACTGATCATTAATTTTTGGGTATGTCAATATATTTTAAAATAGCATGGCTTAGTGGTCAAATGTGTATTAAATACAATTGGTACTTTAAAGGAACGACTTGTAGCTCGTGCTATTACGGTAGTTGCCAGCAACAGATGGATAGCATTTAGTCAGCATGGGTTCACATACTTACTAGTGAAAGAATGATGATTAGAATGGGTATGAATTAAGTTTAATCTCCGCAATTTTATGACTTTATCCTAACCTCCACCATTTGTATAAGATTTTGAATGTCAAGTGCCACAAACAATTCACGTCCTGTCCAATTTAAAATCGGACAATGGATAAATTGGATGCTAAATCTAATTGTGAATAACAGTGCGTTAGTGCATAACGCGGCGAAGTAAACATTTATCATACGTAGGTTCTGTCACTAAAGGCTCCTAAGTGTCTTGAAAGAGATGATATATGTACGGCTAGGCTGTGGTGAAGGTTACCGTGCGTCACTTGAGTCAGGTAATAAATCATGATGTATAAATGACACAGGACTTGGTACCGCGCAACAGATACAACTGACGTACATTAACTCATTGGCAAGGTTAAAAGGGTGGGAGCTTTAGGGATTCCTTTATAAATATTAAGGGCTAAACTTTCATCACACTAACGAATATTTTGCCATCAAGCGAAAGTAATTGAGTTCAACTTTTTTGTCTCTCTGTTTCTCTGTCTCTCTGTCTATCCGTCTCTCTCTCTGTGTCTCTGTGCCTGCCTCTGCCTGTCTTTTTCTTGTCTCTTTCTCACTCTTTCTGTTTGTCTGTCTGTCTGTCTGTCTGTCTCTCTCTCTCTCTCTCTCTCTCTCTCTGAGACATGGTACCAATATATATATATATATATATATATATATATATATATATATATATATATATATATATATATATATACACACATATATATATATATAGTATATATATATATTCATACGCATATATATATATATGTATGTATATAGATATATATATAGATATATATGTACATATACATATTGATATACTAATATGTACATATATATGTATATATATATATATATACATATATATTTATGCATAAATATTTAGAGCTATGCATATATATATATTAGTACCCCATATCATGGAATATATATATAAATATATATATATATATATATCTATATATATATATATATCGATAGTTCCATACCGATATGCCTACATGTCCAGAGGAAAACACCTACTTTGGCAAAGTAAAGAATATTCGGTGGAAGTCGTGCAAATACATATCAAATATCTGCTTATTCTTGTTATTCGTGTTGCATACACATGTGTATATTGACTATGTTAGTTACACATGTTCATCGATATAGGCAGAGTTCAGGTTAGCATTACCACCGAACACACGCCATATCATGTAACGTACCCAACAGAGCCTGTCACCACAAGGTGACTGCCATGCCCACAGTGCGCTTTATCGTTCTGTTTAATGGCAAATTAGCTGATCACATCATAAAATCATTAAAGTGTCGTACATCATTGATGATTGACATCCATTTTCTGTCGCATCCTTTTAAACATCAAATTGAACAATTGGTTGTGAACAATACAACATACAGACATGAAAGGTGGTGTGACATGGCGTCGCGACAGGCTACAGATTGTCTTTGCTGATGGTTTGAGTAACCAATCCCCAGCACTTACTTGCTCTACGCCTTGTTTTAATGGTCTCACTAACTTTTTGGTAACGAGAGTATTTCATCGAACTCACAAATGTCCACTGTCGTTTACCATTTACACGCGAGGTTTGGACCTTCCTTCCCGTTATATATTCAAATAACCGGGCAAATATTCCCTAGGTGCCCTTTATGAAGGGTGACTACGTGTTCAGAGTGAACCATACTCATTGCCATAGCAGGACATAACGACCGTTGGATAAAATAAGTGGCCTCAAACGTGGTCGACTACGAATGTGGGAACATCAGTGGTGCCACTTAACAATATTGTTCAAGCTGTTGATTGGTCGTCTTTGCTAATTAATCACCATTTTAATAGAAGGCAAAGTGAAAGAGCGTAAGGATGTATATTTACTACTAGCAAATATCAGGGTGGTTGGCAATCGAAACGGTTTTGTAATAGCAATCAAACATCCACAACTCACAAATGAATAAAAATAGAAAGCTAGAGCTTATCATGTTACCTTAGTGGAACTTTAATGTAACTTGCATCATCTCCATGTTACCAATGAACCACAGTATATCATATCAGTAACCAAAATAGCAACTCAATGACTAGTATGTCGACTCAATCAACATCTCCTCTGAGCCAATGAATGCCGTCTAAAAGACGGGAAAGGTGGATGCAATACTATATTATAAGCATTAACATAGAAATCCAATGATAAGGCTGACAAGTCACATGAAATTACCAGTTGTCTAGACAGCGATGATCTTAAATTGCACTGTGATGGGATATCTAAGACATCATCCCTTGACGATGAAATAAGCTTGGGTAACGCGCTCCAACGCCGTTCAGTAGAATATATATGATGTTCATCAAACACCAGATAAGCCAAGCCAAAGACTGGACGTATTACTATGAATGACAAAAGCAGTGATCTAACAAGCGTAATGGGTTGCTCCTCATGGTTGCCCTCTTATAATGTCATACTATCCCAAGGAACGTCAGTACACAACATGTAGTCTCTGGTCGCTAGACTCTTGATGTATAAGTTGACTGAGCAAGAACATAGAATTCGTCTGACGTTTGAACTACTTAACTCTTTTCATGATGTACAGTGTTGATCGACAGTTTTCTGTTCGATTTTTTAGCGGTCGTCTGCTTTTAAATTTATGAGAAAGCACAAAACGACCAAGCGCTGGGTAACACGATTATATTCCCGGCATAGACCTGTGGGTGGGTCAATTGACGGCCACTGGAAGCAATCATTGTCCAGTCTAATTAGTTTGATAATCCTAAAATATCAAAATCACTTACCGGCCGTCACCCCAACACTCACATGCGACTACTGCCGTCACCCAGTGTCTGTATCATGTATCTCTTGTGTCTCGGTCATCACTGATAACGGCGAGAACAGTAAGGCCTAACATCCGTCAGAAAAGCGGGGGAATGGCAATATCATATTCCCACGAGCTGAATTGGTCGTTCATCAATCTAGATATGACGGCCAGGAGAAGACATTCCATCTCGTACAGTACGATGTTAATATGCATCGTCAGCCACCATAAGGGAGGTATCGTTCCGTGTGATGGATCCCTTTTTCATTCTGTGCTAACCAACCAGGGATAGGCAGCTCTCAGACACCTGTTCGTTTGTCGCCGTGATAGAATAAAACCAAACAAAATGACATGCTTGTCTCATTAACCAGACTTATGAACATCGACAAGAAGCACAAGCTACAAGTAGAGCTGAATCAGTGGAAACGTATATATGAGCTGTGTAGTAATAATTTAACGAATCATCTTGGTAGAAAAGAGTAGACAAAAAGATAAAATATATTGAAATAGATCAAATTAATGCTGATATTATTGTATATTAGCATACACAACCTCGAGATTATGATAAACTCACACACCAAGGTGACTTTGTAATGCATCAGCACCTTCAAATCAATACACTGATTTGTATCTCGATTCCAGTCGTTGCTTTGTGCGAAACACTTACCTAGTATTGAAGTTAGTACTCCTATTTTTGACTTTATGAACCACATTTGATTAAGGCTGTTAATAATTAACCCTCATTTAGGGGTATGGCATTAACTCGTTTGAGTTGTTTACCCTCATTTAGAGGTATGGGATTTACTTGTGTGAGTTGTTTACCCTCATTTAGAGGTATGCTTGATAAATATAATACTTTGCCTGATCAGATGGTTAGACATTTGTCAAATGCTGAAGTCTGGAACATTATGTTAGCGTCGTAAATGGGCCTCAGTAATATTATGGCAGCAAATTGTAGCCTTCATAGCACGAACAAAGCCGCCCAGATGATGTGCCATGACTCGACGCGTCTCATTAGCTGATAACACATCGGACAACTTCCCATTTATATTTATTGCCGAGCAAAGCTTGTAAATAGGCTACAGCAGAAGAGACGAATTACCGCATGTTGTTGCCTTTACTTTGCCGATCGCCCCTGACCCGATGCCATTAATCGATCAGTTGGCTCCTGTCTTTATGAGCATTTCTTGGGCTGTGTTTCATGAAGTAGAAGCTTCATCTCCAAGCAGGTAATCCCTACACGCAAAACGCACCAATGTCTTGGAACCGATCGCCACCAGAAATACAATCAGTTTGGCTGCTTTCCCTTGCGTCTTCCATGTTGCAAGTTTCCCTGAAATTCATCGCCATTATCTACAAGCATGTCTATTATTTCATAACATACGTTCGTAATTGCGTTGAGATAAATGGGCGGTTATTGATCCTTGCATCATAAAAGCTTTGTTGAATCGTGCCAGCAATGCGTAACAGGTGTTGTAAAAAGATGCATCTTTGGTTAGAAGAAGGCCATCTAGCGATTATCCTTTATCACTCATTTCAGTTCAAATTGCACACAATGCTTGTGCGTATATAAACCCAGTTAATGCCTAGGTCACATAAAACCTACGGGTTATCTACGGGACGGGCCCCATACGGGCCAAAACCCTGTGAGTCAGAACGGGTCCACAGGGTGTGTTGTGCTGCCCCCGGAGGGTCTCTAATGACTTTGCGATGATTTTTGGCCCAATACAGACCACGCAGAGCCTGTGGCTAAAAGTTGAAGCACTACTTTCAGACACGGGCTCCTTACAAGTTAAAGCTCATGGAAAGGCCTGTAGGCAGTCGTGCGGGTCCTTGCTGGGCTCAGTTTTTTACGGGTTCTTGATGGGATAGTATGGTGCACGGCTTTGTTATTTCGACCTCGTGGCCAAATGCCCGAAAAGAAGCCAAAAAACACCCGCAGGTCAACCGCAAAGCATATGACCCACATCTCTGTAAGGGGTATGATCTCTTAAGGGCTATCCACGGCCACTGCCTTTCATGTCCCTCAAGGTTGTACGGGGCCCGTAAGCACATGTATGTCTCATCTCTTAGGCATTTAGCTGTTACAATATATATCTGGGTATCTGTTAAGTTCAGATAAAGCCTTATTGATAACCGAAAAAGTCGATTCAAAGAAAATTACTCATGATTATTACAGGTGGAAATGCGGTCAAATCAAAGCGGAAACAACACTGGCACATGCTGGTTTGAACGAATGAGACGCCATGTGACATCCTCTAGATGTCAGTTGTGACATGACAGGTGTTTGGTTAATGTCATGATTGCCAACTGGTCAAGCAGGGCTGCCCAACATATCGAGAAATATACGGATATCGTGTAACTAAGTTTGCATTGGGCGGCCGGCCGCTATCTTCTATGCATACATAAACCCAAGGGAGGCAACGATTTCGCCACCAGCTCACCAACTATTTCGCCTCAGTCAATCTTAAATCCCTTTTACGAGCTTGTCGCGCCCCGTATCAATTGAGAATATGTCATTCTGCCAACGAAAACCATCCGCTCATACATTTGCGTACCCAAAAGGGTACTTTATTTGAGTTCAAACACTATTTTAGCGGATTAGCATTCCTGCCCCGGAAGTTCATTGATGTTCATCCCTTCGTCCGGGGCAAAGAAATCGCGAGCTCTGTTGGACGATCTATATACGAGCTCCAGACTGCGTTATGATGCTTGTATTCCTGACTCTGTGACTGAGGCGAGTTTTTAAGAGTCGCCTCAGATCATTAAATGCATGGCTGTGCATAATCCTGTCTGTTTAAATGGTCAAACACCACCCCGAATTCTGTCCGAGGCAGGGGATGTATGCTGACCGCTGCATTATCACTCAATGGACAGACTAACACAATGCAGCTATATTGACACTAACCCCAGCCGTTAGTTACTTATTGAAAGGTTTGTAGAAGTTTGATTCAGTGGTGTAAGCATACCCAGAATTATTATTCCACAATGCAAGCTCCATGCCTCCTCCTAAACAGACATGGGTTTTGATGCTTTTAATGATGTCGTTAATAACCACTTCCTTTGGTCTATTCGTCAATTCTGGCCATTAACGTGTTTCAAATAATTGCACCCGATCGAAAACAGGTTTCAATGAAGCAATTAGCGGAGTCTTTCCTCTTTTGGGTGATAACACCTCAACAGAAAGCTGTAACTTCCGCCTCTCATAGAAAGTCTGAGCGCTGGGTAACTTAATAAGCTTGCCGCGAATTACCAGTGGAGGTGGCGCTCACCACGGGTCGGTCATGTTGCCAGTTCCCTGACGTGATTAGAAGACACTTTATGCTTATGGTTAGTGCACAAAGTGGTCGTTTGTGTTCATATTGTGAATGGTGTAATTGAGCATTGTCAGGGGGTGGAGTGTACGTTTTGGTAATATGACAGATTCCGCAACAACACTGTTATCAAGAAGAGCGCGGATCAACTGTTCCTCTATGCACACCAACGCTTTGACAGCCAACAATACAGTTCCAATAAATGATTTGAACAACCACATCCACGGAACCCATAGGAATATGTGACCATCGTACTTAGTAATGGCGCCCGATTAAGGCAGCCAGCCCTACCATTATTTAATGCAAGATTGTCGCCAATATGCAGCAATCACTCAAACATCTCCTACACCAATAAGCGTGTAAAGTGACTCAGCCAAGCACAGGATAATCCGCAAGAGGAATGTGCGTTCGGCCAGCAAACCCTGTTGTGGGCTTTATTCAACCGTAACCTGATGACAAATCACCTCTTGATAGGACAAAGTCATTAAGCGGGACGTCAACGTGAAGTTTTCAGTTCTCCACTGGCCTGATTCGATAGCAATGTGCGCCCTATAATGCATGTCATGTCAAATAATGCATGCATTCAGTAGTACATATCTTCTCGATTAGCTGTCAAATGTTTATCACGGTCTTCGGTATATAGTAGACAAAGATGGGTAGAACCAGGAAATCCTATTCGGGACAGTCAAGCTTTTATTGGTGGAACGTGGTGATCCTCATAAGTGCAGGGGTTTACTATTGTGTATGTGGCGCAAGCCGAAGACAACATGATGAACAAAGATCAACACGACATTGAAGTTAGGATTCAAGGAAGACTTCCCATGGATAAAATCTTAACAACGACATTGGTAACGTAGGTCTTTTTTTTATATGGGATGTAGAAAATTCCTGTGCCATTCTGAGCAAAAATAGCAGGTTCATATTATGAATGCAATTATCTTGTAATTAACATTCGCGATGCTTACTTGAAGTCATATCTACGGGTGTATATAAAGAATTTTGCTACATTTTCTGCCTATAACATGAATATTTACTCGTTGTTTGCGGAGAGCTGTTGCATCACTGGAGCGAAAATAAAGTGAAGATCTTCAATGCGACTTCCATCTATTGCATTGATAACGCGTGTTGTTTTGAATGATACTTCTACATTCACTGTTAAGTACAGCCCGGTGAAGCCACAATAGCGCCAATGGCCTTTATTCAAAATATTAAGCCCATCCTTGAGGCCGTAGTTGACTTTGAGACAACAGACTGATCTGTATTAAGCCTCATCATAACAGAGACAAATGTTCTCGTGTGATCAGAATATAGGTGAGTCTTCAGCACATGGTTCGAAAAAACCAAATGGCCGAATGCGAGCTTTATAAGGTCATTTATAAGGACCACGTGATAATGAACGTATGCATAAGGCTATTATGGCCCGATTCCTAAGCGACTACGTGATTTTATCACTTTGCGAAGACATGGTTGTAGGATGTATACTTTTGCGTGTCATATGGAGCCTATTATGGATGCCGAATAGTTATCAACAAGTACCAGACTTCTGCCAGGTTGGTTCCTATTCGACCTTGAACCCGGTTAAAAAGAAGTATTTGTCTTATTGCGGTCCACTGCGTCTCGAAAATATGTCGTCTTAATGATTCAAGTGACAAGTGAAATCGTCCGTTAGATTGGTTGTCCTGGAACGTCGATAATCCGCCGCCGACTTCCTCACAATCAGCTCGTCCTGGCTCACAGGAACCGGATGTCGTAGGAGGCGACTGAAACATTCAATTAATGTGCGCTGTAGGCGAACAGTAACGTATGGCGACATAAGCCTTCACAATCTAGTCAAGTAAGCAGTATGGTAGCATTCTTCTTGTGGGACTGCTGAACGTCATCCCCGTTGCGTCATATAGTGCTAATAGTATCACTTCCTATTCTTATGCTTCAAATCAAATGGACAAGGCTTCTACTCGTCACAGACGTAGCACGTGGTGCGCCGGATTGGCTTAACTAGCCTATTCATAGTTGTTTTGTGCGGTCCAACAACAGCTGTGTTTCTTCAAGCGCGTGGCCACGCAGCTTTAATTAAATTGTATTGAGAACGCTGTGACACAAACGCGTCGTAAGAGGCGCCTCGAATCACTAAGACGGCAAACGCGTAATCAGGTCTTTTTTTGTACAAACAAGCGCCGTTGTTTAGAATCATGTATAAAGAAACAGACAATGTTACTTACTGCTCATCACTTAAGCAGCAAATAATTTAAATGTAGAGAGAGCATTAAATGTGATATCAATATTCCACAATACAAGCTCTCTGTTTCCTTGGGGTTCTATGAATAATACTGACCACTTTTTTGATACTCCTAAATTCTGGCGAATCACGTACCGTAATTACACCCGATCAATAACGGGGTTTCAATGATACAGACAGAGGGGTCTGCCTTAGCGGTAGATTTGGTGACAAATCTACACCAACCGTGGGTCGATCATAACCATAATTCGCTGACGTGTTTAAATTAAACTTCAGTCATATTGTTAGTGCAATTGTGGTCGTATGCGTACATATTGTGCATTGCACACGACAGTGTCAGGGGGTGGCCAGACAATATACGCCAGTGCCATGGGGGTGAGAAGACAATACATGCCAGTGCGAAGGTGTGGCAGAACAATACACGCTTGCGTCAGGGGGTGGTAGATAATACATGCCAGTGCCAGGGGATGGCAAGACAATACACGCCAGTGTCAGGGGGTGGCAAGACAATACACGTCCGTGACAGGGGTTGGCAAACAATACATGGATGTTGAGGCATTATGAAGGTTAACAACATTGAATCCGCAAAAGCGCTGTTGCCAATCAGTGCGCCGATAAACTGCTCCTTCATACATTAACCACACGATGTGCAAAAATACAGTTCTTTTATCTTATTGAAACAACAACAGTTACGTCAATACCGGAGCTACTGTGGACATCGTAATTAGTAATGGCGCCCGACCAAGGCAACCAGCCCTACCATTGTTTTATCCACTATTGTCGTCCTATATGCAGCAATCTCTCGAGCAGCTCCTGCTCCAAAAAGCGATTACCATGACTCGGCCAAGTAAAGGATAATGTGTGTCCAGTCAACAGACCCTGTGGTTGGATTTATTCAACCGCAACCTGAAACGACATACTCGTTTAGCGGGACGTAAACGGCAAGTTGCCAGGTCATCACCGACCGGATTCAAGTAAATGTTGGGGAGATGAAAGCACTTTATGCTCAGTGAAGTCGTGGACGTGCCTGTGATCAAACCCAGTATTTTTCAGTACATATCCTATTTATTAACTGTCAACTTTCGCCATGGTCTTCGGTTTGTAGCAGACACAGGTTGGTTTAATCAGGAACTCTTACTATGGACCGTCAACCTATTACAGGTAGAACCTGGTGATCCTCATTAGTGCAAGTGTGTAAGAATAGTAAAACATGGCTAAGTATTGTAAATTGTGGCTTTTGTATATGATTTCTAGACAATTCCTGCGCCATTCTGCATCACAGACAGCAGGTGCTTAGTTTTAATGAAGTTGTTTTAGTAATGGCCTTTCGCCGTTCTTATTTGGAGCCATATTTACGAATGTATATAAAGAATAATGCTACATTATCTGCTTGTTCAATAGCCTCAATATGAATTGTATATATTTGATTAATAACGTGCGTCATTTTGAATGCTACATCTACAGTTATTGTAAAGTACAATCCAGCGAAGCTTCAGCCGCACAAATGATCAGTATACTTGATAATACCCTCATCCTGGAGAACGCAGTTGTCCTTGCTCGTCAAGGAAACAGACACAAATATCCTCGTCCCAGCAGAACGTGGGCGATTCAGCAATAGAATGACTTAATGTGAACCGTGTCATGTAAAACGACCAATCAGCGATGCGTGTATGCATTTGTCCTAATTTGTTCATGTGATGTGAGAGTAAACTGCTCCTCTCATCTTTGTTTGCGATACGTCCACTCAAGTCATCACAACTCACCATGTACACCTGGCCTAAACACGGCGTCAAACCTGTTAAAGCATACCTACCTTTTTCATGATTTATTTCCAATATGCAACACATTTTAACTTTTCATTATGGTGTCAAAAATTAAGATCGCACAATCATAGCGTGATGGTGTAATCATAGCGTTCGGTCGAATTAATTCCTGTGAGCTGACTCGATGGTTGTAAAAATGTTGAGAATGTTCCATTGTTGGACTATATAAGGTGGGTCACCGCTTAGGTAGGGTGTTCCAACGAAGTTCCAACAGAGTTTTCATTGGTAGTTGCTGCAAAAGTCTTGATCGTTTCTAAAGTTCTCAAGGTAAAAACAGTACAAGTTAGCAGCATCCTTAAATTTGTCAGTTGACATAAGCGTTCATCTTTTGGAGTAAAGTCCTGGATATGAGTGTATGTGTAGACGCAGATTGTTGCTGTTTTACCAAACTTAGCCTTTGTCGGAACCTGTGACAGTTGGCGAGCTCGCCAGGATTGGCTGTCGGCTTAGAAGCTGATGAGCAAGTTATAGTATCGGTATATAGCGGGGAGTATATTCGTTCTGCTATCAGTTGATAGCAAAAGATATGTACAGCTCTGACAGAAGCAGTTGTGGGGATCGTTTCTGCGTACATGTTCTCCAATCTTGGATCAAGCTTTGTTAAAACCCTTGCACACATACGGGTATCGGTACAGAAAAAGTGCTGCTGCGCATTGGCCATTTCTGGAGGGTTAATGATCAAATCCATAACATTAATTCGGTAGTTCATGGTGAATGAAAACCACTCTAAAAACATGTATTAGCTACCATACACGGGCTCAAAAACGTGGGATCGGTACATACGAAATGTGTTTTGACCTTTCTACGGCGACCTTTACAGGACCAGCAATATATACACTGTGTTAAATAGACAACATGACCCAGCGTAGATGCTGTATGGACAGTTATATGGCAACAGGACACAGTGTACATGCTTTATGACATGTAATTAGACGGCAGGCCACAGTGTGAATGCTGTTCACAGTAAGCGAGTCCATATGAGTTCCTTGCATGATATTAATCAATTATTTGTGTACATATATGATGCTTGCGTTCCCATGACAACATTACTATCCATTCAAACTAGCCAATCGTATCATCACGAACGTAGGAACGCCCACTCGTACATAGTATGCAAGTTTTCATTGGGATGACCTATGCTTGACGACCAGCAATTGCGAGACAACCAACCTGACAAATAAATAATCCAACCATTTCTCATTTTCATTATTTAACAGTGACAAGCTATTCCAGACTGATGCAAATGTGTTCCGACTTATCTACAGCAGTCACTGGTTATCCTTCTAAAAGATGCCGCTTCACTCGCGGGGTAGAATTTGCACCCAAAACGGCTGAAATATAGGTTGATGGAATTAAATAATGCGGCCTGAGAAAGCTTTACACCATAAGAGCCTAGTTCGTGATGAGGAGTATTAATAATGATATAGCCTTTTCGTCCGTTAATCAATGACTGCTGCTGCCATACATACATATATTACAATTATTTTCATGTAATACACCACGAATAAGTGAATGCTCCCAAATCACGACGCAAAGTTAAGTAGCCTATTCCGGCACTGGTTATTCAAATATTCTTAACTTTTGCCGTTGTAGCAAACCATTAACTCCCATGGATGTTGCATTGAATGCGCAGGAAATCTATCATGAATGGAAAGTTTCCATATGACTGCCTATCTGCCAAGTGTTACAGTATGTTATCAAATGACGTAGTGACACATTCGCAACCTACAGGTCTCTGAGAGGCAGAACGTTATACATAACTAAAGCTGCAGCATTGACCAATTTACGCATTAGCTATCATAAATGAATGCAGGAATGTCTGCAACGATATTATCATATGGAATTTACTGCAATAGCGTGTTTCTTAGCTCATTGAATAGATGATACTTCCATACCAGTAGCATGGGTGTTGATAGTCTATTTAAGGTTGCAGGCATTTTTGCCAGATGATAGAAATCAGAGATTCTTTAACAGCTTTCTCAAGGTGATGGATACGACATCATCTGCGTAGAGAATGGGGTCAATAGAAAGGCATTAGAAGAAGAAGGTTCGAGATGAAATAGCTGCTTGTACTCAAGCAAAGTGGTAGATATAGTCGATTGACGGCGTGTCAATACACAGCAATATCTGCCTATGCTAAGTGTTTTTGTTTCATGCACTTATTTATACATATCGTCTTTAATGACTACGTTCCGAAATATTTGTCAAACTGTTCATTTCACGTAAATAAACTGACGTTGTTCATTCAATGGACACCATGTCCATAGTTTTGGCAGTGTACGCTACACTTGGGGTTTATCACTATTACATATGGTAATTACGTCAATCAAATGAGGTTACAATGAAGCTGGCTTTAAACAGCATGATCCAAATAGAGTAAGCCAGCCTTTTGTCATACAATTCCCTCTTCGATCAACAGGGGCAGATCGGACTGCGTGAGACACAGATTATTGACAGCGCAGATTATTGACAAATATCAGTGCATACATTTGTCGGTATACAGTTAATATTACAGGCGCGGAACATTGCGTAAATAAATCCTTACATTGATTCTGGCAGTCAACCCGAATCGATCAATAATAGAGCTAGCAAAAGGAAACATTCTACAAGCACGACATCTATGAGCTCTCGCTGATTCTATATATTTGTGTGGTCTACTTGTCTTTCACTCCGACCATTACTGGAAAAGATAGTTGTTAGAAACGAAATGCTACTACGTGTTTCTCAATGTACCGGGAATTATACTCATCGTCCACCGTAAACTCGCTGTCTGATGCTAATATTGCTTTATTGTTATTAAGTTATTGCCGTCCGTCGATGAGAATCAGAATTTCAAACAGGATCATGATCCTGCTTTAATTCATCTGCGTATTATGTTGCAGCTCATGTTGATGTTGATTCTTGATGCGTACAAATATTCGGGATGGAACACTTATTGTAAAATATGATATATTCAATTCGCTAAGAAGACAAAAGAATTGACATCAATTCGCCATAATTCCCGTTAATAAACCTATATTCAGTGTTAACTTATTACCCGCTCTGTCAGAGAATTGCTAGGCTGATCAGTATTCATCGCGAGTGAGGTCTTGTGCGGCAGGACTCGCAATGATTACACAGTGCCTACCATTTTATGCATCTACTAGAATGGACAAAGCTTTCTGTATGATAAATCCCAACCACGCATCAGTTAACGACTTCAGTGCTTAAAGGAGGATTAGATCTTGAAATTCCTTGCCCTAGTTGATCCTATTACGTGTAAGGTTTGGCCCTTCCTCTTCATTATATGCTTCAGTAACCGGGCAAATGTTCCCTAGATGAGGTTTGTAGCGGTGTCTACGTGTTCAGAGCGAATCAGACACAGCGCCACAGGCAGGACATAACGAGTATTGGATGAAATAATTGACCTCGAACGTGATCGACCATGAATGTGTAAAATCTATGGATCACTTACGAACATAGTTAAAGCTGATAATTTATCCACTTCGCTTATCCTGTCCTCTTTACCAGTCAACAACGTTAAAGTGCTCAAGTATGCATATTAGTCTTGCTAATTAGCATTATGAGGTGTGGTTAGTACTCAGAATGGTTATGTAATGGATATAAAACCACCGCAACGAACCATTCATGTAAAAGAAATCTGGAACCCATAAACAGGCTTTAGTGGATGCTGATGTGACCGGCTTGAAAAGCTGCATACTGCAATGGGGAATGTTGATGTATTTGTTGTATATATATCGTAGCTTTAGTAAGAAGTAATATTTGGTTTGATATTTGTATTCCTCCTTCTTGACAAAAGCTTGGAATATTCATGAAGCAAGCTTTGCAATAAAACAAAACATTGCATACACACTTCGGTAACGCTTGTTAGCATGCAAGTGACATGTCTATAGTTTGTTCTGCGATTCATCAATAAAACATAAATGCCTCCGAGAGGTACTACACACTAATATGCCTTGCGCGCTCCTTTAACTTTCGTGATACTCGAAATGAATGTTTTTTAGTTTCACAGAGCATACTCGGCATGTAGAACGTTAGAATTTCAAATGGATACAATTGTAAAATAAAGCTAAGAAATAACTGGGTGGGTGACCGACAAAGTGATGATCGTATCCAGCAAATGCAAACACCAGAACTAACAATAGAGTGGATATTGAAACAATTAAAGCTTGGCTGTCTTCACGATTCACAAGGACATGCTGTATGTCTCCCATTGATATCTGGGTAATATCTGATTGAATTAATGAATATATGATTTCACCATATTATTCCCTGCACAATTGTCAGATGTAATGCGTTTTCCTTGTGCCGAAGTTGACAACTTCCTGTCAAGCGCTATGTTAACGTGAGGTTCGTCGGAATAAGGAAACGACTCTCTTCCACATTCAACCCAGCAAACAACCGTTGCTTGAAGCATGCGACAAAGCGTACCAAATTAAAATTCACCATTTTAAGATGGGATAAAAAATAAATCTATTATGCTGCTAATATCGTTTTGGAACAACATATTCTACGTTGACATATCATTACTTGAGATGTCTAAAGGACAGAATGCTTTAGATTATCCCTAACTAGTGAGGGAAGCAACTCCTCCCCCGAGAATCACCTTTACACCTTGCTGGGACATGATATAAACCTCCTCTGAGAGCATCTTTTAGCGCTTTGCTAGAGCATGAAATAAATCACGCTGTGCTCTACAACCGTCTGTAATGGAAAGCCATGCTGTACAGAATAGTATATTACACCTAAAAGGTTGACCAAAGCGGGAGCTTTAATGCGGACGAAACGTTCAGTTACCAGAGCTAAAACCATCAATACCTCTTGTAAAGACATGTAGGAGGCTTCTACTAATGTCATCAATTTATACACAATAAGCTGATCAATATGAAAGTATATTTCAAAGACTATAGGCTTCGTAATCAATGATGCCTGTATCTTCCATTTACAGTTTGTTTGTAGTCTGTACTTTCAAATTCATCAACAGACCTCTTGTTATTGCCTTCACACGCCATTATCTGTTAAATGAGTGGTCAGCATCGCTAACAATGAAGTCGTTTTATGCCACGATATGAATACATACCAGCGCAAGGTTGTTTGAAAAGCCATAACTTTAATTACAATGTATAATGATCTAATGTGGTTAACATTTCAGTGCATACTATTCTCGTGTTCTTATGTCGATTTGAACACCGTCTTCTGATGATGAGTGGTTAATAATTCAAAACATATATTACCGAATACGTTAGGCAGTTCAGTAAGGCGGGAATACCCATACTTGATTTGATATATTTATCAGTGGTGAAGCAGATCGCTTATTCACTTCCCGCATCTGCTTATTACCCACTTGCGCCATTGTATCTTACCTCACATCTGCTGGATGGAGACCATGAAAAGATAAATCTAACGGATTGCGGTACAGCGTGAGGCTTTACGAGGTCATATATTCGGTTGAACATAACAATATATGATGGTCAAATGGGCAATCTACTTGATCAGTTAATAAACGTGGGTTTGTCGTATCTAACGAACCCCATGAAAGTTATTACTTCTCAGACCAATCGAGAGAAAAAACTCGACAAGCTTTGTCTCTAATGTAAGCTAACGCCCATTGTGCAGTCTTCATTACCTGCGCCTGACAGTAATTGACGTGGTATTGGCGTCCATTGGCGTGGCTGGATTAGAACAAGCATTGTATCTCGCGATAATTGGCGCTTGTACCTCATAATAAAATGATTTACCCCAACCATCTAATACAGCGGACAAAATGGACGTTCACACATCAAACCGACCACACGTCAAAAATGCATCAGCATGGCTCTTTCTTGATGCGACTTGAAGCAAAGCAGGCATTCAATGTAGATAACGGACGGTTATTAGGATACGTTTAGGGTTATTTATAACAATCTGGCTTCAAATTAGCTTAGCTCCCAAATAAAACAATTTAGATAAACATGCATATCAGGAAATAGAGGTACAGTGCAATGCATTTTCGAGTTGTTTAGGGCGTTAGGGTGATCAAATGAATGAAACGGATATTTTTTCTCGTGTCACAAATTATAACCCACCTCCGGGCACAAATGACATTATCATATTATCAATTGTTGATGTACAGCGTGTTTTGCTGGTAATCCCCACTTCAGCTTCACACCCTGCAGTGAGTTACTGTGGTAAACCGATGTTCATGAGTTCCTTACCTACCTGCCCAACACTTCAGGGAATGCCTTAGCCCAATACAGGTAAGGAGGGTGGTTGTATCCGTATACCCTGACGGGATCTGCGAGCTGCCTACGGAAAGCAATCCAGTTGTGGCGCTGCTAATCAGACGCGTTGGAGAAGATGAGGTTTGCGGAAAGATACCTCCGTTAACATGGCTGTCCGTGTATATTTATATCATGTCATGTAAGATAGAATGAGTCTCTCCGGGCCGTCGTATTAAGATAGAGGGAGCGACCAAAGTAGCTCGGGGGAATATGATATTGTCATTTACTCGCTTTTCTGACAGATGTTATCAATAATGTCTGAGACAAACCAGATACCTGCTACGGATTTTGGGTTACTGCAGTAAGCAGATTTAGGTTTTTGGGCGACGGCGCGTCAGTGATTTTGATATATGAAGAATCGCAAAACCAGCTAATGAGATTAGCCCGCGATGGGGCTTAACGAGTAACCACTTTTCTGTGGCCGTAAATGAAACATTATCCATAATGAATTCCGGAAGCCAATGCCAGCGGGGAGGAATGGTTGAACATTACTTACAATCTATTCCAACGTTAACAAACATAGGTATATATAGCAGAGTATGTTTCTTGGCGCTTGCTCAAGAAAATGTTTTCATATGAATTTGAGTCAAGTACCAATTGTCCGCCCTCAATACTCATTTCATATAGGCAACTCATATCAGCACCTATTGCATGTAGAACTTGATCTGAATTGATCAATTCATTGCTGCTATCGTGGTAGCTTAGCATCAAGAAATCTGCCCTTATGATTCACTCACACCGCAAGATGTGTTAGTTCTGGTCGTCCTCGTCGACTGTTGGGGTATACCGGGCGACAATATGAAGACTCTTTGATGAGAGCACTTTTACTGGATATTTTCATGGGGTTTCTTTAGTTGAGCTCCACTCTTCGAAGCGCCCGTCATTCCATCGTGTGCATGATGTCATCACGAGAATGTCCTCGGTTGTTTACATCAATTGCATTGTTAGCAGACAGAGTCAATGCTTCAACTCTACGTTTCTCCATGAAACTGAATTGATGGCGCGTTTGTCCTGAAATAATTGCTTTAGCGTTTTTGTCACTTGGCTAATGTTGATATGAATATTGAGGTCTGATGATTGCTGCCGTATACACTGCGTTTCCTGCCATTCGGCAAATTTATGAGTTCAATGATTCTACTCGTGTCCTGTATGGTTGTCTGTTGTGTCGCTTGACCAGCTACATCGCCAGCGCTGTCTTTGCTGTTGGTGTCTTATGTTTCTTTATGTACTGCGCTCTCCTCCTGACTGTTGACGACATCACTGACTTGATACTTGCAGCCAAACGCTGTTATACGCTGTTTATTTGTCCAAACATTTAATAATCTAAGATGTTCACAGATTGAGTCTATATATATATATATATATATATATATATATATATATATATATATATATATATATATATATATATATATAGATATATATATATATATATATATATATATATATATATATATATATATATATATATATATATATATATATATATATATATATATATATATATATATATATATATATATATATATATATATATATATATATTACTTGTTCTCTGTCAGCTTAGTTCTCTGTAGTGGACAACTTTCTTAGCCGCGATCATCTCATGGAAAATACACTGTTCATTCGTTGATGTTGGGATATATGTGGGTCCTTTTACTGCACAGCATAATCCGCAGAAAAGAATATGATTATACACGGTGAAACCCCTTTAAAACGCTAGCGGCAGTCAAAAATCATTTACATGCTTCAGTGCTCTATACAAATACCCATTATATCGTGTGTTGCTAACGGTGCAGTTTATCAAATATCCTTTGCAAACGGCCAGTTACACAAATTCCGCCAATATTGACCCGATGTGTGACAGAGAATACACTAAGTAGGGCTAAAATGGAAATTCGGTTGTATCGAACAAAATGCATTTGTCAACTTCGAATGAAGCAAGTGCTGTGTAGTTAAGCAATGGTATACTCGTAAGATAAACGTTTGGTATCCATATCAATGAAAAACAATTTAACTAAAAGAACCATTTCCTCATTGTAGTACTAGCAACAATGATAGTGTCTGAGATTTACTGGCTTAATTTTTGTTAGTGACCAAAGGGTGAATGTTCAAGGTGTCATCAAGATATGGAGGTCGGACATGAAGCAGATGACATCACCATCAGTTTATGTCCTATGTGATGAACGCTGCCTGTAAACTCACGGTTATCAAAGCTTTTATTCAAGGCTTCACTCCGTGCTGTCCTGTGTGCATTAATATTATACGCGTTCATGTAAAAATTTATAAAAGCATTCATGGTTTTCCAATGATGTTTACTAACACAAATCAATGCATGAACCCTTCAAAAATTAATCCATTAGCTCGTGGTTAAATAATCGGATCAGCATTTCCTAACAGTTGCCGATCTCTCCCAGTTTGCCTTGGCTTCACTGCAGAAGTTTGATGTGCACGTCTAAATTTACATATATTATAACTTGTATAATCTTGTTGATAGTTACGTCTGAAGAACCAACAAATAATATTAGCATAACTTGGACTTTGGTCTTCTTTAGACTCAACCAATACTTATGTCATAAAAGTTTTATTGAATAATTTATGAATTATATATAATATGTTTGGCCTCGCAGAGAAAGTAATCAAGTATCCTGGCATTTCAAACATGTGACTACACTTCATCCAGATAATTACAAGACTTGCCTAATAGACTCGTTGAAGACACTTAAACATTCTGTGCCCTTAAAGCCGTCGTCGTATTGCTTGTGCTTCAGAAAACTGTCCATGTAGTCAGGTTTGTCTCGGGGTGATGGATCAGAGGAGCAGCTAGAGTCAACGTCGCAGAGCTAATCGTACATGGCAGTGATGACAAATTTATCTGATGTGTCCTCAGTGATTTGAATTTTGTATTCATACTGAGCATGTTGAACCGCGTGGTTTGTATCCTCTCCGGAAACAATTGATATTACGGGAATGACAAACAAGGCCTCTTTCCGGAAACGTAGTTTGCTTATTGGGTATATACCAACGTAATATATGTTATTTCGAACCATTTACACAAAGTGAGAGCATAAGGTCGTTTATTCTGTGCCCATTAGGCTGCTGTGGTCCAATGTCAGGCAAACTAAAGTCTAACATCTGACCGTAAGCCACAAAACGTTTCATTGTGCACAGCCATATTTGGGATACTGAGTCAGATTGCAGACGGCGGTTGGTGCATGTCAATGCTGGCAATGGAAATGTTAATTGCTATGATATTGCCTCATTGATGAAGCATGGAAATCAGGGTGCCTGTTATGTATATACTCACGGTGCTGCTGAGACTCGTGTTACAAGCTTTAATAATCTCTCAACTTCTCAAGCGTCTGTGATAAGACGTTAGTGGTTTGATAACCCCACTTGGTAGATATGTCCGTTACTGGTGTTTCATTTAACGTACCAGGATACCGTGTGAGATTGTTACTTCAGCAGTATGTCTTAGCATAAAACGTTTTGGGATGCGAAATGAGATATTTAGACGCCAATATAGATATGTTATCCGACTTCACAGCATTTCAATAAAAAGTATGTCGCTATTACAAAGGTATTAACATATGGACTTTATAATAAAGATTAATCAGCTGTTATGGATATTCACGAATATATACCAACAACACCTCTTACAATACCGCCAGTATACAACAAAGAGCTCTACGACCATTTCCCGCTTGAAAACAGACCAAGTACTTTACGCTTCATCAACTGCGTCTTGTATGAGAACTAATACTGCCAACCGGGGTCAGGTCGACTGCTCTAAATTTGTAAAACACCCATATTGCGTTGCTTAAATGCAATGCAATGTTGGTTACTTGAGGGTATCATTTACTAACGCTAAGAATCTCCAAAAATCATTAGCGGATCAGTGTTTGTTTTTAAATTATAGACTCTTTTGAATGATCTTGAAATAAACGTTGAAACTTCATTGTTTCATTAAGTGTATTCGTTGCGTATATTGACAAAGATAAAGAGGTAATTATCCGCGATTAATAAACTGCAGCGTGGTCTTTGATGGCAGATAATCGGTTGTACCTATGAAGCATTGCAACCACGAAACACTACTATTTTCTTATAATAAAGTAAATAAATCATGATACGATGGATGAAGTGATTTAGTGTCTCACTTTTTGTATCTTACGAGTGCAGCCATGAGATGGATTGCGAACCGGTTGTTCACTAAAAATCGCCTCACTCTGCAAGGAACAAATTTGTTTCATCAATCGACGATAACACTAGAATTGCCCCCCACTGCATCTGATCATATTGTGACCCCTTATTGTTATGCATGGTATGGACCATTCCGCCTTTGATTCAATCAAATTCATAACTAGATTGCTTCCCCGGATCACCTCCAGGCTGCCGTGGCATGTAAGAAAGAGCTATGCTGAGCTTTCGTGAGCATGCAAATCATGGACCTCACTGTTACAATCACGATTATCCTTCCTTTCATGATACAATTAGGTTAGCAACATATTATAATGGATGCATTATATCTATTAATCGCGGTATGACCGTAACATGCTACATATGGAGCTGCTCGTGATAGCTCGTGTAAGAAGCTTCCATAATCTTTCCAGTTATTAAGTATGCTCCATCAGAACCTCAACAAAATATCACCCACAGAATCATGCTCTATTGTCGCCCTTGGCGTTCCATCAAGCTGTGCAGCTGTGCGTCGTTCCTGGTTCATTGTATACACAAACCGAATGGCAAAAATGGATGTTCTTGTCCAGGAACGACGTTGACAAATACTGTGCGCTTCTGCTTCCGCTTGAGCAAACAAAACTGACTGAATGAAACATAAACTGTTAAGGGTCTAAGGCAGGTTAAGTAAAATATTTATAGTTGTCGTTTTTTATGTCAATGCTCAGACTTTGGTTGAGTAATTGGCGCTATTTGCCCTGACACGGATGACTTGCCGCATTCCATGACCAGGAACTCACTCTTTAGGTTAGGTGTCATTTCCAGCAAGTCTTAGAAGGGACAACGAAAGATAATGCGCAGCAGCGCTTCTGGTCAAAGCGCCATGGTGACACACATAACTCGGCGGACAGAGTGTCATACCACAATGTATTGCTTGCAATAAAACGATTCACCAATCGATGCATTTCTCTACAACCGGCCTTGAATTACACCAGCATCTTATTGGTATTCATTACCGGTCGTTATCAGAGATTGCTTTCCTTTTATTGCCTCAAGGCAGCCACGTGCTATGGAGCGCTACAGCAAGAATTTGTGTCTTCATACATAATGTTGATGTTGTGTAAGTGGTGGAGGACGAAATGCATCACTTACTGTAAGTGGTGAGGAAGAAATGCAATCCAGTGCACACCTGAGAGAGGCAAGAAATCCAATTTTATGTCACAGTGCAAGCGCACGATAAACTGGTCTCTCGGCAATCAATGCCTGCATGTTTGAGTTCCTGTGAAAGTTCGTCCGCGTAACTGATATGAAAGCATCTCGGGTACAGCAGTTAGGATAGACGAAAATGCGTCTACTGAAACTCCTTCACAATTATCACTCTATGCCTTCAGCTTTGACAAGCTGCAAATAGATGCATGGCACATGACAAGACACTCCAAGTGCTGCACTCCTAGATTCAGATTCCCCCGAGCGACCAGTGAAGCAGTCAGTGACCGTTTGTAGGTTTTGCAGAATTCTCTGACGTAATTTAAAACATTTACAGTTGACAAGTATTGTGAATAAATGTTTCTCCCCACAGAGTGGCATACATAAGTAAGGTATTACTACCCTCACCAACATCACAACCACATAAACGCATTGGGAACACTGTCAGGTCACTTGGCAATTCGATTAGATTCTCTTCCTCAGTGTCGACGGCTATATACAGGGACTTAACCGTGCGTGTTACTCTCCTAAACCGAGCGCTTCAACAGACTGACCGTATTCCTCAACTGTTTACATTCGCGCATGACTTATCCATACTCAGGTCTGTTGGTCATTTAGCAAGAAGAGTCTGGGTGTTGCGCGCAGTTGCAGCATGTTTCCAGGGGTGATCAGACTCTATAGTTTTGTGACAAGTGATATTCAAATGAATAACTCAAAACTAGGCCGCGTCCTTTGGGTTGAGGCTTGTAATTAAAACAATAGAGCTCGAGGGCTATATGGGTGCTTGCTTTCAAAACAGAATCCTTTCATAGCTCCTATCGCAAATTATAGGTTGCTTTAGTTGGTAGAGTAACTCTCATAGCGGTATTTAGAACCTCCCACGCCGTATGTTCTATTAAACACATGGAGTGATTAGGTGAAATATTTCTCTATCTTTTTGCGTTCAAATAAAAGTCTAACTACACGTAATGTGTGCCAATATTTGCCAGTTTAGATAAACATGTAAAGACCTGTTCAAATCATTAAGTTTAGCAGTTTACGTCCACCTAACGTCCGACGATAAAATTCCCTCGTTAGTTTTGTGACTTTCCTAACATTAACCTGCCATTACTAATGCGATTTATTTGTCCGCGAGGATATATACAGTAGTATATGCTCCTTAAATAAATGCCCCCTGGCGGCGCTTTTAGGTTAAATCGGATGAATAATAGCAAATACTACAGGTCGGGGATTACCTGTGAATTAATAAGCTTAGTCTTGGGGTATGGAGGAATTTTTACTTAAGGGCCACACAGGGGTGTATTTATATAGTTCTTCATTGGTTCACTGAGTTTCTGTTAGAATATACTTTGGAAGACAGTATCTATTTTTGAATTGATCAGTTTGATATCTAGTGTATGAAGATCATTACGCGGTCGAACCTACTAACTCCTGTTTAGATGCAATTGTTTAGCTTATATGCACATATTTCGCCTTCAGGTTTCTATAAGACGGGCGGATTTTACAACGATTTTGACAACGATGGCCACCAAATACCTGTCGGTCCATAGGTGCTAGGCGAGTAGTCGTCAACAATTCATTACTAATCAAATAGAATCAATGCATTGCTTAGAACCTTTATCCTTAAAAAGTTGTTTTCTTAAAAGAATAAAGCGAACTAGCCTAAACACTTTTAGCTTTTCTTTAGATAAAGGGCCATCACTCAGCATAATTCAGTTGTTACGCATAGAGGACACATATTATTTAGTTTAGGCCTTCTCTGTCGTATTTGCGCGTAGGTTAATGTTTAAAATAAATCAAAGCTGATTATAGAATTGCCACAAACGGACGCCTTCTTTGCACGTATAATTTTATTTTGACGATAATCCAATTCGATGTGTTAATCGGCCAATTGGCTTATTGGTCTTTCGCAGGCTCTTGTGCTTCCTGTTCCTAAAAGAAAAGGATAAAATGCTTTAATGAACACATATTTGGGCTGTGCCCACAGGCTCTATATTATATTGATGGCAGGTTGAGGTAAACTGGAATTGCAATCAGGTTATTTTTCGATTTCATAGCACAGCAAGTAAAAAAGCCAGTGTAAATTGATTTTAGAATGAAAATCACTGCGGAATGCAAGGGAGGGATGCTTTCCTTCTCAGTGAAATATCCACTAATAAGCTATATTGAGGTTGTGATTCAGTACCATGCATTATTTAAGAAGTTACTTAACCACTAGTTCCTAGGCGGTACTATCAAAATCAGATTTCTCACTAACAGGTATCAACTACAAGGTTCAAACACATATTGTAATTGCTAGGCTTGATGTCATTGAGAAAACAGGTGTTGGCTTCGACACGCAATTTCTTGTGATGCTTTGTTGTGAATACCTGCCGTTATCTGGACCCAACCACGAGTTAAATCGCTTCCCATGAGAGCTACTTGTAGCGCATAGCTGAAGCATAGAACATATCATACTGTAATCGACAACCATTGTTAGTGGAAGATTGCATATCACACTGTACAGGTGTTCCAGGACAGGTGCGTTAAAACGAATGTTAATGCACTTTGTTCCACGATGCGTGCCACAAGCAAGCACCACACGGTAAATTGTCGATTGCAAAGATCAGCATTTGCTATTGCAATAGTTTAGAACACCACTTGCCCGAGTTAAAGACTCAGCTTTCTAGCCATTTGCACAGTCATGGCAGATATACGACTAAGATGACTTTGGTAAAATATGTTCCAAATCCTAATAAGATAATTATTCTACGACCCTGACCTTCTGAATCATTGATGCATATACCGTGCATCAACATCACGCTTTATTTATTCTATGTATCATTGTTCCAACAATATTTGTTTTATGCGTTCACACATAATTAGAGCTTGTATATGTTCATGATCTGACATTTGTGTAGCATAATAGCAGTCCTTTCTTACCGAAAGTTGTACATCTTGCGAGCTTTGAGTATTGCTTGCGGAGTATACCTAAGAATTACGTCGTTTCATGCCAAGATGAGATTACATAGCAACAAGCCTAGGCGGCTGTAAATACTACATCGTCATAAACAAAGTTTACTGGTTTACCTCGATGGATTCGGAAATCCGATCTTAATTTATAAGCATATTTATTATGATGTACAATCATCCCAGATTTCTTTATATTTCATTGAAAATTTGACCCGAGTCTTTTTGGGATCCTAGGGATTTTAAGTCATCCATATTTTAGGATCGTAAATAAAGAAACCATACAGCTGCGAGAAATTGCAACATTAATCACTGAAGTAATATCTCATGTTAAGGGAACAGCCGCGTTATCCATTAGCGCACAAGCAGGACCCGGTTGATGGTTGCTGTCAGGAAGATGATACATACCTAGCAGTCGGAGTTGCTATAGATGACCTGCAACCGTTTATGTAATATGGGGTCCTGATGACGAGCAATATGATTGAGTGTTCACATTGTACAACATGGGCTGAGGATCTCAATGATTGGCTTAGGCCATGACTCTACACCAAGCGGTCAATAATAACCATTTCAATGAGACCTATTGGGTTTGATCCATGTTAACGACATGCGATACCCTTAAGGCAGGTCAAGGCAGAGAAAATACAGACCGCTACCTCAGTGTGTGAAAGTGAATATAGGCGCTGTAGATTTGTGTTCACATCTGTCCTGATCCATCAACGAATGTCCATTCATATCCTCCAAGTCTATCGAATAAAGCTATTTACCCACAATCTAAAAATAATATATACGAGTAGCATATTGTCATATTATTGTCGATGATTCAGCCATTCATGACGATAATGGACATTGATGTACCTGGCTTTATGCGCCATTCCCTCTAATTATGTCCACAGTATACAAAGAGGAGACGACGTGTCGTTATTTCACTGCCTTTTTATAAACCCGGAATCGCGTCTGGCTCATTAATATTTGCCACAAATGCGGGATATCCTCAAACACGACATGGCTGATCCATGATCGTCCGCATTGTTTCAGCACCAAGTGGCTAGCTACTTCGCTGGGTTAATGGAGCACTGAATACGCTTGGTCTAGCTTAATGAGCAATGCGACACCCACCTTGTTAAATAGGTAAATACATGTTGACGTCTGAGCAAGTCAAGATGCAGTGAAGATATATCGTTAAAGTCTGATTACAGGTACTTTCAAATTAATCATAATTAATTGTCATAATAACGATTAGGACAATTGCGTCATTTCTATTGTTAGTGGATTTGTAGTTTGGCAATATTCCCATTTTCTGTCGATGATCATATAAAACAAATACGTTGTGCGCCTTTCGGCGGGCATGCGTTTATACAAAGTCATATTGTATTTGAAAGTGAACTACCCTGTTGTGATCGTCGTCCACGGAGCATTATAATAAAAGATGGACTTGAACTGTGTGTAGGATGTTGTAAGAAGCAGCTAGTTCTAGTTCACCGGATGTAGTTTCCGCAACTGAATGCTGGACACATGGGAATATTCAATATGCTGAATATTTAGGATTGAGAGGCGAGATGCTACAATTGGAAAAGGATGAGGAACACTAGGTTACTTACGAGAGAATTGAACACTATAGCTGAAGAACCGATTGATATTGTGATTTAAGAAGACAAATAAAACGCCGATTGCCTTCATGGTTACTTGGCTATAGTATTCATTCAGCGTAATCAATCCATTCCCTTTCGCTTCCTCATACACTAAAAACATGACATGGTTAATGAATTAGGGCAATGAAATAGAGTAAAGGATATCGAGCGGGAAAAGTTTTGCTACAAAGGTAGAAGTAAGGAAAATGATTTGTGATGGTAAAAATCAAACCAGCTACACCGTGGCATTGTTGCTAAAATGAATGCGGTATTGCATCAATATTTGGATGTTGCACTGTGATTAGAATGCTATGCAATATCGACATGTGGTATTGTAGCGTATATGAGCCGTGGTATTATAGTAGAATGGGACGTTATTTTTCAGTGGTGACAATGCAAGGAACTGTTGTAGGTAAAATTTAGGTTTTGGGGAATAACTGGGAGGCAGTGCTGTGGGGTAATTCATATTTGATATGGAGATAGAAATATAATGTATTACTGTAGTTAATATCTCGATATGTACTTATCCTACCATTCCGTATCTGTAGTTATTTTTCTGACTAAATATGTACTTGTTAATGTAATGCTGACACAGATATAACACCGGTCGTTAGTGATTGCACGATATCATATTGGCAACTCGCAACGATCATTCTTCTTTCATTCATGGATTAACTACAGCCAGATAGATTGGTGAAATACCATAAATGTGACTGGATAAGTGGAGACTATATAAACATGAGTAATTTGATTTGATTCATAGGGGTGATATTGAGCAAAGTTGAGTAGTCTGAATTTTACGTTGCATTGTGCACTGTACGTTGCCTTTTAGTGACCATATAGTGTCTCTGTCAATAATCCTCACGCATAACATTAGCGGTTTGGTTATTGGAAATATATTAGATGTGAAACAGCCATGTCAGGTTCTTGCATCTGTTTTAATAGGAGATGCGTTTGGTTTGCGCAGTAATGCAACAGCTTACGCCCGGAGGAGAGTGACATGGACGAGTTCGTGGGTCGAAAGTGGGACAAAGGCGACAAGTTTGAGGTAGACGGTGGGGTCATAGTTTATGCTACATGGAACACTCCCAATATAGAAGTTTTTTTCATATGACGAGTACCCCTCCCTAGAAAAGACTGGTGACTGGTTCGCGGAGGAGAAGGTTGACTCAGTTCGGTGGTACACGAAAAGGGCCAACACAGTTTTGCAATCACCCGCTCACTGATTACGAGAAAAGGAGTATCACCATTCTAATGCAAGCAGTGCACTTCCATTCAATAAGGCTGCTGCTTAAATCAACAAATGTACTTTTGTGCAATATTTGAAAAGCAGCTTCATTTATTGGGGAACATCGCATTTAAGTTATAACATCATGAGATGACTGGAGCTGGTAATGTTTTATCTGCAGTTTTTGCAGTCCCTCGATCAGTATCCGACTTCTGCAGCGTTATTGCCGATCAGATAAGGATTGTGGCTCATTTACCATCTTGTTATATTGTTCCTTCATTTTCAATAAAACTAGCGTCCTACAGAATTTTTTGGAACACAATACATTCCTATCGTCCACTGGCAAAATGAAGCTGTTCCTTTTAAGCAAATAATTTTCTTTGCTGTACTTTTCGTCTCTTGCTTGCCGTAGATATAAGTCTGGAAACATATACTGATGGATATAGGATACATGGACAGAACCGTAGACAAGACCTCTTCTCATCTTCTACCAACACATTCAGGCTATTCATACATATGAGAACCGTTTGTTGCAGGTGACAAAGACAATAGACGTCAGCTTTGAGGTTTTATGAGACGGAAATATGTATCAAGAGAACGTCGCCGATGCATAAAGTTTGTGCGGATCATAATATAGATAGATTGCCGAACACTTCAATCACAAGTTGTCCAATACATTCTACACGCCTTACGATATCCTGCTTCGAGAGGCCATATCTTAATCAACCTGGTTAACAGCAAAAGGTGGTCATTAGCGACGATACTTCGTGATATTAAATGATATTGATAAGCGGTATCTTTTTGTATAATTATTGAAACCACAAACTGTGCCAGGTAATGTCATCCAAAGTAGTCTTAAATATTGAGTCGTTATTATTTCTGATTAGCTTCGTAAAGGATCATAGGGTTTCACCTATCCACCCGATCATCAATCGTGTTGGCTAATCGTCGATACATATTCGTATAACGAGAGTTGCAACAATATTACAGCGAGGATGCGGACTATGTTACCAAAGTGGATTAACTTCTCCAGTAGATACATGTAGCTATTGGTGGAAATTGTTAAAGCCTGATGCCACAGAAGTGTCCCATGTGTGTGCTTTGGTGCGTTGACTGTGTAATGCCGAAATACTAGGTGTATGATTGACCCAGGCTGCCAACATGGCCGTGTCAGGTAATGCCCTGTAGTTATGAGACAAGTCCTGACCCTGCCAGTGTTATCATATAACAGTGTGTTGTGTAGCTGGACGGCTGTTAGTGTTTATTACAGTTCATTCTTCGTGAAGCCATAAAACGTATGCGATTCTGTTGTGCACACGACTTATTTCCTGTATAATCTCATTTTGTGTTTGCTGTTGTTAAAAACTGCATAATCTGTGATGTCAGACACACCTTAATCTCCGTGCTTGTTTGTGTGCCTATTTATTGTCTAAGTGGCCCAACAATACCCTAGCCTTGTCTTTGGTTAATGTTACCGGCTATTTTGCTATTAGGTAATCAGTCTGTAAAGCCCTGCGCTACTTTGCTAGCGGCTCGTTCCACTGAGTCCTAAATCTATTGATGCCAAGACAATATATAATAGACTTGGCTGATAAGACCGTCGGCCAACCATGGTGTCTACTTCACTGTAAATCCAATACATGACCGCGTTAAACATTTGATATTTAGCCTGCTGTAGACCAACGTTTATGTTTCCGATTTCGGAAGTCAATATCGGTGGAAGGACATATTAAGTAAAATACGATAAAGGAACCTGCCCTGTGTGATCAGATATGGTTAAAATGTATTTGATAGTGGAAAATATGCTACCAAGCTGGGTCCATTGCAGGTCTTATAGAAGAATAAAGTTTGCATATATATTGTACATCAAATATATTTATATATATATATATATATATATATATATATATATATATATATATATATATATATATATATATATATATATATATATATATATATATATATATATATATATATATATATATATATATATATATATATATACATACATATGTATACTCGCATACAAGTCTCGGTGATTTGATTTGTTTCCAATGAACAAATGTCCGTGTCGTTTGAGAATTACTATTGTATAAAAGACAGCGATTAGTTGCAGCCAATGTAGTATGACTGTCTTGCTTATTAAATCAGCTAAAGTGTACACTGGCTAGAAATTACAGAGCAAATTGTCCCGACTCACCACATGAGATGCTCAGTCCTCCAGTCTGACCTTCGGCATTTATCGCTTTTACTGGTTTATTGATAGGCAATGACGACCTTGTTAAAGGACCGACCCATGAGTCTAATCTACTTCTATCAGAAGTGGTCTGTTGCTCTTGATTACCTCCAAGCAGCCTCTGTGACTCAGTAGG
This sequence comes from Urechis unicinctus, assembly GCA_034190875.2. Classification (NCBI taxonomy): domain Eukaryota; kingdom Metazoa; phylum Annelida; class Polychaeta; order Xenopneusta; family Urechidae; genus Urechis; species Urechis unicinctus. Next base: position 61,800,482 of record CM067345.1, read on the forward strand.
GGATAATGTTCCGCACAAGTGAACGAAATGATAGGAATAAACAGGCCAAACCTTCCTCTTCATCTGCACGGAATTTTGACATTGTCCGCTGGTTAGATCAGGTTGCTGCTTGTGCTTTGATTGGCTGTAATGTTTGACATATTACATTACAGGGACACACATCGGTGTAACATTGATGAGGTAATTATGGACGGATCGGTGTGTTCAACCACATTTGTACAAAGCACAGAGTGAATGTGAATGCATTCTAAATGCTGAAGCTGAGTAACATTGATAAATCCCCTATCAAGATAGTTTTACCTTATCATCAAGAAACCCATTGATTATGATCTGATTAAATATGTCTAAGGTATCGGTTAATTTCTCATCATTTTGTCCAGGGGTAGTAGACTAACACAGCACAATTTTCATTTTAAGCTAACCATTTGTAATTTCATTGCATGTTCCTGATTTTGCGTATTTATCATCTGCTTGTTTGAGGTTATGTCGAATCAGCTCTGAGAGATGACATACACACCCCATTGCATGCATCTATATGATACGTTGTATGTTCCGGAATGAGAATTGTTGTGGTAAGATAGCGGAAACCCCAAACCTATCAACAATACATTATTGGCTGTTATTAATATTTATCTCTGATAAGATATTTCCTAGCATATGTGTACTATGACGTAACATCTACCTCTGATTTTGTAAATTTGTGCAATTTCCTGCAGCAAGATCGTGGGTTGTTGGAGAGTAATTAATAACTAAATCTCGAACTATATCATGCCACCTTAGCAGTTAATTTCCCTGCATAGCTTCCCCTGCCCAGAACTGATCGCTTGATGTAATGATGGCATTCGCTAGTATAAGCTTTGCCTCTGGTGAATGTTGTTCCCGGTTGTTGGGTCCGATGACCGCTCCAGTGAGTAATGCACTTCTCTTCCGACAGCCAGTAACCAACCAACACCTGTGCGTCGTCCAAACTCCAACAGGTATCACCCTATAGTAATAGCAATCGATTCGCTTAAGTTGCAAATTCAGACGTTCTTTCACAGGAGAGCAGGTACAGTATATTTCCACGGCGCTAGTGAATTGAATTTACCTCGACGTCCTGAGCTATGCCCCTCTCCTGGAAGTCGGTGTAAGGCAGAATGATACATTGAATGATTAGGCAAGATCAGGGCTATAACACGGATGACGATGACGGTGTTCCATGACCAGAAACTCTCCCCTTAAATCAATAAACTTCTTGCATGACCCCTGCTCTGTTGAACTTCAGACAAGGCTCTCAGGCACAATGGTGCGTAATGATTTGCACAGAGAGCCCTGCGCCTAGTCGATTTAGCAAGCATGTTGCTGTTAATATGGATAATAAGGCTACAAGCGGCATCCACTCGTTCAGATTCTAATATCCGGGCATCTCATGTTGTAAACATATGTATCATGGTTCATTGTCATTCGCCATACATGTCTCACTGAT